>VWYH01010260.1:0-407668 GCA_013399365.1 Pampusana beccarii
GTGACACGGACAGACACCCTGCACTCCCCCCACCAGCCCAGGACACGGGTGATGGATATTGCAGGAGGAAATAAAAAACTGGCGATACCTCTGCAAATTTAGGTTTATCTCTACGAGGCATTTTCCTCCTTTCCTGGTTTCAAACTCTTCACCTCAGCAGTGCAGGCCGGTCTGTAAGTGACCAGTGCCCGTGTACTGGGCTCATTCTGACAGTAGTAGTCAGATATATGGGCACAACATTTCAGGTTTTAGGAGGAAAGCAAGAAAAGCAAAAATTCCTCATTATTAGAAAGGCTGCTTTATAGACTGCAAAGACACCTTCCAGGTACAAAGAAAGTATACGGAGAAAGGCTCATTTTTTTGACAGCATATCTACTTTGTAGGTGCTTTATTAACAGCTTCTATTTATGACTAAATTGACAATCCCATGAAAAAGATCATAACCCTGAAGCTAAAGGAGCCTTGCATTCTCAGGATTGTTTCATGAAAAAAACTATCATAATATAGACAACTTCTGGAGTAAATTACCAAACGTTTGTCAGTGGCACAGGCCGGCACCTGATCTCCAGACTGCAGCAACAATAAATAGTTAATCTGCACCAAACACGTTAAATGCTTGGCCAATGTTTTATATTTCCACATTCGATTTCTTTGCATCTCCCAACAAACCATGTTATGCTATGACCCTTTCCTTTCTCTCTTATACCTACTAAGGATATAAAACTGTTACCTTAGATATAGATACACAGAGTAATGTGATATTTTAGTACTCAGTACATATATATGCAAACTGTACTTAGCCATTTCAAGGCCTTGTGCCAGCTGCTCTGGCATGTCAAAAAGGAAGAGGATCCCAGCCCAACAGTCCATCTCAAGGAGCCTCGTGTCACCCTGGAGACACAGGGATCCACAGTCCATCTCTCATAGGTGACCATGAAGTCCTCTTTGATGGCAGTTACTAAACTGTCAAGTTCATGACCCAGAGCCCCCAGAATAAGGCAGCAAGAATCACCTCCAGCAAACCCTTCCTTTCATGCAAGCACCGCAAGGCAGCTGCTTCTTTGCCTGCCTCCTTGGGAATTAACTACTCACAGCTTACATAAAAAGAGGGAAATTTAGTCATTTATGTCTGACCTCTAGCATTGCCAATAAACTAAACATCTTCAGCTTTGAGGACACTCTGGGGAGCAGGAATAGAGAAAAAACATCCTGGCGTCCAGGAGCTACTCAGTTTAAAGGGCACAGATGGTGTGACAGTTCACCTTGGCATTACTGATAGCCCACTGCACTAAAGACAAATTGTTGTAGTGCAAATGAGTTATATTCCACATGTTAACCCCATTCAGAAAAGCATTCAGGCCTATGGGTATTCCCACCTCTATCCAGGGTGCTAAAAGATATACTGGGCTTTCTAGTTGGTGAGATCTAAGCACATTCCTAATTACTGACTTGAAAAAAGTCTGGAGATGCAGTGATGGATAACACAGAAAACCTTATGTGAAAGGAAGATCTTCTGAAAAATGAGTGAATAAATTGAATGAGCTACACCCCTTGTAACTGCTGGGTCAGAACATTTTGCAGACTACCCATCCGTAAATTAACGCGCTTCAAACAAAGCCATACAGCTCCGCACTTGATGGTATTAAAGGCTGCTCTTAATACTGCTTTTATTCAGCTAACCTAACACACAAACCAAGGCTTTTCATTATCAGCCAGTAATTTACAACTAGTAGAGACGGAAGTGCAGGCTGCAGCCCCTGGAAACATTCTCTTTTCACCCTTTCCTCACTCCAGGGAAACTCTTCCTCCTTGGATGGGCCAGGGGGAAGGAGGAGGGAAGAGAAATTCCCCACAAGCCTAGTGAAATCCATATAATTCAACTGTGCCTGTAACAACATTTTCGTCTCAACACCAAACATTACAGCATGAAACGCTTCATAAAAGTGCGAAGATGCATCTGGGGAGCTCTGGAAGTGGAGTCCCTCAGGTCCCTGGCTGTACCAAAGAACGGATGGGGCAAGGCCAAAACTCAAACACTAACGTTCCTTTTACTCTAGTCCTTCTCTCACAATATAAATGACAACAATTACCTTTACAGAAGACTCAAACAATGTGACTTTCTGTTGCAGGTGTGAGAAAAAGGGTTAAAGGTACATTTTATCTAATCATTCTCACATGTTATTTTTGCCAATACGCAACTCAGGAGACTCCAGTCATAACAGGCAAGAAATAAAAACCAGTCAGAGAGATAAGAAATAAAAACTAGTAATCTGATGATTTTCATGTTTTTTGTTTTTTTAAACATTTTATAAAAAATGATTAAATTAAACGATAAAATTTTAAAAAGTAGAAACAACAAACTAAACCCCCATAACTTTTTTGCCTTATCCACATACCAAGTGCAGCCCAATCTACAGCGGCGTCTGTGCTTCTGAGAGACTGGGAAACCCTCCTCTGAGTACACTGCTCCCTCGGTTTTATATATGGCTAAAAAAAGGCTTAATAAGCAGCCTGATATTTCATCCCACCACTTCTTCATTTCCTGTGTTATCACAGGCAGTTGGCATAGCAGCTGATAATCTTAACAGACTGAAACGTTTTTATAAAGAGACTTACAGGAACTAACCTATCTCCAGTGAATTCATTTCCACTTGGAGGTTTCTACACTCTCAAAGGCGGTCCCCATTTCACACTCTTGGGCAGCTCAGATGATGTAAAGTGTTGTGTCACAATAGCATCAAAGTGAGAAAAAGTATTAAATCTCCTCTTGGGTACGTAGATGTAAATGTGAGGTTTCTGGGGGTTTAATTTCCTTTTTCTTTTATTTTTTTTGAATTACTGTACCATAGCTAAATCAGTCACTGATTCTAAGTGGTTTGTACAGCCTCATTTCAGTAAGATTACTTTGCAACGCACTATAGATAGGATCCCAAGGAGCAAAGCCTGAGGCCATCGCTCAGAACCGGTGTCAGACACTCGCTGTCCCTCCTGCCTGTGAATCCTACAGCGTCCACACGGACACTGCCCAGCAAAACCCCTGCTCTGCCTTGCGGGCACTGGAATTACGGAAACCTCGCACAGACTTCTTCACCTAAAAGGCAATTGCGTTCCTGTGGGTGGCTAGATGCAATTAGTAAAAACAACTGGATGCGGACAAAATGTGGAAAACAACTTTCTGCTTCACAAAATGAAGTAAACAGCTCTCGAGGACTAACCCCAGCGATCACTGCAGGAAGGGAATGATAAAAGCGCTCGTGGCAGGCAGAGCCGGGCAGCTGGTGAATGGCATCAGCTCCAGCTGCAGCTCAGCACCTCCAGCTAAACTTGTGGGTACAGATTAGAAGCCAAAAGATTCTCTTCCTCTCTGCTCTATTGGGAAATACAGCTCACGAGAGCGAAGCGTGGTTTTCCAAGTGACAAAGCACACAATAAAAGGGGGGTAATTTGGATACCCCACCAACGCATTACAGCAGTCCGCCCACAAAGCTGATGCTGGAGCGGAAGGGCTCGCTGCTCCCGTTAGCCTGGAAACACGACATTCCAGCTGTTCTCTGCCCAGTGGGGATGGGGACCATCGGTCTTTTACATCTTCAACAAAACCTTAAAATTACCAACACTTGAAAAGTCACAGGGGAAAACAAACAAAAAAAATACAAATAGAAATAACATTTATGTTTACTAGGTTGAGTCAACCTGATCTTTTTCTGACTGGTATCAAATTCAATAGCTAATTCCACCTTAAAGATAAAAACAAATAAAAAAATGGTCCAGTGTTCTGGCTTTCATTTTGAAGCGATGTTGTAGGACAAAATTGGCTGCATTTAACTCGTTATTTTAACTGTTTCCCTGAAGGCGGAGCCTCCCCTACCCTAGCCCTTCAGTGAAATTTTGGTCATTACAAAATCTTGTTTATTGATGGTTTGCTGTCACTAGTAGAATTTGAATCTATGATTAAATACCTCCTGTCATTATAGCAGTTCCACAAAGGTGATTTTTGGCAGCCATTTGTCCAGAGGCCAGGGCACACCATCTGACAGAGCACTAACAGCATTTGGTTGTGCTTTGCTGTGCTTTAGGGCAGGGGTACCAAACTCATTTTCACAGGGGCCACCATCAGCCTCATGGTTGCCTTCACAGGGCTGAATATAATTTTAGGACTGTATGAATGAATTACATCTAGCCATTTGAAGGCAACCGCGAGGCTGATGTGGCCCCCGGTGAAAATGAGTTGGACAGCCGTGCTTTAGGGCAAAGCCGCCCACCAGGGGTTTTGGAGATGGAGCTCCCACCTTACATCCTGCAGCCCGGATTCTTCTAGCATCCGTACTCTATAGTAGTGTGCGTTTATTCTTCATAAGGCAGGTATTGCATCTATTACTGCTGCTTTTTGGATGTTCTTTGGACCCTCGGTACAGCTCACTGAACACACAGGTCACAAGCCACCCTCACCACGAAAGCCTGCTGATTTCACATGAAGCTGAAAATCATCCACCAAGCCAGCGGACGGATGTTTTCCACGATGAAACGAAGTGCCAGTGTAGTGAAAGGAGCTGCCTTTCACTACGGCCCGACCTTCTAGTGTAATTCATGGGAACCAGAGCCCACTTTAACCACCTTTTTCCCCTGAGAGCCCCTGCAAACTAGGGCGACAGTCCCATTTTGTTCTGGGGGGCGAGAAGAGCAGAGATTGTTTTCCCTCCCTCTCCAGGGAGTGTTTAAGAAGCTACATTTACCCCAAGGACTGGCGAGGCTCTATATACACACCAGCATTTTCATCTCCGCAGAGCTGTTGGCTTTGGACAATAAGAGCACCCTGCTCAGATAATTCCTTTCATTTCAGAGAATAAAACGCTAGTAGTAGACTAAAAGCATATTTTTCTTTATGTATAGGATGCATTATCTTTGTCTGCTGAACTGCATCATAGGCTGCTAAGTGCTCCTGGCATCCGTGTCCATGGGTAGAGCTCCCTGCTTGAATTATAGTGCTTTGTACTGGCAAAGATGGGCGGGGGGGACTGGAATGGGGGCCTGAGTCACAGTGGAAAAATAGGACTGTGAGACATGATTGCACATTTGGAGAAACATGCCTTGAACTACTGCTCGTTACTTTGCCGTGGGAGGTATTTCTATTTTTCTGCCTCCAAAGCAAGATGGTTTATGCTATGCGGAGCCTTTCACATAAGTCCAATTGAATTTTAAATGCAAATACCTGAAATAGGATTTATAGGAAATAGAAGCACAGGGATTTGCCATTTGAATAGCTTTGAAACAAGAAGAGCTAAATATAGAGATCTGAAAATCCTGTTTCAGGTGCTAAGCATAGAATGATACTCCTCCATAGGGGTAAGACAGTCTATGCAACACTGGTGATTTGATATAACTCATTGAGAAAAACTGTCGCTTCATATCAAGAATGAGGTAGTCAAAACAACTGTTATTTTAAGTGCAGTCCTTCTAAATTATTCTGCAAGTTCTGTGGGAGCAGAGCTAGGACTACACCGATTCCAGATCAATATCTGCACGGCCAGAAAAGAACCTGTGAGAACAGAGGGGAAAAAAAAAAAGACTACCCATTTTTGTAGGGTTAGAGATACGCTTGGCTAAAGCAAATTAAGGAGAATCATTCCCAGCGGCAGTCTAAGATGGAGCTAAATGCTGATGAGCCCCGCTTTGGGCAGAGTGATGCACAGCAGCATATATAGAAATCCTCTCAGATCCAAGGGTGCCAGCTGCAAATTTGTGCTGCAGACAAGCCCGACTGCAGAAGTGTTCCCCGACTTCCCAAAGGCCGGAGAGGGTACCAGCAGGTATCTTTTCCTCCTGAAGCAGTCTGTGTGGTCAAGCGGGCACTGGTGCTGCTGCCTTCTGGACATTTGGAAACAACGTATCGCTGTCCCAGGCTCTGTACGAGCAAATTGGTTGTAAGCATCACTACAGCCATCGCAACAGAGCTCTCCCCTTGCTTCAAAATCACCCTTCACGCAAGTCAGTTATCTTAAAAATATAAAAGATATTTATAGACCACATACAATGGGCACAGTTAGAAAAAAAAAAATTGCAAAGACACAGGTGCTAAAAGGAAAAATAACACTTGAGCTACTTCACTCAGCCCCACAGTCAGAAAGCTGCCTGTCTTTCCCATCCATCTCCCCAGACCTGCAGGCACGTACCTCAGCCTGGGCTCTGGGCCGGTCCTGGCCAGCAGCCCACACACCAGATCACACACCCCGTCTCCTTTCAGGGTTCGACCGAGTTGTCACCCGAAGGTCCCGCAGGTTCCTGAGCCTTCAGCACATCAGGAAGCGCTTTCAATACTCCCCCGTCCACAAGGACTGTCCCCTCTTCTTCAGAAATGAGAATATCCCTTTGGCAGACAGTCATCAAGTGCAGGACTCCCCAGCTCCTAACACATTTCTGCTACATGAAGAGACAGAACTTCTGTCTCATTCCGTGGACAACAGGTAAATCTCTGCAGAAAACCCTTCCATAGACTGAATTTATACTTTGCATCGACATGTAAATTGAAGCCGTAGTTGACATTTAATATAATATATGCAGCTCATTACTAGCTCTTGACTGAGAGCAGACAATGGTAATCAACAGCTCTGGGAGGGAGGAGATTTGAGACGACCCCTGCCGAATCCTTCACTGCCGTTCACACCTCAATGCAAAACACACATCCTCCTCAGCAAACATTTTCCCAGGTCAAGCGATCCTGATGGCCTGGATTTAATTAGGCAGAGGTGATGCTTTTTGTGACTGTATTTCAAGCAGGCACTGATCTGCTGGGATGGATAAAACCTTCCTGGTACAGCTGATCCAGCCACACGGGATGAATTGTACAGAGTGTTCTCCCAAGCGTTTCGTGTAGGTACGTGTGAGCCTGTGATCCCCCTTGGTGAGCTGCCTTGCGGAGAGCCCGGATCAAACGGGAATTGTTGCCAAATTAATTCTGTAATGCTGCGGATGGTACTACAAGCTACACACATTATTGAGCTAAATTAATTTCTGCTGTACCTGACCTGCAACTGAGGAACATTGGTTACTGGGCTGGGAATAGCTTGTTTGTTGGATCTATAAAACAGTGTTACTTAAACAGTCCAGAGAGCTCCTCTGACACAAGTTCTCCTTCCCCTGAAGGGTTTTATTTCTAACTGAAGTTATTGATTCCTTTGGCTTTAGACAGGAAATAATCACTGCATTAGCAACCACCAAAATGGTCTTCAGTCCCTGGAGTTTGTTCCCTGATATGTCATTGATTTGAATTTTTGAATTGCACGTAACATGCCGCGTATTTTACTTGTGACTTTTTGATCTGGTTTCAAATTGTGTGTATGTGTATTACTTTTCAAGCACGTCTCAAAGAATTGCTGCTAAATTCTGCTACAAGGCAGTGCTGCTTTGTTTAATATGAAGAAAAACCCCATCAGTGCAAAACAGACATCTCGAGCTCCAGGGTTTTGGGTCCACTTTGCTAAACCTGCTGCAGCAGAGAGGATCCCAGCAGTTCGTGATGTTAGATCCCAGGGCTGGTGTTAGATCCCCATTGGTGTCTGCTCCTTTGCAGAGACGTCTGACTTGAGCAGGCAGCTCTACCTAAAGATCACACAGTAGCTGGTAAAATTTGGAATTTCCCACACACTGCATCACAACATTAAATTTCTGTATTTGCCATTTAAATAAATAATAATCACTCCTGAAATTGCATGATGGTACTTCTACATTCACAGGTTAATCTAAGCCTGGCTTTACTGCCCAGGGATGTGATCACAACAGCCTGCTCCGTAGTCAGCACATTATTTACTGCTCTTCAACCCAGATAAGGAACAGGAGCTGTGTTACCTGGTAACACAAACAGGTGCTACCAAACCTCATGCTCACTTTCCAAGTCCTGGAACACAGTAGCCCCTTCCCAGCATTATCCCCAGTACAGTGCCAGAGCCAAGAGAAACGTGGATTTGTTTGATAAATGTACCTACAACTGTCATCCTAACAAATACTGAGCTGCCTTGTTAATATAAAGGGTCAAAGCTGTTGGTGTCAGCACAACACAGCAGTGTCCAAGTGTGTCTGTGGATGCCACCGGGTTGCAGCTGGATTTACTGGGGTTACAGTGCCCACAGCACCAGTTTAACAAATCCATCCTGCATGGATTTGATTCCGATGCTGTGTGCAAAACCAGAACAAAACAAAAAGCCTGTGCCAATCTGCCTGCAGCATTTAACCAGCTCTTAGGGTTCTCCAGTGAGTGTCTCAGAGACTCGGTGGTTTGATCTTTTTGTAAGAAATAACATTTAAATCTTTTTAACATGCCTTTGCAAAATGAGGGTGTTATCTGTCCAAAATGAATTTAACAGGCAGCTGAGGCATAAGGGAGAATCAAGTCGTCTTTATTACTGACAATCAGAGCTACATTGAGAACAGATTCCCAGACAGCTAATCAGGTGAAAGCCAGGGCTCTCATTTGAGGCACATTACCAGGATATTATAATACCAGGGTTGCAGAACGTGGCCATATTCTCAGCTAGGAAGGAAAGAAATTCACAGGTATCTGGCTGTAAAACTGCACACACAACCCCCCTCCTTTGGGGAATTATTATTTTAATGGTGTGACTTGCTAGAACTCCTGAACACCTCTGAAAATGGAAACTGCTGGTGCTGGTGGCACAAGCTGGGGGCTGCCCGCTGGATTTGAGGCAGTGCCCAGGACCCGACCCAGTCCCATCACCATCCATCAGCGAGCCAGCGCTGCAAGGACGGGGAGGGCATTGCTCCTCCCGGGTGAGAGCAGACAGCTTTCCAGCAGTCCCCCGCCTGTTTGTAAGCACACGCATTTTCACCGATGCTACTGAAGAGTTTTGCTCTAACTGACCGGAACGCTACACTGGGAATCCACGATCTCTGCACTAAAATCATCCCACTTGAGAAATGGGTGACTGGGGCACTAATGAAGTGCTCTCCTGAGCTGCAACCTCATGTACGGAGAACACAAATCCATTAAAAATGGCTTCGTGTTAACAAGCACCTGCATGACCTCCACAGTGATTTCAGATTCGTACAGCAATTTAAGAAAATGTTATTTGCAGGACACGACTGCCTCGGCAAGACGCCACAGCAGCAATACTAAACCACAGCAAGGGCTCACAAGGTTTGTGATCAACTCAGGCTCAGCCTATCTGGCTGGAACTCTCTCTTCTAGCATTGATGACCACTATTGACCCAATCATTGTAGTTCAGAGACCAGCAATAACTAGGATTTTTAAGGATCCATCCTAGCAAAATTATTTACCAATTTATTGACATTTTCAGAATTAGAAAATTAACTGCAATTTTCCAATCCCCACATTGGGGAAGTAATGTGAACTTTTTGAGTCTAGACTGGTTAAAGTAAATTCCTCACAAAAGACTACTGAGCTGGTTACAGTACAAGCCTCCAGATCTTCAAGGTTGATATATGAATATTCTTCATGATTTCTTTTAAAACAGAAGCCTTTTCTATGTGTGGTATAACAAAACAGTTTGAATATTAGCAGCAGGTGCCCTGTACTTAAAATACCATTGTGATGCCTCTACTGAGATGCTGCTCAGACATCTTGAAGCAACATAAATCCAGAAGGGAGATACCCATGAAAGTGATTTCACTTTCTTTCACAAAAAGAAAGAACTTTTATGGGACGTTTTGTAGACTGCAATAATTTTATAAAAAGAAGAAAAATCTTGATTTAATCTAAATTTCACAAAACCTGTTTCCACTAACCAGCTCCGCTTTGACCCAATCTGCGGTAGTCTTTTTTTATTGCTATCCTCAGTTTGTTTTAGCATCTCAGTAAACAAACGTAAATTCAAGCCAGTGAATAAAAACACGAAGTGTTTTCATAATATGCCGCCTTCATTAATAGACAGCAAAGTGCTGATAAAATCCAGGCTAAACTTTAGCTTTCCTCTAAGATCAAAAAATGTCCAGTGTAGCTTCAGATGTGCATAACACTACGTAGCACTTTTCATACCTATCTTTTTCAATACATGCATTATTTTAAGTCTACTGGTTACTGAACAGTGCCTTTCCATAAGCACTTAATTTATAACCCTCATCAGCGGGCTTAACAAGCCAAAGTCAAGACCCCCTTAAACCCTCATCTCACATTCCACAGGTTTACACAGGAAACCTCAGTAGCCACAATTTGTTTTCATCTCTTAATCAGCTGATAAAAATTCAGGAGCAATTTCACTTGTGCAGCACTACGGAGTTTTAAACATTTTTGGGGATGCTAAGAACTGGCCATCAAGAACATTAACACGCAGATTTTTACCTCTTCTGCCATTTCCCCACTTGAGGCACCTCTGACGCTTCCCAGCAGAGTGAATGGTTTGTTCCCAGCCGGATGAAAAATGAGTTCAAAACCAAAACACACTTTTGGCAAAGTAGCAAATTTGCTTGCTTTCACTGAAAAGGGCTCTTGGGGAGGGAGGAAGGGACGTGCTTGTCCCAGCTGGAGCAGCCCTTCCCGTGCAGGCTGAGGTGGTGATGGTGATGTCCCTGTCTGCCCACATCCCCCAGGTGCGCGGCCAGAGCAGCTGCAGCTCAGGCAAAAAGATGCTAAAAGTCGTTTTGGAGGGAAATGCTCTGCAGTGGCCACGGGAGAGCGGCAAGACCCCGCATCAATCCATCCCACTGCCAAACCAGCACACCCAGCCCCGAGAGCAGCCCCTGGGGATGCAATTGTCCTCTAAATTCACCTGTTTGACTGAGTCTGAAGTGGAAATGCTGTGCCATTGGGGTGCTGTGCCGCACAGCAATGGTGGGGAGGGATGGGGGGACACCCCCGAGGTGGCCACCCCAGTGGCCTCAGGTGCCCCCAAGCTCTTGGACACATACAGCCACAGCAGTCCAAGTTAATCCTCTCTTATTCTGAGCCCTTATTAGACAGAATATAACACATAAAGGACTTTTAAAGCTTTGGGCAACTCTTCAGAACTACTTCAGCAGTTTTAACTTCTATAAAGTCTACGCAATATGTCAGCAGCTGGAGGATATCTGGTATTGCCCGTGGATAAGTGTCACCCAGAAGCATAAGAATTTAAAACTTGGTTTTAAAGAGGGTTTTTAAAAATCTTGCTACTTAGTTAAGCACTGAACAACTTGCACCAGGGGCCTTTGTGAAGATTCAGCAAGATATAAATGTTCATTCCAAGTGCAGAAGAATGGTCACTACCAAAAATACTGCCTTTACGGGGCATTAAATGACCTTTCTGCTCTTGTGTTACCTGTCAAATTGCACAGCAGCCACAAGAATGATTCATGGTTTATAATATTATGTACAACATTCTCTAAATTATTTAAATGCCAAGATGAATCTGTACTGAGCATTCTGAGCACTACTCTCAGCCAAGCGGTTCTTCTACACAGTAGTTTGATGTGGAGATCATACAGCTAGAAAGCAACCCCATAACCCAACAGATGTGTTCTCAGACTGTGTTTTTAAAAATCAAAGAATCTGACAGTAAGTTCCTTCCTCTCTGCAGGCTCTTCAGACCTTCCTATGCAATTAAACACATAGTTATACCCTGCTACGAAAAGATACAGATTGGTATTAAAAAAATCATGTTGAAAGGCTACTGGCCCTGATAAAACTCCACAGGGCTTTTAAAGGTTAAGACTTAACCTTAGCTCCTCTCAGCTTCAATGAAAAGTTTGCAGCAACATTAATCAGCATGAAATAATGAGGCTGTGAGAGGCAACGTGTGATTTCTTTATTTCATCTTAATTATAATTTAAAATTTTAATGTCAGGAATTTGTCAAGTGTTCGAGCAAGAAGAATTATCGCCTCAACAGCAGTTAAGGTCAGGCAGAGACATGTGCTCAATCCCCAAGAAAAGCAATGAATTTGTCCTGGAACAGCAATGCGATTCAAACCGTTCTGCTGGCTGCTGTTAACAGCAAATGGGCTGGTTCAGAAACCCAACGCGCTTTCCAAAACCTGTGTCTCTGGTCTCCAGCCAGAAGCAGACCCTACCCTGGGGCCAATTTTAAGAAATGTCAGGCTTTTGTGAAAGGAGCATCTGACTCCACCAAAATGGAATATGCTCCTAAGACACAAGCGGATACAATTAGGTTGCATTGCATGGACGTGACAGGTCACGACAATGGTCTTTCTGGTAAAGAAGAGGCAGAGAAGGTGCTCCCAGAGCTGGCACTGGGATTTTCTCTCTGATTCTTATCCCTAAAGCATTAGCCTGGAGATGTTTTGATCCCAGTGGGAGAGCACATGGCCCACCAGTGTATAACATCTCACAAAACCTCTTATTTTGACCATAAAGATCCCATGCCAGAGTTACAGCAAGCCCAGATCCACTCGCTTGACAGCCATCAGAACAATAAATAAATTCTACAGATTATATAGGACATCTTAGGCTGTTTGAGGGATCAGGCAGTGTTGATCCAAGACATTTAAAAGAATTAGTGGAAATTAAGATGAAGACTAGAATAAGATGCTATCTAGGTAAATGGTTTACTTGAGAAGATCATCACAGCTTTCTAAAAGGGAAATCGTGCCTTACAGGTTGACATTAGTAGAGACACGACAGAGGCTATCAACAAACGAGAAGCCCCCTAAAAACAATCACTAAAGTACTAAAAGAAATAAAACATTCATATCATGCTAAGTCACTTTGCGCAGCAGAAGAGATTTCAATTCCTTTGGCAGCAGATCTGTTTTCCACATAATATCACCTTTTTGAAATGAATTTTTATAGGCAGGGTGATTAATAATAGAGCCTGGAGTAGAGCAGCTTTATGCCAGGGTAGTGCTAAATGAGCAGCTGCCACAGTAGATAGGCATTACTGTGTGTACCTATCCAGGGCTAATAAATGGTTTTTTAAGAACAAACCTTCTCATAGTGAGTTCTTTCAAGAATGAATATGAGCAGGAAAACAGTCTGTTAACTCAATTAGTTGTAACTGTGTAGAGAATAGTACTGTGCTTATACCAACTAACACAAGAAGAGCCTTTGCTTTGATGGAAGCAGGGTTTATATCACGGTGGCTGGGATGATGCCAGGCAGGGAGAACTAAAGCTAGCGGATGCAGCAGGATACCTGTCTGGCAGAAACTAGGAGCAGAACTTCAAATAGTTTCTTTTAGACCAGCAGAACCACAAATAAGCTCATTCTCCACCTCAGCAATAACCTAAAACATGTTTTTTGCAGTGCCACCATCACCAGGAGGCTGCACAACTGAGGTTTCAAACCATTTGACATATATCATGTACTTCCCTAATTCTTGCTTATACTCATGTTAAGGAACTAATCTAATCAGTTTGCATTAGAAGTCTACTAAGAAATGGCAGATTAGTACTGAAAAAATCACTACCCCTCTTTTCAAACTGCCACAGCACAGGCTGTCATTTCGTAAAGTGAATCAAAGCCCAGGGCTGCCAAGATCTGGCACTTAAGAGAGAGGACAAGCCCGGATTACTCTAACACAGCCAGTTGTCCCCAGGCTGGTGTCAGTTCAGCCTTCAGCATCACCAGTTTATGAGCAAAAGTGGGAATGCGGATGTCTCTGTCAAGTTAGACTTCCAGCACAAGGGATGTGCACCTGCTTCAGGCTGGAGGTTGTATTATCAACATAATTAGACCAGAGTAAATGTTATAATGAGTAATTTGAGTGTCTCATTAAATCAACAAATAGTTGAGGTTGGAAGGGACCTTTGGTGCCAAAGTACTTAACGGAGGGTTAACTGGCATAGGTGTTTTTGTTTTCCATATGCAGCACAATCTCCCCAACAGTTTAACTTCAATGTATAGCAAACGTTTGTTTTCCAAAGGTAAATATTTCTCCTGTGAATTTCACACTCAAACTCAGAAGGGAAGCTCAGCCCCGACTCCAGAGCCTGTGTGCTCACACTCCAACTCAGCCAGCGCAAATGTGGCTTTAACAGAGCAAATCCTGAGCCCAGGGACTGGTGAGACCCTAATTCCAGCCCTAACAGCACCAGTTTGCAGGAATGTGCTGCATGTACAGCTCTAGCTCAGGAGCAGCCCCAAACCTGCTCTGGAGAAACCAGAGAGAAACGTCTGTGACAAGTTTGTGATGGATCAGATCACATCTGTATATGTGACTGCACAGTTATGGGCCTACAAAAATTTATTTTTAAAGGCTTTTCTCAATACCTTGCTTCTGAAAAACATGACTTTGAGACTACAAAAGATTTTGCTGTTCTGGCCCTTGGTACTTCAAACAATTTCTCTTGCAGGTGAGAGTCTTACACCACCCCTTAATTGAAACACTTGAAACTTAAATAGCCAGCTCTGCACACCTGGATATAGGAAACATGACTACGAATAAAAGTGATGGTGCACGGGGTGCACTATTTAAAACCCCAGCAGAAAAACATTGTGCATTGGTACAACAGCAGGTCCAACACCGGATTAAGAAGCTCAACACATGATACTGATCCTTCACTATTTGAGAATGCCTTTTGAAACAAGACAACACAATGGAATAGCCATCTGCTGGTTTGTGCCTTCTCATTGTTTTATGTTCAACGAATAAACGCAGCCTCCAACTGCACAACTTGGGGGGAATTTCAAAAAGTTGAGCAAATTGTCCTGCAGATTTCATTGAACTGACACAGCAAATAGTTCAGACGTTCTGCTGGCACCAGCATTGTCGTACCGATCACAAGAAACATAGTAAATATCTTAAGAATTTTAATTATTATTTTACTAGTTAAGTGCATTCTCTGTATGCCCAATAGCATATAATAAGCAGTTTTTTAATGATCTAGTACCCAAAGAGAAGTATTTCATCTTTCTTTCTAAGGCTGTACTTCAAAAAACTAAGGCTGTTCTTCAAATTGACCGTACTCCCCTGTAGCTTAAAAGCCTGGCTGTAAACCTTTGGAGCAGGGAGCGATTCCTATTTGCGCAGCCTTCTCTCACGTTTTACCTACGAGCAGCACAGCAGCTCAGCCACCAGGGCCCAGGATCCGTCCCGGGAGGTGAGACCGAGCACGGAGGAGCAGCGGCCGCTGTTTGGGGACCGGCCACCTCTGGTGTTGGGGAGGTGTGAGGTGCTGGGGGGGCGTGAGGTGCATGGCAGGGAAGGAGGAGGGTGCACGTGGCTCGCGGGACCTCCCCAGGTGTAAAACGTGTGCAGCTGCACAGAGGGTGGTGCTTGGCATCGGAGGGAAAATGAAAAAGGCATCTGCAAAAGCTCTGAGGTCTAGCAGCACAACCCACAGTATATCAGAATAACCCTTGTGTTTTATGCCCTTTGATCCTGTTATGGCTCTCCTATTATTTTAAAGTTATTACCCATGATATAAGAGGTCGTTTGTTTAAATATGAAATTACTAGCTCCCTTAAAGCAGAAACTTATGGAAAACGAGGCTTGCAGGGTTGATTGAATTTGAGCTATTAAAACAATACAGACTTATTGATAATGGACTCTAATGTTCTTGCATTAAAGAAACAGAAATTCCAATGAGACTGCCTTGTTAAGGATGTGAGCTAACAACCTTTGTAGTTCTTTTTTTTTTTGGCTCTTGGTTTATTCTCCGGCTAAGAGATGCTTACAAATGAATTAGTAGGTTTCTGCGTAACAAATTACTAACACTGTCTGTAATTTGAGTTTGGGAAAGGAGATTTTAAAACATGCAAGAAATTAAGCTCTGAACATCCTTCCCCATACTCTCTGTAGTGTAACTGTAGTGAAAAATATTTGAGGAAATTACATCTTGTGGGTTTGCCCCGATCAGCATTATCCTCACATTACAGATGTGCAAAACCTACAGCCAAGGAAGAAGCTTCAGAAAGAGACAGTGGAACATGTTAAATTGGAAACTCTCAGTCTTTCCCTGGAGATTACCCTTGCATGGGGTACAAAGTCTGTGCTGCAGAGAGCCTGGGAGCTGCATGATCATGAATTTTAACACATGTAGATGTAAAATCAACCCAAACTGGGCACGGAGTAGAAGCAGCACAGTTTGCTTATTTACAAGACTAGAAGTTGGGTTATGGGACAAGCAAGAACTCGGAGTGGTGCCTCAGTGACACATCTCACATGAAAAAAAGAGATTAATGTAATTAGCGTGGGTATCTTTAGCACGGGGAAGGAAGGCGTAGAAAATAGGAAGGTATAGAAATATTTTGGCACACGTTATTTTGTGAAGCTGTTCTGGTAGCTCAGCCTTTCACTTTTCTGTACTTGGCACATATGAATGTTGATGAAACATACCTCCTTCCCAGGAAAGGTTAAACAAGAGATTTAAATACCTGAAGAAGAAAGTAGAAATCCTGTCATTTCATTTAAAGTGACATGAAAGTTGAGACTGGCCTAATTTTTGTGTGGAAAAGCGTTGCCCTGTTTATAAAATAGCGGGGGCACGGGCACAGCTCAACCTGTGCATGCCCTTAGGGCCAAATTATCACTGACTGTCTCAGTTCTGGGAATCCTGAACTTTACATCCCATGGTGAGATAAACCCTGTCCTGGTACGGGAGCCGGGCCAGGGCAGCGGCTGTGCTGGACTGGGCTGGGCTGCCTGCCTGTGTTTTGCCAGACGAGGTCAGCAGTACTCAGCTACACAATCGCACTGACACAAACCTAAAGCTCCTTTTTGCCAGTTCATCTTACATGTATACATGTATACCATCAGTATATTATCCAGACCTACCAACACCAGGTCTGCAGGAAGCAGAGTTTCTGCAGTCCAGCTTGCGGCATGGACCACGCGAGAAGGCAATAGTTCTAACGCAAGCGAGCACCCTTTAAAAATCCTTAATTTTATTCAGAACATCGCTTTGTGACTTTGATCCTGCCGGAGTGTTTGTTTACCACCCTGTACAAGTACGGAGTTGTCGGTGAGAGGAAACACAAGGGTGTCAGAGAGGCAAAGCGGATTAGAGCTACTGTAATTATTTCCGATGTGTGTTTACATTTCAACAGTTGAGTGAATTTAAAGAACAGTTTGCATTGGGCCTTACAAATCTGATTATTTTACACCATCAGGCATGATCTTAAAAGCCTTTCCCATTTACCACCTACTGTTCCTCCTTTTAGCGAATCTTCTCACCCTTTTTGGCACTTGACCTGGAATGCACTCACTCAATATGCTTTTTTCCAGTTTTAAGACAGCAGTTCTCTTTCAAAAATATTTTCCCTAAAACAAAACCTTTAAGGCCACTGCAACTAAACAGAAACACCACTGTTGCACCCTTGCACAACACACCTGTGGAACCTGGCCTACCTTGACCTCGTCCCTCTGGAGACTGTCCCCTCTTTCCATTGCCCTTTGCACCCCAAGTGCTGGGTTTATCCCAGATCAACCATTTCAGCAGCCGGCAGGTACAGCTGAGGTGCTCACACTGGTGATTTACATGAAAAAGCATTAATATGGCTTTTAAATTATATAGATTACGCTATAAAATGCAGATTATAGATCCCTGTGCTGTTGAGGAAATTAAATGCTGCCTCATCCTAAGCAACACAGTTGCTTTGAGAATTGTCTGATGGGTTCGTTTTCACGTCTTCACTGCTCCTTACTTTTAGTCATGTATATAGGTTTACAGATATATACATGTTTGTGTGTACTCACGAACATCTCAAACAGCCTAAATGACTTAGAAGAAACCACAAACATTCTATTTTCCTGCCTATATAGTCGTCTGCCATGAGAACTTAGGCTCCTTACACCTTTGAATGATTTTCAAAATGTTGTCAAAATGAGCTGAGATTTTATATCTCAGTGAAATGAGCCCCTCCCAAGCAACAAACCTTCCCATCCTTCCTGCTCACCAGTACCAAACGCATCCGACTCCGGTGTCACAGAAACTTCAGAGCAGCAAAGTTAATCACTCCACTTCCCCATACTGTTCAGCACATTAATTTTCATCCTTCTCTAACCCGCACATCATGCCCCATGCTGCAGATTCTTATCACACACTGAATCACAAATTTTTAGTAATTAGGCCAAAGCTCCTCACTGTTCCCTGAAGCTGCACTCTTGCTTATGCCTCCACCAATAATAAAAACTAATTTTGCAGTATGTTTTTTCCACTGCACAAGGCGATAGATTCAACCTTGTTAGAGGCAACTAGTTGCTTGTGAAGAATACTGTTTTCTGCTGTTCAGAACAAACGACAAAGGATGTATCAATTATATTATCACCGGGTGCAGGATGCCAAGCTGCTGCTTCCCCCGGGAGGCACGATCTTGAGAATTTTCTTTCAAACCATTGGCCAAAGAATTAAACAACAAAACACAGAGTGGGCTGCTAAAACATCACTGGGAAACCAGAATATGTGGTTCACAGGTTGTCAATTACCACTGGAACAGTAAAATAGAAAAAGGTTTGACAGCTATGATTTGGTCCACGTGTGCTGACAATATGGCTGGTGCTGTAAGAGAGAAAGAAGTGCTCTCTGCCTCCCCGCATGTACAAAATAAATAGTGCAAAATATAATAATCAGAGAAGACACCCACACAGCAGGAGATCCCAGAGCTAGATGTAAATCCCTTTCCTTGTAAACCACAAAGGTAATGTCATGATGTATGCAGATTAGTACTTGTGAGCCTCAGAATAAATGCATTTTCAGAAGGGATTTGACTAACGAGCACGAGAAACTCTTCCGGCAAAAGGAGTCAATGCCTAAAAAGAAATATTTTAATATTTTTTTAAAGCACAGATTTCCTTTTATTTATTTCCTTGTCAAGCCTTTGGCATTTTTGGCGTCTGCAGTTAACAGCAAGGGCTGATCTGAACCTGGGGTGCAGCGGGTGCCCTCCACACTGGCTGGACACCGGCAGATGGAGATGAGGGAGCTCAGCACCGGCTCCATCCACTGCAAACGGTGCAAACCCAGCGGAGGAAGGAGGATTAAAGGCTCTGGCAGCCCCCAAGGCCGCTGCGGTGGCCGGCGGGGGACAGAGGGGCTCGGAGCTTGGCCGCTGGCTGCGCTGCACAGCACCTTCACCAACCGGAGTTAATAAAGCCACCTTTAACTCTCTGATTTATGAGACCACATAACTTGTAAAGCTTAAGGGGGTTGTAAACAAGGAACGTGTTTGCACCATATAGTGAGGGAAGTGGTTGTAGTCTTCCCTTCCAAACTTGTGGCTGGAGCATCACAGCCTCGTAGTTTAGTTTGGTTCCTCGCATTTCTCATTTTTCGATTGGCTTTTTTTTTTCCCCCTCATCCTTCCCTGCATACAGTGAGGATAATAGCACAAGAGTCTTTTCCACTAATCCTTGATCATGACAAATAATTAATTGTCTCCTCTTAAAGAAGAGACAGAACAAATTCTGCCCATTTATAGGTGGGTTGGGCGGTTGTATTATTAGCCTGTTTTTTTTTTTTTTTTTTTNTTTTTTTTTTTTGGAAAGGGCACAGTTAAAGAGGATTTTGAGGCAGATGGAGTCTGATTTAGCATCACATAAGGATGGGTGCAGGCCCACATGCAGGCACCTCCCCAGGGTGAAGATTGGAGCTGATGCTGGCTTGGAGCACTCCCTTCACCTTCACACCAACAGGAGCCTACACAGAAACACCAGGGATTCCCTTTTTGTGTCCTGCATCTGTCTAGAGACCTCATGGTTATGTTCCAAAAGAGAGAAAGATAGCAAATACTACATCTCAAGAGATCCGAGGCTGTTGCCATGGCTGGGGCATCCTGCTGAGGCGTTACGAACCCATTAAGTAGAGTTATCCCAGTGCCAGGCGTGCCGAGGATGCGAGCAAAGCTGGACTCCCACTAGCGGGAGTTGGACCAGGTCATGCCAACGAAACCTTTGAAATCTGCACAACTTGGGAAAAAGCTGAGCTAAGAACTGCCGGGAAAACAGGGGCAGCATTCATGTGGGGAAAAGGAGCTTCACGGCCTGCCCTGACTCAGTAAGCTTTATCCATGGGGTGCAGCCCACAAGAGCTGCTCCATCAGAGAGGGTTTTTCCCCCCGACTCACCCACAGCCCCTGCAGCGATATTTGTCGTGCCCACAGCAGGGAGGTTACCAGGGTTTTCCATCAGCTGCCTTGCCCCGTAACTCATAGTTGTTAAAAGCTCAGCTTACTGTAAATCACCTGCCTCACAAAGTCTGACACGGACCCTACTCTCTCAGGAGCCTGAAGTGGGTCACTACTTAGGAAAAAAACATGCAGAAAAGGAGGTTTCAGCCCATTTTATCCATCTTTCAAGATGGACAAAGGAACCTCTGTAGCATGCATACACCTCACATTGAAGCACAAAAACTCTGTAACATTCAGCTTCTCTCACTCCCACTTCACGTTGCTTTTCCTCCTCCCACCACTTGGAGAGGAAAGAGCAAAGGGCCAAGCAGATGGGGCAGGAGCATCAGTTGCTGGGAAGGAACGAGCAATGGAGCTTAAATCAGCTAAAGAAAGCCGACAGCAATTAGTCAGCAGCTCACAGCAGGGCCACAGTGTCTTAACTGCAAACCCCCCAGTGCACACAGCTATTTTAGGTAGGAGCTTCCAAAAGCTCATCTGTGAAGTCAACGAACTGCGGCTCGAGATGGCTCCCTCATGAGGCAGCGCCTGGGTTCTTCAAACAAAAGATCAACAGAAGATTTTTCTCTTTCACCACATGAAGTTACATCCCCTTCTACATTTAACTCTTGAGTAGATCAAGACCAATTGCAGTCACAGCTACGGAAAGAGTGACACCACAACAAGCATGAAAAACCAGGAAGGCTCCAAGAGACACACTTCTCTAAATAAAAAGCCTTTGGCAGAAGACTGTTAAGTTCAGAAGCTGTCTGAAATGTCAATTTTATATCTTGAACTGTAAGATATATCTTTCCAAAATAAATCAATGCTGTGCTACTGAAATATGGTCACATCTCTGTTTCAGCTCTCGAATGCACCAGCCTCCCATTCCATCCCCACTGGTGGCTGAGAAAGCCGTAACCAGGAGATTAATTCTCCCCCTGTTGTCACTACTGCCTCTGCCAAGAAGGATGCCAAACATGAAGGGGACACGTATTTTCCAACAGACATTGGATATACACTGCCAACTTATTCTTCACAAATCACTAACAAGTAATAAAAAGGAAGGACCTTCCAGCAGTACAGGCGGGGAGTGCGTAGAGTCAAACACTCAAGTAGGTGACTGTAGGTACCAGTTTTCCTCAAGATAAAGTAAATCTCATATGGGACTGTACACAGAGCATCAGCTTGCAGCTGGAAGTGGGGCTGGTAGGAAATCTTTGGCCACAATAAATGCCAGTTTATCAAGTCCCAGTCCTGCTGCTGCTGAGAGCCCTGATATGGGGAGAGCTCTGCAGCTCCCAGTGAAACTCATGTTCATGCCAAGAGTGCCCAGAGGCTTTCCAGTTTGCAAACATCTGGGTTTGTCTCAGCTAAAATAAACCAACTCCCTCACCCCAAAAATCTAAGAGTTTAAATGCAAGAGTTTTAAACTGGAAATAACTGCTTATCAGTCAACGCTACCTGTAGCTATCAGCAAGCAAAGCGTGATACAACCAGTATGAAACCTGCTGTGAAGACATTTGGAAAATACCAAAAAAAAAAAAAAAAAGAGAGAAAGAGAGAGAGAGGGAGAACCTGGGCATTTAAATTATTTACAGAACTCTGTTCCTGTTCCACTGAGCTGTGGCACCCAGAGGAGAATGGGAGAGAGGATGCCGAGAGCAAGGCTGTTCATGTCTGCAGCACACGGACCGCACGCTGAAGCATCACTCCAGATCCGCTCTGAGTGCACAGTAATTACGGGAAGGCAGCGTGTGCTCACATTAATTGCAGCAGCCAGCCGGGTCAGAGTGATTCACTGCTGTTCACAGAGCCACCGTTGCCGGCAGAGCAGGAAAGCCTTGAGCCATACACAAAATGAAGCTCTAGATAGAGGTTGCTGCTTTCAAAGACATTTCAAAACAAAGTCCCCATAAAGTTAAATGCCATTTATTTCCACCCCAATGTGGGCAAACCTTTTTCATTAAGACATGGGCATTAATGCCATCTTGCATGGATGGCTTAGAATCCAGATAGGGCTCTTAATCATTTCAGAGAGGGTAGAAGAGATGGAACTATGTTAAAAATATTTGTTGTAGGCAGTAACACAGAGGTCCCCTGCAATCTAGCAGGTCCTGATGTAGAAGGAAAAAAGCAAATGTGCTTAAAAAAAAGGGCTGGGGTACAGCACCCTGCTCCCCTCTCAGGCTGTGCCACAGGTTCCGCCACTGCAGAATCACAGCTGAACTCCAATTTTAAGCAGAAGAGTTTATTTCCATGGTTCCCTGCCAGCACAAGCCCCAGCTACTGGCAGATCTCCCCAGGGCCTCACCAGTGAACGTGTCCATACAGACAGCACCTTAAAGAAGGCTTGTCCTGTAAACCAGTTGCTGAAGTTTCAGTTGCAGATAAGATTCGAACAGAAGGAGTTGAAGCCCTTGTGATTTCTATTCATGGCATGGCTTAGAAGCAGCCAAATTAAAATCCTTATCATTAAGGAGCTGATAGCTCCCATAATTGCAAGCATCATTCTGTATTAGCTGGAGGGAGCAGCATGACTCACTGGCTAACAGAAGTAGATCTGTTCATAAAACAGGAAAGCTTCTAACCAAAGAGAATAATTTCCTGAACCATGAATTACTTTAGAGAAAGTAATAATTTCAAACAAATTACTTATGTAATTTGTGCTGTCAAAACAAAAACTTTTCTCTAAGTTAAGAGTCTTTTTGCTGTGTACTTTTCTGAGTAACCTTCCTGACCTACAGTGCATCAATTCATGATTCAAAAGCAAAACTTTCCCAGAGGGATGATTCTGTCCTTCAGGTTAAACCACATTTCCCTTTACTTTCCAGAGTACACGTTTTAAGAGTTGATGAGTTCCACAGTTGATATGTTGATCCATTTGCCCAGAATAATCTTAAAACAAATATAAAAATATTCTCATTCAAGGCACCCGTCCCCTATATGGCTGTGTTTATCTGTGACAGAATGATCTGCCACTTGAGGGAGAAAACCAAGAGGGATAGTGCAGGTTTAAACAGGATTTTTCAGGTCTTTTGAGGGCAGAAAAAATAAAATGGAAAGGTAGAAATAATTGCAGCATGCACTGAGGAGTTGTCTTGTCTCGCAGAGTTCATTTCATGAAGACTGCAGTGCTAAAATGGGGTAGTTTTGTTCTAGGAAGAGGCTACAACATGCAGCCAGCCAGGCAACCAATTTAATGTGAGTGGTGACAGGTCACTGCCCCGCGGGAGAGCAGCAAAACCACCGGCAAGCCCGCCGCAGCTTCAGAAAGAGCTCTGTTCACTTACAGGTTTGGTCCAATTTGGAGAATTTAGCTCCAGACTAAAATTAATAAGTGGTCTGACTGGACGAGGTGACTCTTCTAACCTCAGGACTGATTAGACTGAGGTTTAATACCAACCTCAGATCTCTCATTCGGAAGATTTATTCTAACACTGGGGATTTTCAATGTAGCTGTGAGCTGAAAGATCCAGCGCTCGCCACCAGAATTTCAATACCTTCTCTCACTTCCCATAGGGCTCCGTATTAAAGAAAGTATATTTTTAATGCTCTGGAGTCTTTCTACTTCTTTCTTCTTAGCAGTATGTAAGTGCATGGCGATGTATGGGGAGGGATACCACCCAAACATGAGCAAGAAGGAGAAATCCCCCAGGTCTGCCATGGGGCAGGAGCAGGACCCAGCCGCGGATGCGGAATGGGGTCGGCACATGGGTGGCCCTGTGACTGGATGCCCTCTCACAATCGGATCTCTGTCAGCGGCACATTAAACTGCTGGAGTCATTTGAAAGAAAAGCACCAGGTTTTTCTGTTACGACACGTTGCCTTTCAATTGGGATTTAATACAAAACTGAGCAAAGACCTTGTTGGATTGTTGTAGAGTGCTGTTTTAATTGAGAAAATGAAAATTATAAACAGATTAACAAAACTGTTCTAAACAGCGAGATGAGCCCTAGATCTGCTACAAGCATGAAGAAGCCAGGCGCAAAAGCAGTCTGCATGAAACATAAAAAATTATACAGAAAGGAAAAAAAACAGCTCTCCAAGCACAGGACAAGTGAAAGCATTGAAGAACAAGAAAAGAGAATTAAAGCCCTGGATTGTGTCGCACAAAATCTGAAAGGCAGAGGGCACGTTTTTCGGAACAATTTGCCTCATCAGACTACTACTAACCGGAGCCATTGGAAAGCCCGGCATTCCAGCTGCAACCCGCTGTGTGGTGCCAGCACTCTGCTCCCTGCGCGTTCATTTCAATTATTATTTATTCCTTTATACGAGTTTTTTCACCTTTTTCTTGGCCCAGAGGAGGAGCAGTAGCTTGGGTCTCACATTCCTAGCTGCCTCGACAGGTTTTCCTTGAAGAAGGAACGGCCTCGTTAAACGCAGTTCTCATGCAGGATTTAAGACAAGCGGGTGGCTTGTGTGGCTTAGGCTCAGTGAGCCAGGTGCTCAACATAAACCCCCAAAGTCAGGATACCCTCATATAATATAATTGGAACTACCAAAGGACAAAAGCCCGGGGAGCTCCACAGCCTGCGGAGAGCTTCCATGGAAAACACAGAGAAATCTGAAGAAATAGAATAATTGAAAGATTTACTGATAAGGTATGGACTGGTTTCTTTAGCTGGGCATTCCTGCTGACTGAGCCTGACTCCAGCAGCTACCACTGCAAATCCCTCACGTAACACCTTTAAGGAACAGACGTGTCCATTAAAAGAGAGTAGAGACTCGGTAAAGGATACCCACACACCAGGAAAAAGACGCAGTTTGATATTTTGGGAATGGAAAAAAGAAAAACATATGCTATTTAACACTATTATTTGCTTGAGCTCCATAATTTCCGTATAATATGCAATTTACGTCCCACAACTTGAGGGAGCTTCATTGACATGAAGAAATCTCGATTAATGTTTGCAGTAGCAGTTATAAAAGGCATAAGAAGACACTAACGTGACTTGTTTTTAGATTACTTTCATGCTGTTTTGTTGTGGGTAGAAGTTTGGTTAACCCTACACTTTAAACACCAAGAACTCAACGGAACAAACTACCTAGAGCTGTGTGGTCTCAGGGATTGCATGTCAAGACTTGTAGCTTTATATTGTATATTCTGCTTCCAAAGGCTACACCCAAGCTAAAAATTCCCTCCTGGTGTCACTTCGTATCAGCCTGCTTTATAAAAATGTCCCTGCTCAAGGGATGTACTAAAAGACACACGAACTCCCTGAAGAAAGAAGCAGAAAGCTGGTACGAAAGCCCAAACTTGTCACAGCAGAGTGGCAACACAGCAGCAAAACGCAGCAGCCACCTGTTGGGAAGTGACACCTGAAACAGAGACAAAACGCTTCAGGAAAGCAACTGGAATTGGCTCCCGTTATGGCGCATTCACTGACTGCAGTTATCAGCGTTATTGCTAGAAAGGCAAGCTCTGTGCCGGAGGATGGACAGGGATTTTGCACGCATGCAAATTACATCTCAAAATCAAAACAGGCATTGCCGCATGGCTCACACCAAGTCAACGAGCAGCACAGGTTTTTGAAACATAAAACTTGAGGAAGAGGGCTTCTGTTTTGTGCCTACAGATGCACGTTTAGGTCTAGGTTACCCTGGATCTCAGCCTGTAATGGTGTGTCACCCAGGGACCAGGACAGTCTCGCCCCATGTCCCCTGGCCGTGTTACCTGTGCAGGACGGAGCAGAGCGCCCCATGGGACAGTCGGGCTGTGCCCCAGCCCTGCAGCCGCCCCTCTGCACAGGGCTGCTTTTGCCCTAAGTCTTTACGTGACACCTTGGGGCTGTTGGCAGCTTGTCCCCGGCACTGCGGCTGTTGTACATCCTGAGCACTTGAATCTCTGAAAATGTGAATCCGCCTCGTAACACCCAACACGGGACTGGCGACCCCAGGGCCGCCCGGAGCAGCGGTGCAGGGCTGCGGCACCCCACAGCCTCTCTGCTGCGTATGGTGCCGGGTCAGTGTCCAGCAAGGGGGGCTTCCTTGGTTTTCTTTGTACTTGGGATTCGGAAACCCAGCGGTTTAAACCTAGCCCTCCCACAGCTAGCAGTGGAGCTGTGTGTTTTATCACAATGCAGCGGTCAGGATGCTTTTTTTCCCCATCTGCTTTGGTGGAGATACCATTCCCTGCACTGTTCATGTGGAGTGGGGACCAGCTGCCCGTGCTGTCGCACAGTGCTAGCATCCAAATGCTTTGCCAAGTTTTAAAACAGAATTCGAAACAGCAATCAAGAGCCCTGGGGCTGTCTGTGCATCTCCTGAAGCCACAGTGGCTGTGTCTGCTGTGGGGAGACACCAGCTGGACGTGCCCAGGTCATGGGGGGTACAGAGTCTGCAGCCTGAGCTGAGCCTGGCTCTCCAAGGAGCCTGGAATGAGGGAAATCCCAGGAAACATCAATATCTCTGCGAACTCCAGTGCTAGCAACTAGCTCCTTACTCCTTTATCTCCTCCTTCATCTGGCAAGGAATCAGAGCCAGGAGTCTGGCTCTGTGCACGTGATCAGCCAGCTACAAAAGTACCAAGACTCCTACATATACCCAAAATTATCTATTCCAATTCTGCTGGCCATTGTATAACCCAAAACCAGTTCTCAATTTGCCGTACTGTTAAGGAATGGCCAAATGCAGCACTATTTCATCACAGAAACAAAAATATATAGCTTTGTAAGATTTTTTTATGCTTCAAATTATCTGAAGTGTACAGAGAGACCACCAGAAAGCAGCAGTGCTGATACGCTGGTCCAGCTTTGCAAACATCACAGTTGTTGTCTAATTTTAAGATGCCTCCATACTGAATATTCAATGCCCCACCTGACTACTACATTAACCCCTTTTTCCCTAGGAAGCATCCCCACAGGGGAAGCCTTGCACCTCCTGCTAAAATAGATTGGGACAAGGAGACTTTCACGGATCTTTTTACAGCACGCTCTCTCATGGCTTATCCAGGCACATTCTTATCTGTGTTAATTTGGTCTTTTCCAGTCTAATTGCAACTCAATATATAAGACAGCCTCATTAAGATCTTAGCTTAGGCTGGATATTTATATTCTAGTATACCCAGGAAAACGTATAAGAAAACTGGTGTCAGGTGTACCTGTGGATAAAGGGGCCGTTCATTCCCCATAGCAGCAGATCGCTAAGCACCAGAAGCTCCACATTTGAATCTTTTGTGTCCATACTTAAAGAAATTATGTGCCCAGTTCCTTAAGGTTAAAACTATACAAGCATCTCATTCCCTCTGAAAAAGCCAGCATCCATTTTGGTGCAAACAGAAGATTTAGCTGCTAGCCAATACAAACCTGCTTGTTTGAACACGAAGGAGTAAGAAAAGCTGAGGTTCTGAGTAGGAACAACAGAATATAACACTACAAATACTCGATTGCTGAGAACTAGTGGGGACACAGAAGAGGGAGCTGGTGAAATCCCACTGCTTGGAAGGTTTTATTGGTGGGGCAATGCCAAGGAGAACTTCATAATGGAAAATAAGAGCCCACTGATGCAGTTGGAGATTTCAGAGACCCACGCACCAAGCACAGACTTCCACAGGTAATTAGATGACCCATCATTGCAACAGTCAGTTGAAAGAAAACATTCATAGACTGAGAATCTCTCGCTTGCAAATGCTTAGTAACAAACAACTGATTTCACCGAAACCAGAACTGATTCACAAAATAACATGGAAACCAAAAAAGAGGGGGCTAAATCTGCAATAAATAATTGAAGCAGGTCCTTTCCACCGCAAACATTTGGCATGTAACAGCGTTCTGTATCATCACAAATGGCTTGCTTGTTTAATTCACACCCAGATCTGGCAGTCGTGCACACAAGGAGGGAAGCTTTGCGTTTTTTTCCCACGTTTTTGAGGGAAACAGAGACTGTAATGAAAAATATTCAAAGAACCGCAAAGGAAACAACAACCAAAAAAGAAGTGCTACGAGACACTCCACCTTTTGAACGCGTTTTTGTTTCCATAAAATGAAAATTCTGTTTATTCACTGGAAAAAAACCCCAAAAAACCCAGAGATGTTTGTGTATCCAAACAATTGGTGAGAAGTTCCCCAGAAAGCAGGCTGCAGTGACTCAGTGGCAGGAGAGCAGGAGATGAGCAGAGGCGCTGCAGCCCAGAGCCACTGCCCGTGGCCACACGGGGAACCCATCCACAGCGGGTTTGCACGAGGACACGGAGAGGGGAGCGATTATTTGCCCAAAAGCACCCTAACTGCGTTCGCTTTAAGTCAGGGTGGGAATTACAGCTGAAAGCATTTCTTTTGCCATTTCAAATAAACTATTATAAAACCTCTCCTTTCCACACATCTCAGCTCGGTCTTCCTGACAGTTTGGGTTACCTTTATATCAGAATTTAGTAAAACACTGTGAGAAGGTGTAATCTGGGATGCAGAGGAGTCACCCTGACATTCACGTTCTCCAGCAAGGCTTATGTACCACAGCACCTCCGTAAGCCACGGCTGAGCAGACACTACCCCAGGCAGCGATGGGAGCCGGGACGTGTCCTGGCTGTGCAGCCCTAGCACAGAATCACAAAATCACAGAATCGTTTGGGTTGGAAGAGACCATTAAGACAATTGAGTCCAACCATAACCTAAATCTAGCACTAATTACCACCTGGAACCACGTACAGCCCCTCCGCAGCCTTTGAACCAGACAGATGGGCCAGGTCAGATGCACACCACACAATATATACCTGGAACAACAGGCACATTATCTAAATACAGACTTTAAACCCTTCCTGTTAGTACAGGCCAAAGAGCAGCAGTACAAACCGAGGTGTATCAGGGTTAACCGAAGCTTAAAGATTCCAAAGCAGCACCTACGTGGAACATTAACATTAAACTTCTCCAGTACCAGATCATTACAGAAGAGGCTTTCTCTGCAGAAAAAGGGAGAAACAATCCAATCAGCAGCACTGAATCACGGGCGGTGGTCAGTCAGGGATGATCTTGCAGGTGAACAGGTTACAAAAAATTCTTTAATAAACTGAAAAATAGTTCTACTGAAAAAGTTGTGCTTTAAGTGGCTTTTCTTGAAGGTGAAAAATAACGAGTTGTTAGCAGACGTAAAGGTGACAAGATTTGCAGAAAAAGGTAATATCTTTTGGTACACTAAATGAAACAATCAGTCTAAAACAGAGAAGGGATTTGAAGTGCTCAAGCCTTCAGGGTTCGTCGTGTTTGCTGGTTACATTGGTTGTTCTAATAAAACACGAGACTCCTCTTTCCAAAACTTGCCAGCTTGGATCATCAAGTAACGACAGCAAAAGCTGCTCTTTTACTGTTTGGTGGTATGATCGTCTGGGATGATTCTTCTCTTATTTCAAAGGGAGTATTTAGCCTATAGATTTTTGTCCAGAATAAAAGTCCCATTTTTCACTACATTTCAGTTGCCAGGGTGTACATACAACACAAGGTAGCATTTTTCTGGCTGGACTCACCTTCCCTCCCCTTCCACATGCACCAGGCTGTCAATGGAGGGGGGCAAGAAGGGCAGCGATTCGGGTTCACTCAGAGCAGGAAGCAAAAGGGCTTTTACTTAAGCCATAGGAAAAGGAGCTTAAGTCTTGAAAAAGTTTTCATTCCTCAGACAACATGTTGATACATTAGTGAGGTTCAGCGCGGGCACGTCTGGCAGTGCTGAGCTCGGCAGTGCCTTCCTTGCGGAGCAGAGAAAAAGGATGGGTCCTTCTGGATTATCAGGTTAAGCATCACCTGGAGAAAAGACTCTTGTCGCAGCCTTTAATAATGATCCTTCTGCGCCACCATCAATCTTTACTGCTCATGAATTGAATTTGCTGTTCAGCTGACGGTGCGCTGGGTGAGCCTGTGGGCAACACAAGCCTTTTTCATATATTCTTTAAAGACACAGAAATGCGACTGTGAAAACATGGCTTTAGAGAGGGCAGGCAGATAATCCCTGTGACTGCAAGATTCCTGCAACTGATTTAGGAGACTGGGAGATGAAGGAGGAAAGGAACAGATGAAAGCAGAGAAAGGTGATTCTGACCACAAACTGGCACCAGAAGAGTATTTGACACTGTTAGCTGTGGCGGCACTCCCCGAGTGACAAAAGAACCACACACACTCCACCCCGAATCTTCCATTAAACCTCAAAAAGCAAAAGAAGCCTCTTCTCCAATGCAGACGTAAAAAGGGTAAAATTTAATGCCACTTGTGAGAAATGCAAAGTTTCAGGCAGACCGGCTGACAGACGACACTTCAGCCTTTCAATAGAGACTGGGTGTTCCCAACAGGCTGATGTCATTGGGAAGAGGCTGGACGATGGATGCGATTCCAGGATTTGGGTGTCAAGGCTCAGTGATGCCAAAAGCATCATTAGAGTGGTGGAGGAGGACCAAAGCTCTGTGGAGGCTGGTAAGAAACATTTGAACCGTTTTCCCAAATGCAGCACAGAGATAGCTGGGAGCTGCACCACCTACACGCACAACGCGACTGTAGGTGGTGAAAGCGGCTTTTACCTCATCGGGAATAAATGCTTTTGTGAATGAAATAGGAACTTCTATGGAGTGGCTCCATCTTCTATAACTCCTCATAGCTACCAGCAAAACACGAGATACCAGCTGTCAGATCAGTAGATGGGCATTCCTGTTTTCTTTGGTTTCTATACAGATGGAGATTTTCTAGAAGGCAAAAAATATTCGGAAACATTTCCCAACTATTTATTGTTGTAACCCTTCTGCCAGGAAAAGGGATGGCTACTTCCAGTCCTCTACAACAGAATATAAGAGGCAAAACCTTCTAAAACAATGCTACATACCATCAAAAACACACGAGGCTCTCAATTTATCTTCAATAAAAAACAAAACACCCTGAAAGAACAATATGTAAAGGGAAGCTCTATAAATAGTCTGCTAAAGCAACTCAGGTTTGTACAAGTCGTCAAAAGGGGACACAACACCCTCCTTTTGGAGCACAAACGATACTCAAATCTTTGCACAACAGCAAAATTTTCCTCTGTTTTGTAATCAAAGGAATTTTTTTTTTATGGTGTGACAGCAGAAATAGCAAAGATTAACCCTGACTACATGCAGCTAAATATGAACAATCCTAATACATCCCATCCTTCCCAGACATGGTTAATATTGCTGCAGGTATCTGTCCTTCCCCAGCCCACGAATTCATTAAGTACGTTTCTGTTTAAGTAGTCTTTTTTTTGTTTTTTAATGAACATGGTGTGCTAAAATAAACTTATTGCTGCATAAAGATGATGTAGCTCAAAGTGAAATTAGAAGAGGGTCCTAAAGGACGTGTTCAAGGCCTGAAAATGTTAATACTGTATTTTCCACAGAACTCTGTTTGATAAACTTCTCTATGAATATTCCAGGCATGATTTCTATTACAGTTACATTTCCCCACTCAATTGCTGGATTTCATTTCACTGTGAATAAGTAACTATCCAGGGATTTTTGGCAGCTTAGTGTTGTTCTAACCCGTTGGTCTTGTAATTAGCTCCAAATGTTGTTTTCGTGAAGCCATCTTCTTCTTGATGCATCCTAAAGTCCCCAGCTATCTTCTATACTTAGCGTGTTATATTAATGCTAGGGAACGTTAATATATAAATAGCATTAAAATTGCAAAAAGCTGCTACGTGGTTATTTTCCAGGTACATCTTCGAGAAGGGAAGGCTTTTTCAAATGTTCTGCACCTGAGGATGCACCAAGTCTCTATCTTCTGGAATATATTTGTAGCTTGGTATTCAAAACCACTGGGGTTTGCTCCGCAAATGTTTCATGCAGGGTAGCTGGAGATGGTGAAGCGCATGGCGTAAATAACATGGAAATCTTGCACAAATGAGAGGCTGTTGGTTGGCACAGCATTACACGCATAGGTTCACCCTTTTTAGTTCACATCCTGTTTTACCACCCAAATGTCCTGCTGATGTAACGATACCAGCAGAAAACAGAAAACCTGCTTGGACACTGATGCTGGGACTGAGGTACCTGAGGTTACGATTCCATCCTTGGAATGGAAACCAAAGTCCCACATGCAGAACCAGATGCCAGGGGAGGTTATTCACAGAGCGAGACTCGACCCCCATCCAGCTTCATCAAGGGGCTTTTTCAGTCTAGTGATCTGGACTGAACATTTCTGTTTTCTTTTTACATACTTATACATTTATGTATATGTATATACTTTTTTGTATATATATCTCTCTCTCTATATATATCTATTCTCTGGACCACATCAGCCTGAGAAACCACATTGCCCAGGAGGGAGAGTTAATATTAATGAGCACTCACTTCAGCTTTTGTCTTGATTGCCACCTTATTATATGACACCAGGCAAGTCTTGCGCTTGCAGGCTGTATGTGCAGATGGGAAAACCACCACAGACAGTAATCACACCACGGGACAGGGAGGTGGGCAGGGATACATCTCTCCATCACTCCCAAGGGCGGCAAGAAAAAGGCTGCTGTGGGTAAATCCAGTCCTCCCTCCAGACCTCCCTTGGTGAAATCACATAAAATGAGTATTTAAGGACTAATTAAAATGAGTTTCATGAGTGCAGCCTTGAACTGTCCTACTACCTAACACTGGGAAGGCCCTACGGCACAGAAGACATAGGAAAACAGCATCCTCCTAGATTCCAGCAGCAGCGTCCCAGCAGCAACGACAGAGCCAGCGAAGAGCTTTCCTCACAATTTCTCCATTGTGCCAGGAATGAGGAAAAGCACTATGTCAGTTAAATAATGGTTTATAGCTTCATTTGGGTTTTCCTTTCAGAAAGTCCAGTAATAAACCTGCATGAGCGGATTCATTTTACATCAAGAACAACTGCAGCATCCCCCGGGGTGACTGCTGGACAAGTGTGCTGAGTCAGCAAAGACCTCAGCGCAGTCCCATGAGTGCGATGGGCTGACCCCCCTGGGGGGGCTCGCTGCTCATCTTGCCACTTGGCACTTGCCTGAAGTCACTGGGAAGTTGTTAGACCACTTTAACTTGTAAACCAATTGACGAGCCTTTAATGTTAATGAAATGTTTCTGCTGAGTAGTTCTGGCAGATGAAACTCGGTTATTTCATTGTGCATCTAATTTATTTAGTGCTAAACGTTTGCCCTTATTTTCTTTACACTCTGAAAAGTCAGATTTGGATAAAATCTTTGCATCTCAAATAAGAGAATTCTTCAGAAAGTCAGGCAAATTTCTATGTAAATGCTTCACATAAAATTCCGCTCAGGGGCATATATCCTGCCAAGATGGAAATGGAAGGTGTAGGCTGTTCCTGGTGCCTACACACTCATAAAACCCAGCTCTCATCTCTACCAAACCATTTTAGCAAATGCAATGGCAGGGAACAACTGACAGATCCCACACAGCAAGGCAGGGGAAGGCTCTGGCTGTGCCGATGGATCGGAGGAGCCCGATCCTGCCATCTCTGGGTACCGAATTCAGAGCATCCATGTTATCCTGACTGGGACCACCACAACATTTATTACATCGCACACAACATATCAATTGCAGTAGCCATCAGAAAGAGCAGACAACCTCGGTGTCAACTGGAGGTACATATGTCCTATGCAGCGGTCCCGCTGTGCAGCACAGGGCACGGGCAGGAGCTGCCCTGCTCAAACACTCACGCAACAGAGTAGGTGAAGACAATCTGATACAACACCTTTCAGCTGCCTTTTGCAAAGAAATATGATTGAAGTAGGACAACATTAATATTTGCCCCCCTCCAAGAAAAAACAATCAGTGTTTGCTAGCACACTGTACTATGAGCCCGCATTTACCAGCACTTCTACCAGCAAGCGTAATCCTGAGCTAAAAAGATTTTTCAATTATATCTGTTTCTAAATGACTGGCTGAATGTAGGAAAGTAGATGGGGAAAAACCTGCCCTATCGCAGATCCCTACACAACTGCATCAGAAATGTCTCCTGATTTACTGCATCTCTCCCGAGCCCGCTGACCCCGGTACGACGCTGGCAGCGACTGCGGCTCAGCTCCTCCGGTCCCTCATTGCCATTCACGGGCTGCTATAATGCTATCGGCACACGGCTCCGCAGCGATGTTCGGGCATGCGTCCCTTACAAATTCACCTGCTTTATGCAGAAACCTGTACGAAGGAGAGAAGGGAGGTGACCCAAGGGAGGTATAGCTGTAATTTAATTGCGGGATGTTTATTTGCCAGCAAATCCCCAAGTGGTGATATGTTATTGCACAACATGCCAACCATTAGTACAACTCATCTCTGTGTTTTATAGGGGGAGATAAAGCACTGAGACGCCTGTCAGAGGTAAAGCTGGTTCGGAGAGCTCAGCTTAGTGCAGAAAAACTCCTACCCCGGTGCCACGGAGCTGCTGCCAACCTGACAGCCCCAGCTCGGCAAAAACCTGGGGACACGGAACACCGGAGCTTGCATCGGCGTTACAGCTTGGCACAGGAGACATCATGGAAAAGCCAACATTGAGGATTTTTTAGTACTGTGGGGATGGGATTTTACTATAGCCCCTCCCTGAAAACAAGCTGTGCTTTTTTTTTTTTTTTTCTTTTTTTTTTTTAAATAAAGGAAACATTTTATGTAATCAGAATAGCTGGAAGAGTTACAAGGAGAGGTAGAGATGGACATTCAGACAGAACATCTCTTCACCACAGAGGGTGAGAAATAGAAATAACATATAGCTAAGTGATGCATTTATTTCTTTCTTCCTCACGTTGGCCCAGGGGGTGCCTGGGAGAGCCCTGGCACCTTGCGGCAGTGAACACCCGGGGGACACGCTCCCCCAGCCACGGCCAGCATGGAGCAGTCGCTCAAGCACCCGGCGATTTCCAGAGGCATTTTGTGCAATGTCAGTGGCACTAAAAGCCCAAGCAGCAGCTAAAATGACATCAAGAGGATAAACAATCACCCTGCAGAAAGAGGTTATACCAGTGCTGGGTGGGAGCCAGCAGAAAGGAGCGGGGCGGTGGGACGCAGAGCACCTGTGCTGGGGGCGTTCGACAGGCTGCAGGGGATTATTTCACTTTTTTACTATTTCTCATGTTGAACAGAGGTGCACAAAACTGAGACAGTGGGCAAAAATCCAAGCTGTTCCTCTTAGAGATTCCTTTCATATTCTTGTAAATGCAAATACATGAGTTACCACCTTTTCTAGTTGACATGTCTGTCAAATGAAAACAAGGCTTTCTACAGCTTCTTGTTGTCATTCTTTTTTGCTTTTCCCTTTGTTGTGAATGTTTCTGAATGGAAGGTAACAAGTTACAGTGCTGCAGAGAAAGCAGTTAGCAGCCATTCATTCTGTGCAGGCAAATAAGCAGAGAGTTTTAGCATAGAGAATGAAAGAAAATAAGGAGAAAGGAGACATTGTACTTGCATTCCTCTCGTGCTCAATCCCCCAGTGAACCTGAACCAACATTTGGCACCAGTTTCCTAATGCTTTGCTTTTATGGTTGAGTAGTAAATTATTAGATTTATCTGATGCCTAGCAACTATCAGTTAACACTTTGAGACTAGATTAATTGATATGCCTGAATTTCTCTCTAGTTTTCTTCTAGACAACACATCTCCAGAGATCTGAACCCCCTCCCGCTTAGAATGAATATTATTCTTCATCTCCACTCTTTGTGATGCCCTGTGTAGGGACAGATGTTTTGGCAACACATTTGTATTCATTGAGATTGCCGCAACCGCATTCTGTGTCTGCGACAGCCCGAGGTACGTGATTGATGGGCCTGTTCCTTAAAACATGATCAGCTCTGTGGAATCAATCAATGGAAGCTACTGTGGCAGAGGAAACAAGGGAGACTTTTCTAAAAGCAGGTTGTGTACTAACATTTTGTTATTTAATGTTTTGCTACCAGTAAATCACTTCTGAAAAGTCTCCATGACGAGAACTACCTGGCAATAGGTTGCCTATTTGCCAAACTTATTTCAAAGTAATGTCCGTAGGATTAACTACAGAGTCAGCAAATGTGAAACCAGTAGATACAAGAAGCCATATGGCATGCAAATATAGATCACACAGACACTCCACTATATCATGGATTAAATCTTCGTAATGAACTTATTTATGAAGCATACATGGGGCTGGGAGCAGCCTGTTAGCGCTGCTTCCAGACCGTGCCCACTGCAACATCCTCTGCTCAGTGTTTCCAGTTAAAATTTTATAGAATCTGAAAAACATGTCTTTTTTTTTTTTTNAAATTCAGCCATAGCAACTCAGCTGGATTTATAGGTGAAGCTACAGAAAACCACCTGCTTTTTCTTTTATTAACATAATTGTGCAATCTCGTTGTCTGCTCAAATGGGCTTTTCCTTTCCTTTGGCTTCTGATGGGTTTCTGCCCACCAGACCTGCATTCCCAGGATTCATAGCCAGGACTGGAGGTTAATTGTTAATTCTGTAGAGAAAATTTTCCTTCTAGCATCATTGTGTCGTGAGTGCTTAACTTGGCACCATTGTTGTTCTAGTGATGGGAAATACCCGTCCACATCCGACGGAAGATCAACGCGAAGCCATTGTCCCTGCTAGAAGAACCGTCACGTACGAGGGAACATAAATCAGCCTTTTTATTGAGCTGTTACAGCTAAACCCAGCTCACAGTAATAAAGGAAGAACACTTTCCCAGTAAAACCAAGGATAAGTGAGGGCTGAAAGGTTGCTGAGTCAGCTATTTTGAGCACAAACACAGACTGTTCCTTACTTCAGATAAACTACAGCCAGTCCATCAAGACTGAGCGTTTCGCACTGCAGATGAAATGCCACAGGAATCTCTTTACAGATACCACTAGCCTCAAAAAAGAACTGCTCGGGAAAACTGCTGCTGAATGCTTACCTTCAGTATTCACGATTTTGCATTTGCAAACCCACCTGCTGTGTGCCCTTTCATTGACAGAAGGAAGGTTCATAGCATGGGGAATATATAAATACGCATCACTTCACGCCTGGTAAGATAAACAAACAGCTACATGGTGCCAGGGAAAAGGGGGAAATTTCATCTCCCTGATTCCCTTTGCAGTTTTATCACAGGTGCCGCTGGATCTCCTTGGAGGAGCTCCCGTGAACTCAAGCACAAGAGTGACAAATGAGACGTGGTGTGAGGACACACACGGGTGCCCAGCCTGACCCCTGCACCTGAATCCCTGCAGCTGAACCAGCCCAGCCTGGCCTTGGACCTGCACAGCGGCCTCAGAGGAGTAACTGGGGTCAAAACCCACCAGAAACAAGTCATGGTCTTGCAGAATCTGCATTTACCTGCATGTAACATTTCTTCTACTCTATAGATACAGCTTTTGCACTAGAGGCTTTATGGATCACCTGGCATAAAAATATCAGCCGTGACTGAGCATCACTTTTTGACATGAAGGAAACAGTTTGCCAGTGTGGTCCCAACATCTCAGCTGTGTGCCTGTAGCGCCGTTCATCATGAGACAGGGTGGAAAGAACATGTGCTATGCCTTGGGGTCATTCTGATCGCAAATGCGTTTTCTTCCAGTTTGTTTCAGACTATTTTCTATTATACGCCAAGACTTGGAATACCGTTGGGTTCAATTATTATCCAAAAAAGAACTGGTGGTAGCAAGAGTGTGTATCGGGGACTGTGTAATAATGTGGAAAACATTTGGTTTGAACTCTCCAGACTAAAGGGTACGTTTTTATAAGTACGAATATCAGAAACCATGAGCTTTTCAGCAACTGGGGGAACAGTAAAATGAAGAGCAGCTTCAAGTCGTGGGACACGTTCTAGGAACATTTTAGACACCTTAAGGGGAAAAATAAGTCCTGCCTGCACTGCTGGCTGCTCAGGCAAGCCCTCCTTGCAGGCTAGATGTGTCGAGAGGAGGAAATAAAATGCAGAAAGACAGCAGCAAGGACGTGCTCCAGGAGAAGATGCTGCAGAGAGGATGTCTGAATCGGGCTCTCCCATGCTTTAATTAGTGCTCTAATTGCTCAGGTAATGGTCTTGGAGAGGTGGAGATGCCACCACATACTAACAAAGCACCTGGCTCTTTGCTGCGCTGGATTTACTATAAGGGCTTGAAAACTAAAAGTTGTTTACACAACGAACGAACAATTCCAGCATGTTCAGTGAACTAATTGACAGAAAACATTCCCCTGCTCTCCCTATTCTCTGCCTCTCCTACTTTCAAGCACCTCTCCCACTTGTTCTCTGCACACATTGCATTTGCTGCGGTCTAGAACTCCCGCAAGGTGCAATTCCTTAAATTCACTGCAGTTAACCCACCTGGCACCAACTGATAATTTAGTCCCTAGGCCATAATTTTGCTCTATATGAAACAGAGTCAGTAAAAACTTCAATCCCTGGGAGGTACCATAATCCTCCCCAAAATATTTCCTGATCTTGGTTGCTCGTTACTTACTCATGTCAGTGGCTGCATACCTGATGAAGTTCAAAGTAAAAAACAGCCCGTTTTGCATGGAGAGAGGATGCTGGAATATCATCTCACAATGACGCTGGACAAAAAAAAGGCGTCATTAGCATTAAATTATCTGCTCCCAGATAATTTCCCAGATGAATCACCATAAAAGGCTCTGAAACGGTCTCCTGTTCTTTTTCTTCGCATAACATTTCATTGTACTCCAGACTTGAGGAGCTGTAATTCATCAGGCTTTTATCTGCATCAGGGCGCGGTTTTTGGCGGAGTCCTCTCAAAAAAATCACAAACCTCCCAAACCCACAAATCTGTGCTGAAACAGCCCCGCATCCTCCAGTGACGGGCAGAAAGAAATTAAGAAAACAAGGTCTTACCATCCACAGGCAGGCATGAAAATAATTAAAGAGAATAACCGCCATGACATCGGGCTCAGCACCGTGCAAGAGGAACTGGCCTAATTATAATCTCCGAGGCGATGCTGAGCACCGCTTGCTAAACACACCGTGCGAAATTCCAGCTGCCTGCTCAACAAACAAATAAACACACAAAATCATTTGCTCCAGGTGCATGTTTGCACTTCTTATTCACAGTAACAAGATTGCTACAAAGTTTACATTTTTCTGTTTACCAAAAAATTTGGCCAGATCTATAGTTTGTGATGAGAGTAATAAAAGCTGTCATAAAAGCAAGTGATACAAACACGTTTTTTGATGAAAAAAAAGATCAATGCAATTCATTAGCTCTAATGTTCTTGTGTCTAATATGATTTTGGGTGGAGAGAACAATTGAAAGGGACTTATCGGATATTTTTTCCCATGTCTAAATGGTGCTGTCTGGCTCCCACACTACAGCCAGACCCGCGGGTACAGGTGTCCCAGCATCAGCATCTCCCATCACCATGGACATGGCTGCAGAACCGAGCCCTGACCATGGCTCAGATGGGCAGTTTGCTGACTGGCGACGAGTTTTGCCCCATTACTGCAAGGGAAAAGTGGCAGCAGCTCCTGCACTACGGTTTCTGTGCAGTTATAAATGGATCAGAGACCTGTCAGGCTGCCAAATGAACCATCGTTATCATTCAAGATATCATTTAGCACACACTCCACATGGCAGTCAATTGCTTGCGTTATAATCACCTCGTAAAACCGGGACTCCGCAGATATAATATCCCTGTGAGACAGTCTTTACCTGTTACATTAAACTTACAGATATTGAAAATGTCAGACGATCTTTCATCTGAATTGCACTGCTGTCTAATACAGTCAATCAGCCAATGCCGACAAGCAGGTTTTGGTTCTCAGAAAAGGGGCAGGAGGAAGCAGCTTTTCTGCATTTGCTCACAAATGTCCAATTTGTCTTCGGATGTGAGAAACTAATTTTGTTGTGTGTGGCGCTGATTCCCCTGGATATTACACCGCTAAATTTGAAGGATCACCTTTCAAAGACAAGACAGGTCATTGCGGTGCAAAGTCTTCTCTTTTATGTTACCTTCACTTCTAGTATTGTGTAACAACCTTAATTTTAAACTAAAATTATGCTAAAAAGATATAATAATTATCTATACTTTTTTTTTTAAAGTGTTTTTCACTGTTAGTATTTAGACTACCAGAACTATTGTGGTTAGTAAGCTCAGGAGCATGGTTTATTATCTACACCAGCTTCTAGAAGGGACAAAGCAACTTCTGTTTCCCTTTTCTCAAAGGCAAGACGACAGAGTACTCAGGAGGTGAGAAGTGGGGCTCATCCCAGCTCCACTCATTCCCCAGGTTAGTAGCCAGGGGCAAACTAACAGCCCTAAAGCTAAGCCTGGTAAAAATCAGTGCTACAGTGCAGAACCAGCCCTTGGCTCTCGCTGTCACAAGGTGACAGTGCCAGCTCCTTTGCCACGTTCAGGTAGAAGAGATACTTCAAGCAGCAAGATAAACTGGCTCAGAAGCGACACTGATGTTTACAAGAGATCAACTGTAACCCTCCAAGGGTCCTTTGACAGCCGGGTCACGTGCAGCGCATCGCAAACCCTGACGCTCTGCTCCAAAAGCAGGAGCACCGTCCCCTAGCACAGCCAAAGCGCCTTCTCCATGGACACGTGTGACTGGGACAGACGTGCGACTGCCGAGCGCAGGAGGAGTTGGCGTTTGGGCGCTCAGAGCACAGCAAGGTGCTGACTGTGCCTGGGGCTCCTCCAGGAGCCAGGGCCGGCTCCCAGTGCAGCAAAGCGTCTGCTGCAGGCACCCTGCTCCCCAACGCTCGGCAGCATTTCATCTGTATTCCCCAGAGGAGACAGCAGGAGTCATCTCCGCCTCTTCTGTGCAACCCAGTTTACTGGTAATTGCCTTTATTGGTACCATGCTGCTGTTTACATGTCTTTGCTATTAGGTTGCTTTGTAGGGAGCTGGTTTTAATACCACATTCGACACCTGGGTTTATATCACTCTGTGCGAGCATCGAAAGGTCAATCCATGAGACACATTGTACACTCTAGTCCAGCTTCTTTTCCCAATTCCCAGAAAAGTTTAATCAAGTTAATGTCTCACTGAGGCATCTCCAGATCAGTTCGTGGGGATTTCTGTGTTTCTTTTATCATGCAAAACATTTCACAATGGCCACAATGTTTTTATGGCAATGTGGTGTCACAGATTTGGACAAGAAAAAGAATTCATGTGACGAGTCTCAGTTTGAGACATACAAGACGCAATTTCAGAGGACTTACGGAAATCGCGTGCAATTGTGCACTAAAGCAGAAACTGTGCTTAGGATGAGCACTGGAGATGGGCAGGGTGATCTTCTACCACCGAACTTTCCCCTAAAGCTAATGAAACCCAGGGGTGTTTAAAGAACTACATCAATTACTGTGTGCACACTCGGGACTAGTGCTCATGAATGAAGCTGCTCTTTGCAGGAGCAATGGCAGTTTACAAAGGAACTTATTGTTATAATGTCTCCAGCTCATTTTGCAGGTGGCAGAGGCTCAGTAAAGCCCAGCCCGAGCATCTGCATAAAGCCAGGCCATCCCCGAGGTCCCACCACGCAGTTTGGGGGCTGAATGAGGCAGGCTATTGGCATTACTTCCAATGGAAACATTGTGGGGTTGATTGGCCTTAAATAAAAAGAGAAATAAGAATTTGACATGCTATGGTCACAGCAGAGTACTGTAAGAGAATTTCCTTTCTGTACGACAACTACTGTGTACCTGCAGTAAGGTTGAAGTCACCAGGCATCAATCAGAGGGACCAACGTTAAGCAAGACATTTTTAGCTGCCTCTTTCTCTACTTCACACACACCTTTCAGCCAGCAAGATGATGAATAGTGTAGACATTTGCATGCTATACCATCTCAGAGTATCATAACCTATTTGTTATGAGAAATAACACTTTTTCTATATGCCAAAACAAGAAAACATAGCAAAGCGACAGTTCTCCTCCTCCTCTCTTCCCAGCATGAGTCAAGCATTAATAAAGACCTGCACACCTCAAAAACTAAATTTGACTTTACATTTTCCAATGGCAAGACGTCTGGGAAGCTCCAAAGCACATCAGGAGAAGACACCAAGCGCAGGGATCTAGCTCCTAGATTTTTAAGTGCTCTCGAAACGAGCTGCTGTATAGGTGTGACCAGCCTTTACAGCCTTTCTGCTCTTGGACACAAACTAGCGCTTCTGACCCCAACATGCCCTTCCCAGGGGCAATGCTGAGCCCCCCAGCTCCCAATCATCCCCCACTTGCTGCATGGTGGCCTTGGCCGGTCCCGGACCGGTGACCCAGCAGTGCAAACAGCCACCAGACCTCCCAGCTGCTTGTCTGCATCTTTGCAGCTCAGATCTGTTCTGCTCTGCACACAGGCCTGCACAACGCTTGCTGCTCCATCCCTCCCTCATGTTGAGCAGACGGCTCCTGTGAAGCGCAGCGGGGCCGGCTACAAAAATCACCATCCCAAGAGCCATGGGGTGAGGACAGCAATGTCACACCCAGCATCCGAGCCCATCCTCGCTTGCACCACAGCAATGTGCTGCGGCGCTTTGCCTTCCCGAGCTGTATCGCAGCAACACGCGCCCCAGCCGCTCAGTAACCTTGAGCTTCTTAGAAAGCGGTCCAGCCTCTCAACACGTGGTTTAGAGCTGCACTGTTACATAAAGGAGGTTATGTACCCCATTACACTCTCTTCTCGTGTAAATCCTTCATTAACACAAGCAGAGAGCAACAGAAGGAAGCAGTTCCATTGTGGCTGGAGGACGGTTCCTCTGTCACATTTACCCTGTGGATCTTGGAGAGCAGATCTCACAGAGCAACCACAGCCGTTCCACCGCAGCACGGCTCTGAACGGGAAAAGCATACTGCCAAAATGAATGCTTGAAATTGTAAGCTTTTCAAGCAAAATAAAGAGAACCAGAACCTGAGAGCTGGATTTTTAAAGAGACTTCTGGAATTTTCTTTTCCTCAGAATATTCTGGCACAGCTGCAGAATACTTTTAACTGTGGTTACACATTTGCTTTAAACTAATACTGATCTATTGGCACTAATGCAGTTCCTTTAGTTATGTTCTCAGGCAACAAAATACCTCCTCTACTGTTGTATCTCAACAGACAGGCCTTGAACACTGAACGCAATCAAACAATTAAATTGCACAGGAGATTTCCAAAAAATTCTCGAAGCACGCTGGGAACGCTGAGTTTTTAGTGCCACAAAAATTCCTCTTAAGTTACAGAGACATTTCCCAACATGATTTTTGTCATGAGAATGGGACTATGTTGCTTAGTAAATACATTTCAGAGTGGGCGAATTCTCCAAATGCAGAAATACTACAGGTGACTGCTTAAAGTGCCAACAAAACTAAGGCCTAAGGAAAAATACTGTTACCAAAAGAGAAAGCATATTTAAAAATTATCAGCTCATTGCTCCAACCTCCATCATAAGAGAGACGTTCAATCACAGAAGCACAACAGGTTAGGACTGGGCTTATTCCTGGGATTGCAGCAGTACCGGCACCCACATATTAACTCCAAACGTGGATTCAGCACTCAGCAGTGAAAAAAAAGTCGTGCTTGGTCATTGGAGCCTGTGCGGAGGCATTAATATTAGCTATGTCCAGCCTTACAGCAGCTATTACTAGGTACTTGAGTAGATGCTCTGTAATAGACTTCATTCATCTAGAGGCTCAGTTTGCACTTGTCTTGCATGCTTTAATAGAATTAAAAAAAAAAAAAAAAGTTATTCTTTATCTCTCTTTCCTGAGAAGTACCTGAAGGCAGAATCAACACAACATAATAGCAGAACTTCTTCAGGAAGGAGTTAGAATGAAACACGTTTTGCACAGTGTCAAAGGGAAATTCCAGGCATGGACCATCCAGCTCCCATAGCTCAGCTGGGAGTTCACCAACTTCAGTGTCTCCATTGAGCAGAGCACCTCAGAGAAGCAGAACCTANAGGTGTCCTGCTTCGGCAGGGGGATTGGACTAGATGATCTTTTGAGGTCCCTTCCAATCCCTAACATTCTGTGATTCTGTGAACCTAACAGATACGTTCTTGTTTATCCAAATCTTTAACTATCGACACTGTTATAGTTCCTGGTAGAGTCCTAACCTAATTGGTAATATCTTTCCCAAGAGACACATGGATTACTGTCATCTATCCAGTCCCTTTCTGACAACAGCTTATTCTTTGTTCCCCTGCATCATTAAGCAGGAGAGGACAGCAGTGATGAACTGCTTTTAGTACTTGTCTGTATTGGCTACGCAGAAGCCACTGTCAGCTAAAATAATTGGCAACTGTCACTATTCTTGCTGATGAGCTCTTTTCTCCAGAACGTTTTAATCTTACTGCAGTCCTTGGCACATGCTGAGAGCTCTTGTCCTGGCTTTTCACTTGGGATATGTCTAATTATTAGTATGCTTATTTATAGTGTCCCTGAAGGAAGACACGTACAGACTTTAATAGCAAAGTACCAAGAAAGTTATTTTAAAGCTCTATAAAGCAGACTGGATCTTTGTGATAACCCTGACTTTTGGCACAGAGTGGACATAGAACTAACTTGACCAGACTTCACTGCCAGCATCCGCACAGCCCGGAGCTGGGACAGCAACTCGGGGCCACCGACAACCCGCCCCACCACTGGTGGGAAGATCAAGGTGCAAAAATCTCTCATCTCCCCAGCAGTAACTCAGCCAGAGAGATAAAACCCATCAGGGCTGAATCAGCCTTTGGGCTTTGTGCTGAAGAGGAGTCTGTTAAAGCCCCCCCCGAACTGATTTATGCCTTTTGTGCTCTCTCTCACCCTTGACAGGCAGCTCAGTTTTACACAGTGCCAGACTGTTACCTTACACCATCAACTTGTTCAGCACCAGGTAGATCGAGTTCATGAGCCATTTCCAAACACTTTGTATAGGAAACATATCCATAAATACACAAGTTTATCCAGGAAATGCATGTAAAGAGGGGAGAGTCTGACTCTGCCAGGTTATTCCACTGACCACTTGTGACTTGTCCGTGGTTTGCAATTAACCAATAGAACATCGAAGTTCCCTTTAGGTTTCAGTGTTTAGAGTAGGCCTCTGAACACAAAAGAGAGGAGATGATCCCCAATTGCTTTGCAGATGAAGCAAAGGATGCCATGCCCAAATCTGCATCTGCTTGTTGGAGATCTGAGGACGCTCTCCACCCCGGGGACCGCAGCACAAGCCCTGCTCACCAGCTGCTGTTCCGCTCACCGGTAACATTCGCATCCTGGAATTCGAGTGCTGGAGCCCGGTGGCAGCCCCAGGTTTGTCCTGGCCAAGGCAGGAGCTGGTGCTCCGGCAGCATGACCTGCGGCTTCCGAATGTCCCCCCAAGGGCTCTCGGCCCCCGTACCCCACGCTGCTGGCACCGCCTCAGACATCACAAAAGCAAGTCAAGATGCTCCTTCCCTAAAATGAAATTCGACATAAATAGCTATCTGGGTCTTTGTCAGCAGCTCCTCACTTCCTCCTGCCCGGGGGCAAAGCCATAAATAAGTTTCATACTCTCAGCAAATGTGACAGTTATTATTCGATAACTGAATTATAGGCTCATTCTCGGAAAGGAATAACAGCAGCCAGGGAAGAGAAAGGAAAGAAAGGACAGTGGCATTTTACTTCACAGAAACTGAAATATCTCAAAAAAAAAAATTAAATCAGTAATAAGAAACGGTGGTGAGCGCTTTGTACTGCGGTAACGTTCTCTTATTTTGGTATTACCGCTTTCAATTTTTAAAGGTGTTTGTGATGTACAGAATATAGAATAGTAAATGCATTAAAAACGCATTTCCTTGTCACACCGTACCTCTATAATGTGCAAGGCGTTGTGGAAGTCAGGAAGGTTGGGATGCGGCGGGAGTGCAGGGAATGCAGGTTCTGGCCCTGTCCCACACTGCCCACACTCGCCAACTCCAAAGCAAAAAACTTCAGCTTCAAATACAAAACTTCAAGGTGGGAAGCAGGGAGCTCACCCCATTTTTGTTGTGAAGGAGAAGATGTGAGAGCAGAGAGCTCTGCACTCGCCTGGGGATGAGGTGTCTGGAAACTCCTGTTGTTTCAAGGGACAGTGCTAAAAGTTGAGAGTTTGTCCTTGAAAGACAAACCTGGAAGGGTGACAAACATGGGAGAGGAGCTGTGGCTGTCATTGCGGCACACAAATACACGGGTTTCTCTTGTCGGATCCAGCTTTTGACTGAGTGTATCCAAGCAACAGGAACCCTGGATTCAGCCACAGTCGGTCACCCCATGGCACAGCGATGTGCGTAGGAGACACGGAGAGACGGAGCCGTACTCCGACACACGCAGCCTCGGCCCCACATCGCGCCTTGGGCTGGTGTGTGCACTCACCAAACCACACTGAGTCACCTGGTGTCTGCAGGATTGGGTATGTTTAGGTTCATTCATCATGAAAAATCTGTCCTGTGTTTACATCTCCCTCGGAGGAACACCCTCTCACACCACAAAAACCGCCGTCTGAAGTTGGCAGCATCAGCCTCCGGCGTGCTCAGCAAAGCCTCGGCTTCTGCAGGTGCCTCAACCAGGTTTTCCTGGTCCTGCCAGCATTCCCTGGACAACCACAGCCCACCTGCAATGCACAGGATCGGGGAGCACAGCTCCCAGCCACACCGGGACCTGCATTAGCCATTAACGATTCAATGACACGAGCTAAGAGCACGCAATATTGGAAATATGCCTTTTACAGAAACAACCAGTATCGTGCTGTTGATCTTTCCAAAGCAAGGGCTTGTCCTGGGAGCCCTTGTATGAAGGCACTTCCACCCTGGTGTGCAGGCAGCCTGTGCCTGCAGAGGGAAACAACACGGGGTTCGAACTCCTCAGAAAGATGCTATCCCATATGCTCCCGTTTCACTTCCCATTAATAACAGAGTTCATGGCTTCTACAGCATCTTTATAATAAGTCAAGCTGTTTGGAAAGAAATGGGCCATGCTAAAGCTCTTATTACCCATAGAAAGAAATGATCCAGCATCAATGGAACGGATGGCAAATTTCCTTATGCACAGAAAATGATCATTGCTTTAGATCAGGGAATAGCAACAGATCTAAAACTACATGATATTATTAGCTGAGGAATAATCATTATGGGGAGAAGGTCTAATAAGGCTCTGCAGACCTAATGAGGAGGTACACAGCTCTTGGGCTAAACAGACTCATTTAGACAAAACAGCCTGACAGAGAAAGTAGGAAACGAAAGGTGTTGTTAAGTTATGAGGAGCACTGCCCTATTATTGCATGCTAATTAGCAATTTGGAACAGCAGCAAATCAAATTATATCAAACAACACTACTTTTTCTTCCATCAAAGACTGTCCTTTTTAAAAATCAGAGACTTTCCCAATAATTAACTGGTGTATTTTCCTCCTTTTTATCTACTTTTACCCATCTTCATTCATTCTGTACTTTTTATTTTGGTCTTCCCTTTTTTGAGATCTTTTTTTTTCTCCCTTTGTAATTGCTTTTGGAAACAGCAGAGCCTAAGACATGATTTGTAGCCCTCTCCATTTAAGCACATGCACACACACAAAAGAAGGAGGAACAATAACTATGCAAAAGGAAGGCAGGAAAAAAGCATCGTGCTTTACCTCTGATTGTGTCACACGTTTTAGTCTGTAAGAATGTAGAGCACAGAAGGACAGGAGACCTGTGCCCTGAGTAAGCCAGATGAATATTGCATTCAGCCACCACTCATGGTCTACACCATGACACATCCAACACACGTGCTTGCAGAAGGGACCACAGAAGTGCACAGCTGCATCTTAACCCGGTGATATTTTCAGCTTTCTGGTTTGTTCTCCTTAACCTTTTAGAATTTAACTTTCAAAATAAAATAACTCTTGCAGAGCTAGGCACGCCAACTGTAGGACAACATGTAAACGGGAGCACAAGTATTGTGCATCCTGCTGCCCCATGCTCTGCAGCGCCTGGAGCCCTCGCCGCTCTGGGGACAGTGGCACCTGCACCACTGCTGACCCCCCATGTCCCTCCAGAACCCTGTCCCCTCCATGCACCAGGTGCTCTCCTAGTCATGGAGAAGCTGAAACAGAGACAGAGCATTTTACAGGTGTTTACATCTGATTCTCTAAAGACGTAAGGTGTATAGGAAACTAAGTTCCAATTCCCAAAGCTTGTCAGGGAGACTCCACTCTTAAATCCTTACAGCCCTTCTGAAATGAGACTTGATGGGAGGTTTGTGAAGGGATTCAACTGCCCAAACCCGCAGCCTGGTAGCCCCATACCCACCAATGTATCTAGGCCTGGGGACAAGGCTCTCTCCTTCCAGATATATTTTTCTATTATTTTACCAAGTGCATTTTCAGACTTCACTAAATCTCCCAGTTTTCATAATGGAATACAAGAGGCGGGATTCTTTTAACTTAGAAACCTCACCAATTGCGTTGTGCTTCTCAGATGGGAAAGTAACCAAAAGCTTAGTAGTGCTTGAGTCCTGTGGAAGCATTTTGAAGTGTCGGGGGCCTTTCTGAGCATTACCAGGTACGTTTTCCCTGAGTTGCACCTTCTCCATCTCTGGTGCCAGCCCAGCTGAGTCTACAAAGTCCTGACTTGTGTAGAGGATAACCCCGCTTCAGCCATCCTTCCCTCCCTCCCCCAGCATCCCCCGAGAGCAGCCTGTGCTCCCCTGGGACACCAAAAGCCGTCCCCACAGAGCCAGCACCAGGTCTCGGTTCCCACCTGCCACACCTGTTCCCGTTCCGAACAACTTCTGCTGGTCTGTATTTCAGTTCCTGCGAATAACTCCGAAGAGCTTTTAGTAGAAACAGAATTATTGATGGTAACAATAAAACTATTTTATCTACAACAAGCTGGAGACAGCATGTATAGTCCGTCAGGTGCGTTTAGCCTGCCGCAGAGATTAAAGAGTCTTCATTAGAAATAGCATCTAGAGCATTGCGAAGTTGGAAACAACTTCTTGAATTGATCTGCAACGATAGGAAAAATGCTTGCTTCTTCATGTTTGCCTTTTAAACTCTAGTAATTTAGTGGAAACAGAGTTATACAGGCAGGCAATAGGTCACTAACTGTTCCTCGCATGCTACCCGGGTTCCCAGGGCAGGGAGAGGGAAGCGCTGCTCCCACAGAGCAGTGAGCAGCTGCAGAGCTACCGTGCATGTCCTTCCGAGAGGCAGCGAGCACACTCTGTACCACAGTCACAGTTCCAAGATAAATTCCAATAATAAAAAAGTCACAACATCAGAAGAACTGCCTTCTTGGTCGCAAGGGAGATAAACTGGACGGGAGCAGCGGAGTTGTAAATCAATGCGATCGGTCTGACAGAGAGATCACAGACAGCAAATCCTGAGTTGCAGTACAGAGGCAAAGCAAGTATAGTGGCCAGGATAAAATAAGCAAAACATCTTGGGAATTGAAATCCAATTTTTTTTTTTTTTTTTTTCTTAAACAAGCTGAAATGGATTAACTTCATTTTCCTGAGGGACTGCAGATTGCTTTCGGGCAGCTTTCACCAGCCCCCTCCAAAGACATCCCTTCCCAAGCCTGCTTTCTCCTGAAATGATGCTGCTAATCTGGTGCCACAGGTTTTGTGCTGTAACGAATACATCCTCTGAAGCTACTGCTTTAAGCAAAAGAAAATATTAGTAACCTGACTCATTAGAAAAGTTTAAATATGTGATCAGTCCAGTTTTGAGCCTGATCCTGCTGATCTTCCACTTGCCTGAGAACACAACCTCCCAGCCATGCAAGATGGTATCCAAACCAATAGGTCCCCACGGCTCCTGCCCTCCCACAGATCCCAGCCCTACCAGGGCCCTTTGCTCAAACAAATAGCAGACACTGGCCAGAAAGTCACCTGTAGCTGAGGAATAGATCAGCCTTCAGGCAGCTAAACACGGGGAGTCCCGAGCTGCGGGTCAGTGGGCCGATGCACAGCGATACGGGAGTTCTGGCTAATATTATAGCAACACAACATTAAATGCCTTGGGCCACTTTGGCAAAAGTGTTAATACTTAGGTCAAAATGGCTGTAAAATCTGTACTTTTTATTTCTCATAATATGGAAAAATTTCTGGGAAATTATTTTATTTTCTGGGAACTGCATCTTCTCAAGAAAATTGCTCGAATGGGAAATTCTCAACCAGCTCTTCCAAAGTGCCATTATTCAACAGCACCTTGGTGAGGCTCTTCGCACAGCTGCAAGAGGACCATCTTCACAATGAAATGTAAAACGTATCTTCCATTTCCTGAATTTGTTGTATTTTAAATTCACTTCCAACAACCCCTTTCCAGACACAGACCACTCTGTTTCCATTAGAAGCAGTTTGCTGCCTTTTCCATCAGCCGGGAGCTAATCAAGCAGAATGACAACTATTCTAAAGCCAAATGGAGGAAAAGTAACAATGAGCGTGAAGTAGAAAAGCACAGACCACGTAACCTTCCATGGCAAATATCAATTTACTTATCGAGCTGCACAGCTGTTTGGAAATATGCTAATTCATCTGTGATGAAGTTTAATTTCAGGCCTGGGAAGAAGCTGAGGAGCTTGGCCTGGAGTCCTTCTCATCAAACTGAGGACCCTGCAACAGGTCCTGCCCCAGCTTCTCAGCATCAGCACTGTTGAATATTCCTATTGCTTTGGATGGCGAAATGCTCCTTCAGAGCTCTTAACTAAAATCTTTAGTGTGGGCTGTAAAAGGAAATATTATCTTTACCTATACTTGAAAGAGAAAGGCATTTGTTATAACGAGAAGCACTGGAGCAGAAATCATAGAATGATCTTTAGAGGTCCCTTCCAATCCCTAACATTCTGTGATTCTGTGATTTTGGTTGGAAGAGACCCTTATGATCATCGAGTCCAACCATAACCCAACTCCGGCACTAAACCATGTCCCTAAGAACCTCATCTATATGTCTTTTTAAACCGCTCCAGGGATGGTGACTCCACCACTGCCCTGGGCAGCTTGTTCCAATGTCTGAGAACTCTTTCTGGGAATAAATGTTTTCTAATATCCACACGAAGAGCAGACAGTTTTAGCAAAATATACCTACACCTAATGGGACATAAGCAATAAGAATGGATGCATCTCGGAGATTTTTGGAATATCAGCAAGTTTAGGACATCCAGGACAAATGCCATGATGAAAACACAACCTGGGACTGACACATACTTTCACAACTACCTAATTCTGCCCTGGTTCGGCAAAGCACTCAGACACATTTTACACGTGCAAACACCAGTGAGACTGAAACATGTTTAAAAGCATTGCTGAGGTGGGGCTTCATACTACTTATGTGGCAACCACATCCTCCAATTTCCTTTATTAATACATTTAGCAGACAATAAACGAAACAAAATGGTTTCTGTTCCCTCTGAAGAACAGTTTACAAGATGGGGCTGAAGAGTAAGCACAGGATAATCTCCTACTGCAGCAACACGAGTCTTTCTAAGCACCCCTGCAATCCTGGAGGCACTCGCAAGCCTTCCTTAGGGCTGGAAAGGGATTTTACGTGTCAGCTGCTGGAGTTGTGCCTCACCAGGTCTGTACCAGAGCCAGGCACGAGGCTGTTGTCACCCAGGGCTGACAGCTTGTGCCATGGTGCACAACCACAACCTCATGTTGTGCATGATGGGGATAGCCCAGCGATGCTCTGACACTGACACCGGCAGCCAGAAACACTCCTCCAACATAAGCCAAAGGGGTTGGTCTCTAAAAATACCTGTTTCTGAAGGAGCTTACAGAAATGAGCTTTCCCAGGCCGTCTAACATTTAAGCACTTCGCTAGTGTCTGTGAGTCACCCAGGCTCTTCCTACTCAAAGGAGAGAAAAAGCAAGTGACTCATCTCCTACTAAAATAGGTGTCCAAGGGAGGTGGGATGGAGACTTGCATGGAGATGCCTGTCCCCAGGAGCACCCGGAGCATCCGCCTCACTGGCCCAGTCGTGGCTCAGGACTTCTACATTGCTAATTTAAGCGAGATTAATTATACAGAATTAATTAATACAGCTAACCCTAGCCTTTGCGAATTATTATTGAACAGCATGGGGAAATGAGGAACAAAATGAACTAACGAAGAACAAGGCAACTGCAAATCTACCTATGTTTTAGAGGGGAACTGGGAAAAGTTCAGCACGGACCTCCCTCTGCACCTGCAAGTGATGGGCAGAGCCAGACAGCAGAGCCAAAAGTCTTGGTTTTGTCAGCATCTACTTTGGAAGCACCTGGTATTTTGACTACTTTCAAGCTAAATTCAGCTGAAGAGATCAATCCTCAAGCTTCAGTAGAAAAATATGGAAAAAAAAAAAGCTATCTGATGAGGACAGACAGGCTCAGAAACAAGGTTAATTTAGTGTGGCCCAGAGCTGCAAATTCTGTACGTGTCTCTGAACTCCATTAATGCTGCAGGGTACTGGCAGGAAAACGCTTTCCTGCTTCTTGTTTTACTCATGTGAAGTGGAATAGAGCTGGATGAACTCCTGGATCAACATTACTAGGTCTGCTCCTAAACTGCACATTTAAGGTGCTGCTCATCGGTTTGATGGCTGACCCATGCACTTAGCCGGGATCGGGGAGACAATGGGGCAAATCCTGGGGCAAATCCAGCAGAACCAGCTTCAGACCCATCTTCCCTGGTGCAGCTGCTTGCTCTGCCCACAGCTCTGCTCTGCATTTTATAAATCTACCATTTGACGGAATAGTAGGAAGTCTCAATTGCACCCCAACACAAAATTAATTCAAATGCTAAAACCTCATTGCTTGTTTCATACAGTTGTTCCTGTATTTCTAAATCTTATGCCCTGACTCTTTCCCTCACAGCAGTAAATATTGCCAAATCATAACCGCACACAGTTGTTGCTAAAGGTACTAATTATTGTTGCTAATAGTAAAGGTAACAAGACGATGATTAACAAGTATACAGCACTCAGCGTTCCTCTGAATTGCCTTTAGGATAGTGATTTGCATTTCTGTTTAGCATAGGTGGCACCAGAGTGAATAGTTATATGTTTATAGTGCTTATGCAAAGTATAATATGGGAAAGGAAAGGTGCACAAGACTTACTTGGACTCTCACTGAGAAAGGGGGGAATATTGATCACATTCAACAAATTGTGGCAGTGTTAAAAATGACTGCACAGGTGGAATAAACAATAAGTAAATTTTCAAAAGGAGAAATTAAAGCTCTTACATTCTAGACTTGAGCTCAAACACCTAGATTGCTCTCTGCCTTCCTCTGCTTCCCCTTCATGCCAATAGTTTATGTTTTAAAGCAATTTTGTTTAGTACGTCTTGGTTTAATATTGAGTTAATACTGTCCTATACGAGATGAGATTTGCAAATAGAAGGAGAGATCACCTTTGCCTTCTGTGATCATTCTTTAATGACTTAGGATCCAATACAAGCAGTAGGTTCTATTTGGACATGACACTGGAAAAGCTTAATGGAAGAAAAAACAAACAAAACCACGACCACCACCACAAAAACCACAAACAAGCAAGAAACCAAACCAACAACAAAAAACCTCACCAAACCAACCAAACAAAAACACACGAAAAATCCGCACAAAACAAAGAGGAAAAAACACTCAAACTAATAAACCAGCTTTATTTCCCTGTAAACAGAGAAAAGTTACTAATTGGCATAGCTTGAAAAGAACCAAACCGTTTCATACCTTGCCAAAAAAAGACAGAATAACAGCATGAGTAAGGCAAGGTACGTATTTTGAAATCTCAAATGGTGTGTTCTCAAATAGCAGAGAGTACAGCTCAGTGTGCCCAGGGCATCCCCTTGGTCCCTGGTACACCAACACCTTTAACGCGCCAGCACATGCCAGTGACTTGGCACAGATTGCCTTACTGAAACATTTTAAAACATGAACAGGTGATATCTGTGCCTGTAAGACACAAATAAATTGTGGATTTTTAGAGGTATTTTTGAATCAGGGTGAGCAGAATTCCTGGTTATGTCCTAGGGGGCATTTATGGACAGACAGACTGAATCTTTAAGAAACCATCTATTCTATTTTTTGAAGATCCCTTTCAGCAAGCAGGAGGAAACAACCTGTAGAAAAGTATTTTTAACGTTAACTAATTCACAGAGAACTCTGCTTAGCACGGTGCCCCGGTAAGAAGCCACCCCTGACCAACTACAGCACCCAACACACACCACACACAGCCTGGCAGCACCCGCACCCGGCACGGGAACAAGAGCCACGTTCCCTCCCTAAGCGTACAACTGGACAAGCTGGTGCCATCAGAGTTCACTCAAAGTGAACATCAATCGAAGTAGTTTTTGGAAGTTCTGGGTTAATTTCCTTGGTTTGTCTTCTTTAGCTTGCTTTTTATATCAAGCTGCTTTCTCAACGCAACCCAACTGTTCTCCTATGGAAAGGGAACCCAAGATCCTCCTGAGATAAAACAACTCTTAGGAAGAGGAGTTCACAACCATGTTCAATTTTTTCTTCCTGAATTTGATTCCAAACCCCAAACAATGATATTAACAATCGTATTATTACTTTATTTATTACCTCAGAATGGAACAGTTTTGATCAAGTACAACCTATTCTTTTTAGCTGTTACAAAGCAATTTAATTCATTTATAAAGGACTTCAAACTGTCAGTACCACATCTAGCATTATAATCTCAGACTTGAAAAAGACAGATGACATCACTTGTCCTGCACCAAACATGCATGCATTATTGATTATTCCAAAGCCTCATGAATAGGATAATTTGTAATCATTAAAAATTAAAGAGAATGCCGCTGAATAGAAAACAAGAAGGGCAAATTTTGCTCTTGGCTCTGTTACCATTCCACTGCAGTCGAGCTGGAACTGTTTTATTGCATCGTAAGAGAAATAAAAATAAGGAACGTGGCCAACAGCTGCTCAGAGCTGCTCAGCTGGTGCCATCCAAAGACAAACCCCAGGGCAAAGGACGTGCTGGAAAACGCATTGCAATGCAGCCTCCTCTGCTCAAGCCCAAAGTCCTAGAGCACCCTGCAAGCTGCTCCATGCTGGCTGGTGCCCTCCTCTACCGTTTCCTTCTGCCCTGCCTTTGCCTCAGGAACAACCTCCTACAGATAAAGCAGCCACCAACATACAGGACGTTTGTGGTCTGTGCTCACTGACGAGGCTTGCCCTATGGTCACAGCATAAACTGCTGTGGTCCTTTGTTATTCCCAAGTAGACTTTCACTAGGTAGCAGTTGAAGTGTTTGGAAAATAAATATCATTTTCACAAGTATTCCTGGCAATATTTTCCAGGTTCTCGAGTGCAGTCAGCCAAACCTCCTCGGTGCCTGTCCCCACCTGCCTGTGCACACAGTTGCCACTGTCCCCGTCATTACCAGTTCCATAAGTCACACAGGTCCTGGGAATAATTAATATTAAATTATCTCTTTGCAGAACAAAACTGTGGCAAGGACCTGAAATCACAGTCACATTATCTAGCTATTTGTGAGGCTATCCCAATAATGAAACACACGTCCCGCTGGAAATGGTGCCAGCTCAAGAAAAGGCTTTTAACTGACATTTAAATGTCAAGCTACTGTGTTAAATGTTATGGGCATTTCATTGCTCAGCCCAGGAGAAGCATGAACACATCAAAAGCTCCTTAATAATCAACCGCATTAAAAGTTGATGGGCTTTGGCACCTGGGAAGACAACTACAGATGATGTGTTTAACCAGGGCTGATGAATATCTACCTGATTCAGCTGCACAAATGCAAACCGAAACACATCTTCATCAGTAGCCCACAGGGAATCTATCAAAATAATTATTTCAAGGATAATAAATTCATTCTTTCTGAAAAAGTCCAATTCCCAGAGTTGTATTGATTCTTTTTACTTTACTTACTGTAAACCTGCTCTTCTCCTGCTGGTATCCTACCAGAGCCTCAAGGGCTAAACCCAAGTGGACACTTGCTCTGTTCATTGTGTGAGAGAGAGTAGTAACTCATTGTCCACAGCCCTGTGTTTGCCTACAAGACCGTCAGCGGTGCTACTCCTTTCACAATCTCCATTTATCCAAAATGATCCGTTAGTCTTGTACCTGTAATTCAAAAAGGGTACTAGCAATAATCTCTCTGAATTAAAGTAATACACTGCAGTCCAATAAATTCTTTGAAAGGCAGAAGAAGAATTGGTCACACTTGGCAGACCCAACACCAAGTCTTTCAAAGCTGCAAAAACAGGCTAGATAAAGTTACAAGGAGATGATCCACGTAAGGTGCCAAAGCCACCAAGGGAGTAATGAAAGATTCAGATCGATATTTGATATTCCAAAACCCATCTCCAGAAAACCTGCCATGGCTCTTAGAGAGCGGATTGAGGTAACAGTCATGCACATGGTATTTGCTAATATTTGTTAGCATTTGTTAATACCGTGCAGGCATTTCTGGCAGTGTATGTAGGGCATCAAATTTTAGTTTTTATTAGTCAGAGTTGCGTTATGATAACTACTGGCCAAAAATACTAATTTCTTGAGCTCACTGAGAACTCAAGCTCTCTCCCTGGGCTACAGCAGACTTTCAAAACACAGCCACTGCTGCCGGAGATAGGGAACCAGGTCTGGAAAGGACCACCAGCAAGTCTGCACTCCTCTAATTACCCTCTGATACCTTCTGCCAAGGTGATTAGCACCTCAGAAATAATCCTGCTTCTTTGCCCATGCCTCTTCGACTTCGCATCTGAAGTGACAGAGGATACGACACATGCCAAGGTCCACAGCCAGCCCAGACCCTCGTGTCTGTGGGGCAGCAGCTGTGACACCGAACGCCCACTTCTTCCCTGCTTCTGATGCTTGCAGTCTCAACCAGATCTGCAGTCTTTCATCAAAAACATACCAACAAATAGCAAAGATTGGGATTTTATCTGAGAAAGCAAGATGTTCTTTTTCTGCCCGTCCTTAGGCATACAAAAAATAATGAGAATATAGAATGTAATTAAGACATTTAATCTTCCTAATCTTCGCTGCTACGCAAAAGTAACCCCTTTCAAATCAAAGAGCCATATATGTATGTATTATTTGGTGAGGGCCTATGTGAAGATTACATAGTGATTAAAGGAGTAAACTAGACTTGTTTGAAAAAAGGCCTGAACCGATATAAAGAATTACAAGAAGATTTAATAAATGACTTCGTACCCAGCAGTTGACAGGTGTCCCAGCAACATGCGATGCTCATCTCAGAAATGGCAGAGGTACTGAATTTTAAAACTGCCTCCAGTACTGCCACTGATAAATGATCATATCATGATGAGCACTGAACCATGCATAACCAGGTAGGGGAACTAAATGCATTCTCTGCTCCCTTCAAGAACTCAATCACAAATTTCCACATATTGTATAGGAATGAAAAGTTATGGAAGAGTATGGTAGAGATTGTTTTACTCCTGGGATTCATTAAGAGATCCTTGCATTATAACATAGATGAGCAGCAGCACAAGCCAAGAAATATAGCAAATTTACTGTGGAGTTTCTGTCAATAGCAGGACTTGGCAGTTGTCACCTTGACAGAGTTAATGAAATTCATGGCTAGGGCAGAAAGAATCACATGGCTGCCATCATGAGCCATCATCTCAGTTTTGACAAGTGAGGCAGGATTATTATTTTGTACCTATGCCCAAGCAGATAATTAAGCTGTAATTTTCATTATTGTAGCTGATATTATTGGGCAGAAATGCCCAGATTTACATAATCCATGCGTAAACAACACTAGCTTTCTAATTTCTAGCTTTCTTATGGAAATATCCTATGTGGAAAGCTATATGTGGTCATTTAGGTGTCTGCTATGAGCTCACCTATACAGTCCCTACAGTAACACTCCTGCAGACTTGCTGTAAGGCCGAGCTTGTGCCCTGGCTTTTGTTCAACCTGAGCAGCAGCAGAGATGGGTCCTGCCTCCTGCCACCCTGGCTGTCAGCCCCGGGGGTGCTCAGGGGCCTCTTCAAACCCTTTGCCAGCTTTGGGCCAGAGGTGAGGAGCTGGCACATTCCCCCCATGCAGAAGTAGGGAGGGAGGAGGTAATACGGGTGTCTGCCAGGGGTGCTTTTGCTGCTTTAAGTATTCAAGGTTTAGAGGAAAATGGGCTTTTTTTTACAATATTGTGCTCAGCCCTAATAGGTACAGCAGCTGGAGCAAGAGGAGCAGGACCTTTGCGTCAACCAAACTACCGAGGATTCATTTTTGTACAGATTAGGGCCAATGCGGCCTATAAATCCTTGATAGTGTGACTGCTACCCTCTTGCTCTTAGCTGGCTTTTGACTAAAATTACCACATTACATTTCAGATCTGTGCTCAGCGTAGCACAGAAATAGCTAACACAGCAGGAGCTGAAGATTTCCCTGCCTGTAGGATGCCTTTCCATGTTTTGTGCAATAATTCGTGCTCATCTCTCTGAAATCTTGGTGGAGAAAAGTATTTAAAAGGAGACAACACAGTCCCCTTCTCGCTGATGCTGCCTGCAAGAGCCATGTGGAGCTGTTTGGAATGGGAACATACAGCATCCCTCCTCTGACCACCTTCCTGATAAGATCAATGAATTCAGTAAAACTCAGATGGTTCTGTTAATAAATTTCTTTTTCTTGGTCAGCCTGATTTTCGTCACACTAATTTTCTTACTGCTTATTAGCACTCTCATTTCTTTAACAAGAAGTAGTTTGCTCTTAAATGGCAGTTTGAGGCTCGGATTTCCCCAAATTGCCTCCTAGCATGGCTTTGTTGATGCCTTATGTATGGACCACCTTTCTCTATTTTATTCCACAACAATAAAATGACAATACAGAGATGCTTTATTGTTGGCTATTCTATTTATGATTCTTCTCTTATTATAGACAGCTCTGGCACTGAATTACCACTGGCTACGGGAAATTTCTCATCTTTTAGAATGAATCGGTTTGGAAATTCCTGCTCAACACACAAAAAAAAGTCTGGCCCTGTCAAGAAAGGAGAAATTACAATTTTCCTTTGTTTATCTATTCAGGACTACTTCAGGAGTAATTAATTCAGCACTAACATAGCTTGATAAAGTAAATAGGATCTAAAAAATTACAAAATGAAAAGAAACATGGTTTGTTTAACATTAGTGCATTTAAAAAAAATGAAACTGCAAACCAGTCCCAGCATTGATAGCCTATATCTATCTTAATTTCTAAAAAATATGTATCTTTGTTTATAGAAATGCAGTGGTAGGCACTAATACTTCAGGTATGTAACTAGCTTACATATAATGATTTGGTAATAACCTTCTGTATCCAGGCAATAAGGCTGTAATGTAGAGGCATAACATCAAGCTGGTAATAAAACTTTTTTTCCTTTCACAAAGCCACAATTTCAGTTAGAGACGTGATAATTCATTATACCAACTGCAGAGTATCAATTATGATTTTACTATTTTAGGATAACATTTTAATTAATGGTTAAAAAGCAGCTCTAGCACTACAGGCACTCAGGCTTCAGATGCAAAGAGCACTTAGTTTCTGCTGAAGCCAACAATGCCCAAGCCCTGTCAGCAGCATTTAGAGCTATTAAAAATTTAACCATAAGTGTCTCAAACTTTATATTCTCCTCAAATATCACTTATGATTAGTTTTTCCTTCTAACCTTACAAAATATGGCAACTGAAACAAATAGTCCAATTGATCTAGTAAAGCCACCTGATGCAAACATGGAGAAGTAATCATACTATACTTGTAACCAGAGCAGAAACATTAAGGTATCTTGGTAAGTCTGGCACCAGTTTTGTAGGAACAGTATCTTGTCCCCTGGTTAAATTTTGCTTATTTCTGTCTCCAGGAATGGAAAGAAAAAATACCGATTGCACAATGCGCTGCCTCTGGTAACCCAGTTGTGAATCTGTTGTTCCAGATTCCGCACAATCAGTAAATTTCTAGTAACATGAGACTGGAGCACAGGATGCAGAGGGAACAGAGCAGCTCCTCACCGTGCGGGCACCAGGAAACTGGTGGAGACATCTCTAAACGCATAGGGAAAGCCCGACTGCCAGCGGTGGACGTGACTCTGCGCTCTGCCTGAGCTCCCTTACGTGTATGGATGATATTATTGAAAAGGGGAAGAATTGATTTTCACATATTTTTGTGTCAGCACAGGGTAGGTTTCCTCCACCACCAGTCTGACCAGTGCCTGGGTCGTGCTGTTCTGCTGCAGCACTTCCTACAGCGTTACAGGCGAGATAGGGAAAACTGGTCTGTCAAGGCTCGTCCCCTATTCTTTGGCTGCATGTTCCTACTCTGGAAATATCCACCTTTTCAGACTTTAGACATCGTAGATGATCAAGAAAGAAAACCAAAAAGGGGCTGACTTCCTCTAGGAAAATGTCTTCCAAGGGATACCCCCCTCTTCATGTCTCCCCGTCACCCCTCCATAACAACTGCACATTCCATCTCAGTCCAACCAACTTGAGCTGCTGCAGGCGAAAAGAGCCTCAAGGAGAGTTAAACTGCTACTGGTGCCATGAAAACAGGTAATATACAGGCAGTAGCCAGAGGAGAAACTTTCTACAACTACCTCCATGGAAAGAAGAGCTCCAGAATCAGAATCCATTAGAGAATTTGTGTGAGAAACACACGCTACAAATGACGTGGCCAAAAGCAAAGCTCTGTTCACACCAGCCCTTGCAGCACCCAGCCCAAGCAGCTTTTTGACACGTCACAGGTCGGTGTGGCCATCAGACAAACAGCAAAACCACCTCTCCGTGCCACCAGCTCCTCTGTGCTGGCCCCAGCCCTTGTGCGGGTGGATCCTGCCTTTCTTCAGGAAAACGGAGGCACACAACCTAATTTTTAATGTAGATGACTGTTATCCAGAGGAGGCGGGAAAAATACTGCTGCTGTTTGAGCTCCAGACTAAGAATTACAGGGAGTACTGGAGGTAAATAACACTCATCTGCACTTAGGTTCTGATTTTCAGTCAATTCCCTTTAAGTTTTTAAAGCACCCTGAGCTATACCGCAGAGTTAATGAATTCGGCAGATAACAATACCGGCGTGAAAAGCTGAACTCAAAGCACACATCTCCATTTCAGCCTGATCAATGGTAATTGTGTTCCTCAGGAGCCAGAGCCTTTTGCAGATGCAAATGTCCCACTGTTCCCAGTGTAGAAACATCACCTGCGATTGGGCTGCGGGTCCGGCTTCCAGCTTAGGAGAGCACAGCATGAGAGAGCAGAGCTGGGGGCTGCTAATGCCGATAGAGGAGCTGAAACAACCTGTGTCTGGGGAGCAAAGACAACCCAGATGGGAAAAGCCTCTCTCCTGTGCTGTTCACTGGTGAGCAGGGCTGGAGGCACCACAGCTTCTCTGGGTGCGACACAAACGTGAGACTGGGCTGCCGCAAGAGTTACAGCACCCTCAGATCATCTCAGGCTCCCTGATGACCTCTGAAAATTAATCAGGTTAATGGCCAAGACTAATAAGAAGCTAATGATCAATCTGAGTCATCAACAAGGCATGTCAGGGTCTTGGCATTAGAAGATGAAGCAGCCTGCCCGGTGAGCGAGGTGGACACTGATAAACTGACTTTCTCCACACCTCTGCACTGCCACATCTCCACGTAAGCCCAATTGAAGCTCACAGGAAAGTTACTATTTTCTGACTTTAATATTTTTAAAGCTTTGGGAAATAACTGAAATCAATCTCTGGAGTTCACTGAGCTAGAAGGTTAAGGAGATCCTCCATGTACTGCTTAATTGGTAGTCATTGTCACAGCTCCACGGGACTGTACTTATCTTAATGAAGCTCTGACAGTTGCCAGCAGCTGACTATTTTTCCCTTTGACTCCAAAATAAAAAAAAACAGAGACAGAATGAAACACTGGAAATTTTGCTGGAAGAACAAGTGGGTATAGGTTATGAAAATTCAAGTTTCCTTTCCAGTTGATCTCACAATATCTGAAAAGCTGGTGTGCCTGGCAGGTCTCTGCATCAGGCAGCATCTACTCTGCGCATAAAGATTTGGTTTTCTTTCCACACCTAATTTAAAAACAATACGAGCTTCCTGCAGGCAGCCTTATAACTGAGGCCTTATTTCACACCATGGAAACTTCAAACATTGAGAGGTTTGCTAACCATGACTGCCCATTGAAAGATGGTGTGTTATGTCTTCCCATATAAAAGCCCTGTCTGCCTGGAATCTGCTATAATTTCTTGCCCATTTAAGAGCGTACTTGAAGCCACCTCTTCTCATTCAGCACCCAGTCTCTACACACACGGTCACCAAGGGAACTGCTTATACTGACCACAAACACTGGGAACGATGTTCCCTTCTGCCACCTGGGGCTGGTACAAGTCAAATATCCTACCGTTGGATATAGAGGACCAGGAATGAGAACTGGAGATTCATGGCACCTCCCTCCCTGCTCCTGGGCTACACAAGCACAGCCAAACCAGGATCACCGTCCTGCTTGGGGATGGACGTGCTCTGTAAAACGTGGCCTCTCCCCGCTTATCCCACAACACGGGCCCCTGGAAGAGTCAGCTCACGTTTCGGTGAGGAACTTGTGGTGGGCAGGCAACAGGGAAAGTTTGAGTCATTAACATAATTAACAGAACATCATTAACAAACTGTGCAATAGAGTCAGGAGAACGAGTGTTATTATTTTGAGTTCTTATAAAAATTTGGTCCTATATTCTTAACTGCAGGCGCAAGCGGTCTCAGATTAGTGCAAAAATGCCACCATATCTGGCTGTTACCAGAATGAAAGCTCAAATTCTCTCCTGTAATAGAACAAAACTCGCTTGTCTGTGTTCTCTGTACATTGATAAACCCTGGGTTACCACACTGAGCTGTCGCTAAGCGGTCTGAGACCTGAAACCAAACCCCCCATAGGGAGTTCTCAGATTTAAACAACATTCACTGCAAATTGTCAGTTCATCTCATCACCCTGTTAGTAGTTGAAAACAATTCAGAAAGAAGCGATGGGTGTAGAAGAAGGGTGCTCTATTGGGCTGTTGTACTCCAAAACACAGAGAGACAGAACTATTCCTGACATAGTGCATGTCTCTGCTCTTTCAGCATTTGTGTAATTATAGCCGAGTCTTTTGAACATTCAATGCATCTTGCAGAAAATGAGACATCCACATATTGTGGCTTAATGAAAAGAACTGAAGGAAATGTACCAAATTATTGGTTAACAGGCAGCTGCTTCATAAATGCTCTCTCCCATCTGCTTTCTCCTTCTCCTTATATCAGCTCATTCAGCCTAATGCCTACAAAACGCTGAGCCCAATGTTTCAGGGCTTCTCCGAGCTCTCCTGTCAGTGCTCACGGGCAGCCCAGCAGCCACGTCCTGGGTCCGGCAGCTCCCATGGACACACACCCTGGCCATGCTGGGACACACGTGTGCTCTCGTGCAAACGTGTCCCACCGTGCAGGGGCGGGCTGAGAGCAGGGACAGCTAATGCTGCAGTCAATAACAAATCATGACAATTAAAAAGAGATGTATATTTTTAGTTAATTCAGACCCTAATGCTAATAAGCCTGTCAATACACGGTTCTCCCACCTTTCTCTTAAGCTTCCTCATCTCCATGGAGTCACTGAGCGATTAGATAGATCCGTGTTAAGCAAACGCCGCTTTCACGAATGCCTCGCACAGGGCTGCTCCTAGGAGAGTCGTTAAACTAAATACTTTGTTTTGCAGACTGACAATGTACAGAAGATCCCCAGCAGCACAGCTGGAACAGGTCCTTCTGTTCTCCTGTGAGACCTCAGGCATCAGGCACTGGTGGAGGACTGCTGCTGGACTTCAAGGAGTAACGATCTGATCCAACAAGACCTATTCATATGCAGCTTTCTGAGTAACACGAGCAGCAGCAAATGCAAGTGGCACGTGCAAGACTCTAACCCATCCTGAAAATCTGCCATGGAAGCCCTACTGCAGCAGCAGCTGGGTGGTGGGGGGTCTGTGCTGAGGCTGGCTCTGCAATGACCCTGTTACACTCTCCACACTGTTGTTTGTGTCCTCTCACACCAGCTACGTGCTGCCACGTGTGGTTTTAAGATCAAACATTGATAAGCGCCAGATTTGCTCAGCCAGACATTTTATAATGATGGCGGTGAGAGCCTGGCCCAGGTTGGCCAGAGAGGTGGTGGATGAACCATCCCTGGAGACATCCCAGGCCAGGCTGGACGGGGCTCTGAGCAACCTGAGCTGGTGAAGATGTCCCTGTCATGGCAGGGGGGGCACTGGGGGAGCTGGGGAGGTCCCTTCCATCCCAAACCATTCGATGATTCCATGATTCCGATCTCAAGAAGATTCCTGAAAATCACACTCAGGCAGGCAGGACGCTGCCATCCTCCACCTCTCACACGCAGGGCTACATCCTGTCCCGCTGATCCCGTTTAATCCAACATAAGTGCAGACAATGGCAGTCAAATCCCCGCGCTCCCCGAGGAGCAGGGAGAGCAGGTGTTTGCAGAAGCACAAGCAGCGAGAGCCACCAGCCAGCTCCTGTGCTCCCTGCTGTGGAGCTCAGCCCACTCATCTGGATAATATCGACATTAGTTCCTTCCTAATTTATCAAGCTAGCAAACCTGCAGAAGCAAACAGGTGTGTGTACTTGTTTGATTTTTTTTTCCCCCCCTAGCAAAAAGAGTGATTATATTTCTCTTCATTCCAACTAGAGCTGCTATCATAAAATATTCAGCTCAAGCCATCCAGTTCCACATTATAATTACCTGCCAAAAATTGCTAACAGATCTGCTTCTGCCATCAACATGAATCTGGTTAATCCTCTGGGAACCTCTTTTTAATTAAACACCTAATACACTATTATAAACACAGAAAATATGCACTGCTCCTCTATTAAGAATGTGGCTTGATTTCTGAAGTGCACCTAATCAATTCAAGTGTAATATTTACTGTGGCAGCAAATCTTTAGGGCTTAATATTTCAGGTAAAGGTTGTTTTAGCAATTCTATTATGAGAAGGAAAGTGTGAGTGCAAATAAAACACAGAAGCTCAATTCAGCTTGATTGCTTACTCAAACCTTGGGTTTCCCTTCTCCGCTGCACACACTGACCAGGCACGAGTTGGGTGTGCTCAGCTCCAAACTCTCCTTCCCCACCGGTCTGGATTGGTAGTTTTAACCAGTAACATTCACCTAATCTGGAAAAGCATCTTCCACCCCTCGCACAACATGGCAGGGGCTGTGAATCTCACGTAAAGCAAATTAACATTCATTAAGCTCTGATTCTAGAGCATTCCCATCTCTTTTTTCCTTTGGTCCACCTCTCACCTCCGTCTCAGCCTCACAAAGAACCAATCCTGTTACCGCAAGCTCGGTGTCACCAAAACGTCCTTGTGGGCCCTCCATCATGATCAGATTGTTCTTATCTATTTCCCCTGACAGGCTTGGAGTACATCTCTCTACCTAGTACGTCAGAAGAACTTAATAAATATTTTGTTAACAAAGTTGCTGCAAAGCATTGTTTGCAATAAATAGGGGCACACATAGGTTCAAGGTGACGCTGAGAGCATCACCCTTGGTGTCCGGCTAAGCGGGGATGTAAGGAGCCAGACCTGCCGAACCTCCCACAGCAAGATGTGAGCACAGCCCTAGGGACCACAGGCATTCCTGGCAATATCAGTGAATCCAAAAGTCCCAGAAAGAAACCAGAGGTCAAGGATTTTAAAGATCAAACAATATAACCACTGACAACAACAAGGCATAGCTACCTCAATTAAGACAGATCATCTCTAAGAACTGTTATATGAAAATCATGTTTTCAGGTGAAGAACACAGCCCAGTGCAGAGTCATGAATTATTTAAAAGCCATGCAAGCCGATCTGGTTATTACTACAGTAAGGATTTGAACAAATAGCAATGTTACAGAAACTCCCTGTATTTTGAAGGCAATTCACCCAGTATAATAAAACCTGCTTTTCAATGATGAGGACGTACAGCCCAAGCATACTGATCTGCGCTCCTTGAAAGGAGGCACATCCACGGCTGTGAACGTGTCACTGTATATCTCAAGGCTCGAAGATAGACGGAGTGAGATTAACACTTGTCCTCTGACTGGGAAACCCAGCTCCCAGCCCAGAGATGAATTAGATATTTTCCACATGCAAACTGATTTCACAAACCATATTTTCCCCAGCATTTCATAATCAAGCTTTCTGTGCACCTGGAGACAGAGAAACAAATGAGGCTGAGAAATCCCTTTGCTCTCAGCTACTCCAGCGCAACCTCCTCCGCGAGTGCTTTATGGAGTGTGGCAAAGGCAGGTGCTCCTTCTGCCAGAATAGCAAATTTCCAGGGCTCAAGCCGTAGCTGCGATGTCCTATCTGGAATAGGATGTTTAGTTATAACATTGCCTACACTCATGTAATAAGCGGGACCTTTTTGCGCTCATCTGGAAGAATGCACTGCAGAAACAACTCAAGCTGTCAGGGAAATGAGGACAATTCCCCTCTGCTGATAGCTAAAGACCCTTATTTCTGATTCAGTTCACAGGTGCACTCATGCATCTGTCACTGAAATCAATGGGCCTTGAACTTATAGATCCCAGTGCAATTTTATGGATTGAAACGATTCTGAAAAAGCATTAAAATACCATGAGGCCAAAGGCTGTCTGAAATCACATTCACATGTTTTTCTCTAACCACATCAAGTAGCAAATGGAGCCAGCATCCTTAAGCCAGGACAAATAAAAGTACCCAATAAAAATAAAAGAAAGATAATATGTCAGGGCAAAAATACATTATAATGGCATTTACATGCATTTCTTCTAAACCAGATTTCAACTTTTGCACGATTTCTCCTGAGACCAAAACAAGCTGGCTCACAATCAAAGAGGCGCTCTTCAATGTGTTCAATAAAGACCATCTCAGCTCCTCTGGTACAGCCCATTCAGATGCTAGAGCTAAACACCAGAAAGCTTTGCAGAAGGGATCGTGCTTGTAAGTGACACACGACTTAAATTCATACCATGTTTAACAATACTCAAGCAAAAAACAACCAGCCCTGCAGGTTCAGCAGTGCCGGAGTTTACCAAAGCCACAGCCACTGGCTTTATTTGGTACCATAGGGTTACACTCAAAACTGCAGATCCCACCGGGCATTCCTCCCAGTGCTCACACCTGGCTCACTAAATCAGGCCCTTCACCAAGCAGCTCTCAGTTCTAAGCCTTCACTCTCAGCTACAGGTTTCTCTGATTCACCTATTAACACATGGACTGTAATGTCTGCAGGACTTAAGAGCTACTTCCCACCTTTGTTCAGTCCTCAATGTCACCATCTCAAAATGAAAACGGAAGAAGAGTTATAATCTTTCCCCCGGGTATTTGTTTCTAGGACTAAATAATTTTTTTCAGTCTTTTTTTTCACAGCACCTTCATCCTGAATGGCAGCACCAGAGCTGAGCGGGTCCCAGGCCACTGCGCTGTCATTCCTAGCGATGGCCAAACGGCACATGGGCCTGAGAAAGGAACAAAGCAAATACTCAAATGTACCCCCAGCTGCTGAGCTTCAGGGATCTGCACCGAGGAGCAAACGGGCCCAAAGGTCCCAGCATATTTGTGTGAAGCCTTTAATTGCCATTCTTTTTTGTTTTTTTTTTTTTTTTTCCTGAAGAAAACTTGGTATTTCAGGCAGGCAGAAGAAAGCACTTTCAGGTCATTTCTAACACATTTATGTTGTACTTAATTAAAACTGATGAATAAATGGATCTGCATATCTATACTGGTGTTATCTTGTTTGCATTAAACACTGCATATCCCACCATTCTGCTCTGACCACTGTAAGAACCACCGTTACATCTGCAGCTGATGCCAGCCAGGACTTGAGAGAGAAGCAAAACACCCATTCAGTTAAGAGAGTCATGCTAGCTGTCTGAAAACATGTAGTATTTACTAACAGAGATGATCTACCAGTCCTCTATCCCTCCAGAAAAGCCTCAGTAATTCTTTTTTTATTTATAGAAATGAGCACACAGAGAAAACGTACTTGCAAATCATACATCAATTAACAAAAAACCAAAAAGAATTTAGGTCATGAATATAATCTTCCTTGCACACAACACACTGAAATCTTTATTAGGCTCCTTTTAAGTTCCAGCAAAACAAAGGAGTTGTTATTAATTTTTCTGATCCTATCAGTTTCACTAAGTTATCAGTGATAATTGATAAGAACGATGCAAAACTTGCAGAAATCATCCTGTTTCTGTATTTGCCATGACAGACAGCGTCTGTTTCATGTGCCAGAGTGACTCCTGATGATGCTTCTTCAACGCTACGGGAGCTCATGCTGAACCACAGCAATTTCTAACAACCAGGTGTTGACTGAGGACAGTAATAAAATCCCTTCAAACCCCAATAATAATTCAAAAGGAGGTTTTCTTACTACTATTTGTACTTATGGTGCTTTTTCAAGCCTTAATGGCAGCAGATTTTCAACAGGAAAACACAAAGAGAGCAAATACATGGTTTTACTCGAGCCCTTCTTTGCAATTTGTGTGTCTCAAATAAGGACGGCCAGTGTCTGCATGGGGCTCAAGCCCACAGAAATAATGTATAAATTATGCACAAATTGATGGTCTCAGTTTTGGTCCAGGACCGTGTGTTGCCTTTTCCTTGTAAAATAATGCTGGCTTTTTCACACTCAAACACTGATCAAGTATTTAAATCTGTTGTTAAAAGCAACACATCAGAAAAACAAACCAACCAGCCCAACAGCCCCCATTAAAAAGAGGAGGAAGAACTTCACTATAAATTTTTTCCTTCAGTCAATATCTCTGCAAAAAATAAAGCAGCCCTGAAGGAATCTGTGCCACTGCACTCAGCTCTTCCTGCTAAAAGAACTCACCACCTCCAAACAAGAGGTGTGCAATACAGATACGCTGTTGTCAGCTAATTAATCCTGGGCGTATTATGACAACAAGTTCTAAAATTAAATTTTCATCAAATAATGGGTGCTCTACAGCTAGGATGTGGGGATACACCAGCCTGGCTCTGATCAACAACAGTCCAGAAAAAACAGCTGAGATTTTCCAGCAAAGCAGCACTGATATGACTCTTGGGTGCTATAAATGACGATTAATTCGGCCTAACCTTCCACCAGGAGATCAGTGCTATACCCACAGCATCACAACACGCAGACCGTGGGACAAACGCAAATGTCACAAAATGAGCTCTGGATCCCAAAACCAGTGACACGAGCACAGAAAGTGCCGCCACAGCTGCTAACCGCTTAGAAAATGAACGTTGCTTTGCTGAGGCACAGTGCCCTGCTAACCCTGCCTTCCCTGCCGTCTTAAAACCACTTGGACACCTTCACCCCGGCCCCACGTAGCACCCTGGTTTAACAAGAGGCTGCGAGGTGGTGTCTGCCCCCCATAAGGACTGTTTTTCCCAGCCCACTCTTCTCATTGCAGCGCAGATGTCACCAGACAGTGCACAAGAGAATTCTTTAAGTTTCCTATTTGGCTGTGCCTTCTCATTAAGTATTTTGAAGTGCTCATTGTTTGTCTTCCACCGACTTAGCTTTTAAGGATGAAGCTTTATTGCCACTCTGGCTTTTGTATCGACAAATGTTTGCGTCGAATCAACATCAGAAAACAAGCAGCTGTCCCTTGCTTCTGCCTGCCAAACCAAGCGAGGAAAAACAAACCCAAAAAACCACCAAGCCCCACCATCATCACCACCATAAAGTCCCATGCCTGAAATTTTATGGCAAAGACCTTGATAAACTTGCCTTTTTGCTGACCTCCCTTAGCTGTTGGGATACACGTTTACAAATTAGGCTTTGGTCTCTAAACCAAAAGAGCAGTTGTGGCTTCTCCCTGCCCCTGCCCTCCGCAGGATTTGCTAAGGTGGGAACTCCCAACCCACGCAACTCCGTCCGTTCTTCCCAAGGCAAAAGTTGCACACGCATAAATGTCAATGCCCCAACTGTGGCCCAAGTCTGATTTTCTGTTTCTTGGAGAAAGCTAAAAATATGGGGCACTGTACAGATTTTAAGCACCACTCTTCAATCAAGTGAAATATTAAAGCCAAAACTAATTCAGTGTCAGGCAGTAAGCGTTGGGGGACCCCACTTTATCTAATTTGCTGTCATCCGCAGTAATCTCTGCTATTAATATTACTGTGAAGAACATGTCAAAAGCATAAATTCATCACTCCAGCATGGTCATTCAGGGAATGTGTGCCAGCAGGAGTGATTGCTTCTCTTGCCTTCTTAGCCTCCGGTCTGAAAATTGAAACCCCAACTGCAGTGCAGCAACCGACATAAAAATAACTATCCAAACGGCCGTGCAAGGTGTACGGCCATCAAAGACTGATGATAAACACTCAGCAGAGCTTGAGGAATACATGGGAGTCTAAGTCCTTCCAGGAACAGCTACCCGTCATCAAATGGGGGATACGGAGCTTCCGTGGGTCCTGATCCCAGTACAGACCGAAAGGGCAGGGACAGACCAAAACGACAGGGACAGACCAAAACGACAGGGACAGACCAGCCGTCGCTCCTCATCTGATACGTAATTCACCTTTTTGGTTTGCATTAACAAAAACAATTAGAAGATGAACCGCCAGCAAAGCTGCACAGCAAGCGAAGGTGACCGCTGTGTCAGGGCAGCCATCCCTGCCCTGGCTTTATTCTGGTGGCACGGATGACAGCGAGTGAAGGACCCAGGTGCCCCCGTGTGCTGCTGCTGGAGCCTTCCAGGAGCTCCCCTGATCCCCCCGTGTCTCGGCTGCTGCTGGAGCCAGACCAGCACGACCGTGCCTGCACACAGCACAGACACCTCTGCTTGCTCTGCAGACACAGCGAGCGTTTCAAATCAGGCACGCTCAACCCCACACCTTTCTAAGTGTGAAACTGTTCTGTATGTTCTGACATCTCCACCGAGTTAGACCTCCCTTCCTACAAAGAATACTTTTCATTTGATCTAATTTAATCTTTCTAGTCCTTATTGAATTCCCTAATCTAATAAAAGAGCAGTACCTTATAAAGCAGAGGACAGCAAACAGCAGCTAAATAATGTTGCCATTATATCAAGGGAAACTGAGACATGGAGAAAATACTTAAAGACAATGAGAGGAATACGTCTAAAGCAATCCCTGCAGCAGAGTCACACACTGCATGTCAAAAATGACGGACAGCGTGTCCCGTGCTGGGAGGGCAGAGGGAGGACATTTGCCTGGATCTGTTGTAACCAGAAGCATCCCCTGCCAACTCGGGCACTGATGCTGACAGATGGCACCTTCTGCTCTTCAGTCCCAACACCGCTGGTGTAGGGCTGGAAGGCGGGATAGGAGATCCAGTTCAGCGTGATTCAGCTGCTTCTGGATGGAATTCAAGAGAAAGAACCCATTGCTTATCTCATGAAGAAACCAGGCCACTGTGCACTAAGCCTTTCTTTATCACAGAGATTACAGGAGGCAAGAAAACCCCTAGCAGAATCTCACCTAGAATTAATTGATAGCTAAAGGCCCTCTCAAACTGTACTTGATGTTCACTGTCCCCTTAATACCTTTTGCTGTTAGCTATGGTCAGTGATTTGTTGCTGTTGGTCAGACAAATAAATAGTATAATGTATTTTATCTCCCCAGAGGGAACCCATGACACAAAATGACAACATAGGAAAAAATCAAACCGAACCAGAACCCAACCATGTGGTCTGCAGACCTTGAGAGAGAGCCCAGTTTATGCAAAAGCTTTTGAAGTTCTGCACTACTTTTTTCATGTTTTCATATTTACTTAGGGTTTTTTTAATGTTGTGACTTCAAGTAAATCAGTCAATAATGAGAAATCAGCACAAAAGACACTCAACTCTTTTTTTTTTGATGGAGTCTAATGCTGCCTCATTCATGCATTTATTATACAAGTTAAATACTTTAATTTTTTCCTCACTCACATTTTCATTGTCTGGCTTTCCAGCCTAATTAATGCGTTAACCTGTTTACCACCAGCAGCAAATAAGAGTTTGTGGGATTACTTTTTTTTATTATTCCATTCCACCACCCCACACTCTAAAACCTTAGCCACATCACTCCTTGCCATTGATTAGGTTCTGACCTATTTTAATCAAATTTCTAATTTTCTTTTTGTTCGATCCTTTCGGGGACATGCAACGCACTCATCTTGCTGTTGGTATTAGCGGCTCAGGGCTGCCATTCTGTATGACCTTCTGGAGGGCTCTCATCAATACAGATTTTAGGCACACGGAGGGATGCTGGCAGGTGGGCTGCGGACTCGAGCAAGCCAGCCACGTGCCCAGGAAAGGGCAGCATTTGACTCCCTCATTATTGTTTCATATTCTCTTCTGCAGAAAATACCAATCAGCAATTCACTGGAGGAAGGACAATCACTTTTCAGACACCACATGAAAGAAATACCAGTCTGGTCTGCACTAGATTATGTGGGGCAGTATGTAATACATTGCTTGCAAGTTATGACATTGATTCATTCCTTGTATTGAATTTGTTCACAGTAATAAATGTATTACTAGTTGCCCGAAGGCCCCAGACTTTTCTCTCACCTTTATTGATCAGTGGTTTATAACTTCGAAACTATTTGCAAAAAGTGATTAATATAACTTACTTTCTAGTCCTAAAAATAGTGGAAGCAATTACAGTTCATACAGCAAGCCCCTACCTAGCCAGGAGTAAAACTGCTGGAACCGGGTAGCATTATCTGATAGATTAGCCTATATTTCAGCACAGAAAACAGTAAAAGGTTGCATCAACACTGAACTGAAGGACATTCATCTCTCTGAAATAACTCTGTATATACAGAGGATGGGCTAAGAAGAATTAATGGCTACTGCAAAAATCTCTTTATAATCTTTAGAAGAACTGCATGGAAATAACAGGGAAAGTGTGATTCTTAATCAAAAGCAATGGCATAATTCTTGGCTTCTGCAAGACAACCAAAGAATAAAAACTTGCAGTTGTTGGGGTGGGAGGACAAAGGAAGGTGAGCTGAAGGAGAGATGCACCACATAGCTGAAGAGGAAAGATGAGATTGAAGGCTGAAACTTGAAGTAGACACATACCACTCTTGAACCTGTCGGTAATTTCTTAAAACAAAGTAGTTAATAGGGTTGCAGTCTGTAACAGAAATCTATATAACGCGTTCCTTCACCTAAACTCTATGCCATAAAGAAATGGCAACAAAGCCATAGAGATAGCTGCTTGGGAAAGCTGGCAGCTACTGGAAGAGTCTGAACCAGGGCAGAGGGAGGGAGGGCAGGCAGAAAACCTGACCTGAGACAGATGTGGCCGTGCCTGGAGCTCTTTAAAAAGCCTCAGAATGGAAAAGTTGCACCAAGTCATGCTAAAATGGTTCTCTCTAAAGCTGCTTCATTTGCAGAAAGGCAACAATCTATGGACATTTAATTCATACATGAAGCAGGCACAGTGACATTGCCATAAACTCTGCTGTAGGCTAGGAAATAACAGCTTGTGTTTACTAGGTAGCATTTTCAAATACGATTAACTTCAAGGAATATATGCTGCCATTGAAGAGTGATAATCTTTTATGCAGTTCTAAACAGGGCTTGTTTTTCATTTTTAATAAATTGAAAAGGTGGCAAAATTTGTTTTGCTGCCCAGGATTCCAAAATGACTTTAGAAAAATGCAATACATTCGTAGAGCAATAGCCATTAGCTGGACAGTCATTTCTACTCCTAATTACAGATAATCAGGATGAAAGTGGTCTCTGAACAACAGCATTTGCAATCGTGACAGAAAGGAGAGCAGCACAATGAAAGCAGTGAGGGTGCAAGAGAGATTACAGAGGAAATTTCTCTCTAATTTGGGTCCTAACCCCAACGTCAGCTTTCACACTGCATCACTCCCCGTGAACTGATGATAGAAAGCATTCAATATAGATGTCAAATATTAAAATTGCCCCAAAGCCCAGATGGGCTCAGTTCTTCCAGGGGACCCACAGTCCAGCGCACTCAGGGAGCTCATTCCAGCCTGGACTCGGATTTTTGCCAAGGTTGCAGGAATGGGATGTTCCTCTCTTTTTGGTAGGTGTTTTTTAATGCAAATGCTTTCTAATAATATTCTGGTGTTTTAGGGGCACATTGCCAAAGTTCCCGCTGTCTGTAGGGAATGGATATCAAGCTGGTGGCCTGAAAGCCCTGAACCTGCTCTGCATGGAGCTGGTAACACTACCGAGATAATCCCCAGGGGGAAAAGGAGCAGTCTTGATTAAATTATCCAGAAAAGTCTGGTGAATTTTGGGAAGCCCAGCAGCAGATTGTGAATGTTTGAAGCTCTTTGACATTTTATCTCCCACTCTCTGAACGCACCACGCTGTCAGAGCAGGACTGCAGTGCCGTGCGCTTTCAGGCAGCAAGCACAGAAAACGAAGGTTTTAAGTGGGAAGAAGAGATGAAAAAATGATCTCTTTGTGGATAATATTTAATCTGGAAAAGATAGAGGTTGCAGTTACACTGGAAATGCTTCACCTAGACATTCTATTAACTCCTCTCTCAAGGAAATGTGTTGATTCGACCAAAGAGCAGCAGCAGCTGCCTGGCACAGGGAGTGCCCCGTAGCACCGAGCTTGGCGCTCGTTCGCATTGACGACAGCAAATCATTTTGTGCAATTAGGAGTTCCCTCAGCTCAATCTGGTGATGTGTCAGACTGACCTGGGGGCTGCACTACTGCCAGAATCACGAGAACTGGGCTTAGGCTTTGCCCAAGCAAAGCCCACGAGGGACGGGGTGAGCAGCCACCCACAACGTGCTGCCCCTGGTACCAGGACCTCTTTGCCCTCCTCTCCTCCCAGGTGAGACATCCTCTGAGGATGTGCTCCTGCACAAACACTACTCCTGCATTTTTTCTTCCTTATGCTTATGAATTATCACTCACTGAATAAAAACACATCTCCCAAACTCCGTATGCACCACGATAAGGAGTTCTATTGTCCCAAGGCTTCTCCTCTGATAAACCCACGTTGTGATGCAGTTTAAATACAACAACAACAAAATCAATCCAGTGCCTGTAGTAAATACGTTGTGGCCTATTCTCACAGATAGTATGGAAGCATAACGTAACCATCATTGATCTAGAAGAGTACCATGCTCAGAACAGCAAGATTTTTGTTAATTTTGTTCAATAAAAGGGAGTGCAAGCATACAATATAGCCAACCTTCTCCCTGCAACAGCATTATCTTGTACTGTACTTACACACGTACACGTAAGGGCTGGTTGATGACATATGAAAAACACAAATCGATTTTTTGGACACACTGTTTTTTAGTTACTGGCTTGATAGCTGGAAGTTAAGATAAATATTGTTCCGACTCTTAAAGCACAGTTATTTTCCCTCACAGTGCATGCCGTGTTTTTTAACATGCTCCTTCTAAGACTGAGGCATATGCAAGGATCAGGGGGCAGCCAACTGCATATTAAATGCTTTATGCCTAACTGTGAAATCACTTCCCACTTTGCTAAAGCAGTTGCTAAGCAAGGAAACACATGCAAGAGAACCAATGGTTTAAACATCTGCAGAATGACATTGTACTGAGTAATATGCACAGTACTGAGCAGAAACTACGTCAAACCATTAGTTAAGTGTTCAATACAAATTAAAAAAAACTCCCTATGTTTTATTAAAATTACATGTTTAACTAAGTTTTGGGGTTTTTTTGGGTTTTTTTTAAAGTTTTAAAGATATCCAGGTCAAATTGTGCTGAGCTTTTTCCCAAAGCCTGCACACCTACTTATTGGTTTGCAGCTGATTTTGCTCTGAAATGAAGTCTGTGATTTGAGTTACAACCTGAACACCAAACCTAGCTGAATAATGCCAAAATTTGAATGAGTCAGCAAGCAATCAGCAGTTGAACAACTAATTGAGACTCAACTGCCTCCAGAGAGAGCTGCTTTTCCTACATACACATGAGAGAGCACCTGCCACTCCAGCACATGGCCCTGCAGTCCAATTAGTATTACAGCTGCTGCAGTTAATAAATGAGGTCCTAAGCAAGGCATCCTACCTCACCTCTCCAATGACAAAGAGAAATGGGTTTGATTTGAATCACTAGTTCCTCAGGAGCTCTAAAATAGACCTCTTCTGTACCAGCCACAAAAGAAGGATCCTAAAGCCTAATGTTAGATGCTGCTTTAAAAGAGGGAAGGAAAAGCAGTAGTCACACTTAGTAACAAGCAGAGCAGCTACCTCAGGGACAGGGAGACACGTTTCCCCGCTTACTAACCACTAGTAGCACAGTGGGGCCACAAACACCATCTATCACATCCATTTTTTTGTTTGGGATTCATTTTTCCTGTTTCGCCCACCAAAAATGTAGGCATAGCATCTAAAGGATAGTCAGTGAAGAGCAATAAGCAATTCATTCCACTTTCTTTTTGATGGACAGATTGTCCTTCGGAGGGATGGATCACTCCCCATCGACTGTAACTGTGCCCTACAGTAAAAAAAGCTGATCTCAACATCTACCTTTCAGCCAGCTGGAGGTGGGGGAAATGAATCATACGTGGGTACTCACACAAATACTACGGAGATAAAAAAGGAAAAAGAACCAAATGGCTGCCACTTAGAGGTAATCATCATTTGGGGGCTGCTGCAGCTGCACACTTCATGTTCAAGTGATAGACACTTGTCTGAAATTAGTACCTAGCATTCAAAAGCAAGCCTGAATGGATAATACCTCCCAGGTGCTACCGACAGTATGAAATTGGACGAGAAAGGTAGTTCTTTTCTAAAGCCATGTTCAAACAGGGTCAGGAGATCAAAAAGCCCTAAGGTCTGTGTTTAAAGGACACTTACTAGAAAAGACAGCAATGGGATGGGTGCGGCCAATTGCAATAGCCCTTTGTAGTTTGTATTTTCTAAGGGAGATAAATTCCCACATTTGCTGGTGTATCAGTGACAAAGCAGGCAGCCTTGGGTAGTGGAAATCAGGCCCAACTAGCATTCGAAGTGATGAAAAAAGGTCCATTTTATCCATCTGGGTTCTCAGAATTAATGCACTAAAATAGAACTCGAACAACCTCCCAAAAGGCAAATAACTCCAGATTTACCACACAGGCTCTGGTCCTCCTTGCTAAATTCCCCAGTTTTGACCACTGGAGCATGACCAAAAGCAGTGAGTAGTTTTCCCTTCTCCATCCCCCAGTCCCCTTCTCCTGTAAGAGCTCCGTGGGCTTTTCATCCTTAGGAGGGCTGATAAGAAATGAAGACTTTTTCCAAAGCACAGAAGAAGGGCTGTTGCAGCTGACCCAGTCCACGGTCTTCACTTGCTGCTGAAGACCTCTCACCATGAGAACTCAGAGAAGGAACATAGTCTCCAGTTTATCTCCTCTCCTGCCGCTCTTCCAGATCCTCAAAAGCAGAAATACAAGCACTGTTCTTGGTCATCCAAAAAGTCAACTACAGAACCAAACCTTTGTAATAAGAACGGCAGCTGAGCAAGATGGACAGGAGGCAGCTGATGACTGGGGTCAAGCACAGGAGAACTGCTGTCAGTCTTGGTAGCTCAGACCATCTATTACTTAGTGGTTAAAACAGCACTGAATTATCTAGCAATTCAGCAACAAAGGCTTCCTAGTCTCCAAATTATTTGACTTTCAAGAAACGCAGATGCAAAGCATATTTAAATGAGGGGAACTCTTGATTGTAGATCTAATTTGTTTCCGATAATGTATTTTTACCATTACCATTATTATTTACCATTTCTGATCACGTATTCACCATTATCTAAATGGTGATGTGGCTTTTGAGCTCTGCACTGACACGAGTGGTGACTAAGGCACAGGAGGAATAACTAAAGAATTCACAGCAGGTCAGCTCTTCAGACTAGTTTGTTTAGCAATTACACAACATATGAAACTACAGGAATTTAAAAGCAGCAGCAGCATCTCTTGGAGTCGTATGCAACAGCTCAGCCCCAAACCCGAGTCAGTAAAATGACAACTCAAATAGGATTAAACAAGATTCACGTGTCTGTTCTGCACTGATTACAAGCTCACTCCATCGCTCCCAGGGCATTTTACTGATTGGCAGCATGTAAAATAAGGGATGTTCAGGACTGACCCAATTCTCCTTGTAAACATACCTGTTATGACATTGCTTCACTACCACCCAATATTTTTTCCCCCTGCTTGGACACACTAATGAGAGAAAGATGCATTTCAGAAAAGAGAGATTTTAGCGTAAGAAGCAAAGTATGGCAGGGTTCACCCTTAGCTCACTTCCAGAACATAACCCTCAATTATTTATTGGAAACAACTTTGCAAACCAAGGCTGGATTATGTCACCTTCACCAGCAATGACAAACAAGTCCTGGAGCAGAAACATGACACATCTTATCCGAGCAAGGGAAAGAAAGCCAGATGTGCAACCGCATGCCCAAGCCCTGGCAATCACTACTGGAGCCGAGGACAAGAAGCAGCTAATCCCACCAGTTTATAGCTTTCTGACAATGAAAACTCCACACCAGTTACTGCTAATAGGGTGAGTTCTGGCATTCCAGACGACTGTAACATTTATTAACCAGTCTGGAACAGAGTAAGTATCTGCAAAGTCTTCGGTGGTGTGTTTTGGGGTTTTTTTGTTCAGAACCTTTCCATGAACTGAAAATGTTCTTTTTTAAATTGCCATTGACCTTCAGATACTTTGGTATGTAGCACAATTTTTTTAAACTCTTTTGATTAGCGGCATAGGATAACTGAAACATTTCCTTTCTCTATTCAGTTCTGTGGCCAGCGGCTGTTATGGGTTAAAAATGTTCTCCTTTAAAATACCTTAAGATATATCCTTAAGATATTAAGATAAGAGCTTTCTTCAGATTGCTGAGAGTGTGACTTACACAGTCACATTCAACCCCAATTCACCCGAAGTCCTGATCTGCTTGTGTTTAGCCATTTGTATGACAAAAATAATAATAAAAAAATAAACTATTTTGCTTTTTCCTGGTGCAGCCTGGCCCTCTGAGCTCTGCCCCACACCAGGACATTGCACTAAAGCACTCAGTGTGGCATCTCACTTGTGACAACTCACCCTAACCACAGAACTTTCGCACATCGACTTTACTCCTGATGCGAATGCTTAGGTTTAGCTTTTCTGAGTGCCCCTGAGCTGCCCCTACCCTGTGCTAAGGCACATCAAGCTCAGTCTCCTCTCTAGTTGAGATTTATCAAAGCTTCAGCCCGTAGGTGGGATGTTATTTCATCTCCTGGCCTTTCGAGCCGTCTGTTTACATGGGACAGTGTTTGAAAGTGGGCACTTCTGAACTGCACCTCCCAGGGCACAGGTGACACGGGGACAAGAGGTAACGAGCACGGCCGGTGACCTGCCACAGCCACACTTCTGCCCCACGCACCTGCTCAGACCAGGATGCTTGAACAGCCCTGCAGGAACGTATTAGACAGAGGAAGTTTAAAAGATAATGCCTGTTTTTACAAAAAACGCTGTGCAACAGAAGTGTCACCACATTCAGGGCAAAAGTTCTTCATAACACTGTAGGATCTGAAATTAAATACGGTAACCATAAAAGTATTTGGAGATCTGAGAAAGGAAAGGCTATCTTTCTGTAGATAAAGAAATTTAGAAGGTGCTATATACATTCCCTCAAGCTATGGAGTGCATAGCTTTTTATCATCATTTCAGACTTAACCCAAAGATATCATAAAATCCTGCGGGTTTATGTTAGCATACAACACACAAACATCAAAGTCACAAATGATCCTACTTAACAGCATTTTGGTTTTTTAAAGCGAAGTCTTTGGAAAGGTTTTCTGATGTCAACAGCCTTATTTATAGTTGCAAAAGCAGAAGAACATATGCTGACTTTTGATGGATGCGTTCTGAAAAGATGAAGCCACAGGGAGGCACAAGGGTAACACAGCCGCAGGGAAAGACCTGGATTGCTGCTTTTATTAGGCACCAGCTCTGGAGAACAAGAGAGTTTGAGAGCTTTGTGTAACAGGCTTATACCACCAGAATTAGAAAAGTTCCATTCAAGCGTTCCATATTCACCAAGGCAAAAGTGGCAGGAAAGATGTCCAACCAGGAGGCTGGTGAAGAGTTTGCATCAGTGCTTCTTTCTGGACAGAAACTCAGTTCTCTTGAGGAGGTGAAGAGTCAAGGAGAGTCTGACCAGCTTTGGGGAACTACTGGGGAGTATTTTTCCAAATATTAAGGTTTGATGCTACCACAGGATTTATATCAGGGTTGAGATTATGCCAGCCTCCAGGATTTTATTTTGAGCATGCCTATGGTCCAACTTCTTTCCTAAACCCATAGATCCATCCTTATCTTCGTGCTGCTGCTGAACTGATCCCTCAGCAGCATCAGTTATTTGTTCCTAACGAGGAGTCACAGCATATGTCAGTAATGGGGTTGCCGATAATGGAAAGATGTCTGTAGTAGACACTACTGAACTTCACAGCAATTTCATATATATGATCCTTCTTTATTCCTAGATAGCCCTCGCGCCTGTCCTCACTGTTAGAAATTAACCTTATCCTTTCTGAACCATCCTACTCTATTTCACAGAGAAGAAAACAAAGAGTGTACTATGAGCCAGTTTTTAAATGTATTTAGGTACCTGAAAAGGTAGATAGGCACTTACTTGGATTTTAAGATGTGCCAGAGCTAGTTAGGTGTTCAAATGAGATAAAAGGCAACTGAAACTGCTTAAATAATTTTAGGGGGAGGGTAAAAAAAAAAAAAGTCAGAAACCCCACAACAACCACCACCTCCTGTCGAGTGCCTGACTATCTATATACAAACATTTTGGATCGAAATGCCTTTGATCATGGAGACCTCGAGGGACTCGTTGCTGCTCACAGGGGGTGTCTGTGGATCCCCAGGGATCCCAGCCCAGCCATTCCCAGCTGGGGGCTCACACTTCACAGCCCCAGCCCCATGGCCCAGCTGTGGAGATTTGGGGTGGTGCATTGGGGTGCAGAGGTAGCAAGGGATAGACAAAAGGCCATTTTCCTCAGGGGACCGTTAAACCAAGATCAGAGTTTCCCCAGGCAGCAGATCTGCTCTGAAGTATGTCTCGGCTTCTATTTTTCTTGAGAAAAATATGAAGAGGAGAAGGGCAGCAAGCTGGAGTAGCCTTTTATCATTGCCATGGCAACGACTGTACACAGTAGGACTTTGGGGATAACGCCAGAGGGAATCCTTGCACGGAAAGATTAATTAGTCAGCTCTGATATGGGACGTTACCTGCTCTCCAAACCGCAGCCCACACAACAAACAGGGGATTTGCTGCAGCCCCCTGGCAAAGGTTCTGTCTCACCACATTCAGCTGCACTCGGCTGGAGGTGCCATCAGCCACAGTCAGCGTAGAATAATTCACTATAAATCAAGCAACTGACCACAAGCCAACTGCACCATCTTATTTTTTTTTAAGATACTGTAATTGGAAGTATCTTTTTTTTTTTCCTAGAGGTTGGGTTCTGCTAAAGTATCCAAATAAGTTAATGAGTTTCTCCTCATAAAAGCTTTGATTTGCAGCCCCGCTCCGTGAAAAGCTGAGGTAAGCTAGGAAGTTGGAAGAGAGAGAGTAATTCAGCACAGGGAATGGGGAACTTCGGTGCAGGTGGTATTTTGTAAAAGTAGAGGCCATGAGCTGGCCAGGCTTCCCACAGACGAGGTGCCATCGCATCCTCCCTGGGTGCAGCTGGGGATGTGGGCACAGGCTGAGCACAGCACTGGGATCAACACCCGTCCTCTGCCCTGCCCAACCCCAGCACATCCTTCTCTATGGACTGGCATCGATTTTCCCCTTCATTACTGCATGCAGCGAGAAAATAAGTCAGTGTGTCATGTATCCAGAGAGGGAGAAAACAGCCCCAAACCGAATCTCAAATCCTAACGCAAAACAAGCCGGCTGTTGGGGTTAATCATCCCTGGGGAAAGCACTGGAAGAGCACTCTGCAACAGTGCTCCTGCAGCTTTCATCCAGCCGTGAGTCAAACATTCCCTTTATTTCAGCAGGTGAGAAATCCTACAGTGAGACAAACTGGAAGCACAGAGCATTTTTCCACGTTAGTTCACAACACGTGTCCACTGCAGCCGTACCCTTCGTCTTCATCCTCCTCCTCCTCCCAAGGCTGCTGGGCTGGCGTGCTGGGAGATGACCCAACATCACCACAGCAAACACAGCGCTGGAAACCAGGGCAAGCTCCTCTCTGAAACCTGTGCTCCCTTTAACACCCTAAACTGTATCTGTTGAGGCAAAATGCTCTAATGAACAAAAAAATCGAGGTGAACATCATATTGAAGACCAGCCAGACTGGATGAAAAGAGCAGAGGCTGGCAGCGGCAAGGGAATTACTCGAGCACTGAAACATCAGGATGGCCTAAAAAGATAAACAAGTGGTTGACCACTAGGTGAAACAAGCTGGATTGAGAATAACTGTTCCAAAGAAAGGAGTAACATGAAAAAGAGTCACACAACCACCAGTGAAGACATACTGAGTGCTGACCGCCCATGACAGACATGGCAAAAATTGCACAATTGACTTAAGTCTTTTTTGATCTCACATTAGCTTTTGCTAAGTTCTTCTGAAATACTACCTATTAACTACTCCGATTTTTACCACAAATATCTCTAGAACATAAATACACAGAATTGAAATTTCATCAGTTTGTATCATCATGAGAACCAGACTTCCATTCTTGTTTGGTCCAAAGCCCCAAATTCACAACTAATCCTGAAGATGAATCCAGATTGTAACTGGGCACCTTCTGTCCATGTTCTGGTTGCAGGTTCCAGCCCTGACTCCACTCTCGCTTCAAGAACCCTTCCATCATAGCTAACAGAGTAAAATCCAGGGCAGGGGGAAAGGGTTCTGTACAGTTCCCTTCACTCTTTAGATGTTTCAGTTCTCTACAGACAATTTGAAAATAATGGAAAAGGAGCTTAAAAGGTAGCTAGCTATTCCTGTGATTCTGGAAATAGAAAATACCAAGATTCGTTAGAAATAACCCATATCCCATGACGATTAGAAATAGTAGCTTTGAAGTAATAGGTGGATGCTTTGATGCTAGCAAAATATCTGTAATAGCAAAAAGAATAACATTTTTGCTTTGTTGTTCAAAAATAGTATTCAAATCCTGGGCACTGTAGAATCATAGAGTTGTTTTAGTTGGAAAAGACCTTTAAGACCACCGAGTCCAACTGCTAATTTAGCACTTCCAAGTCCACCTCTAAACCATGTCCCTGTAGCATCACTTAGAATGATCGAGAGTATCATACCATTACTTCTTATTTTCTTATCCAAGTGTATACTTGGAATTCAATGCCAAAAGAATTGAAGATACTAAACTTTCTTTACTGATCAGACTGAACTCTCTACTGAAATAAAGAAACAAGTATTCAAGAAACCACCCTTCTGCAAACATCCGGTTGTTTCTATTGTTAAAATAAGCAAATCCCAATATACTTTAACTGCTCCTCTGTTTAAAACATACTCCATGTGTTTCCAGGAGGACGTAGAAGGTGAGCATTAAGTTCACCATCTGAGTATCTAGTCCTCTAAGGGAGGGGCTGAGCACACGTGCTGCTTCATGCACCACGCGGGAAATCCCTTGTCACCTTCTGATGAATGTGTCACATGTACCAACAGAAAATGACGTTTCAGTTGATCAGAACTCAAATCCAGCCTGGGAGGACCCCCAGACAGCCCCAGAGTTCACCAAGATGGAGACTTCCACATGCCTCCCTTCGCTGACGCTGCCATCAGGAAGCATCTCCAAACACACTATTTTTGCATAGAGAAGCAAGCAAGCTCGATATTTTGCCATAACTATGACAGACAAAGTGAATTTCTGCTACAGTCTGTCTTTGGCTTCGGTTACATTTTTCCTCGTAAAGTGTCTCCCTGTAGTGCCGGCAAAGAAAACCCATCATTAATTAGCAGATCTGCAAGTCATCAGCCTTATGAAAAATTGCCAACGTACTATTATTATTACACCGCCTTTTCTCAAAAACACTAGTTATGGTAGGTTTGTAATTATAAGCATTGTTGTTGGTGTATGCTCAAAGAGATTTTTGAACAGATGCTCTGGAGCATCTCAGGTGCTCAGGTACTTCTGTCTGCAGGTCTGCAACACCCTGGGGATGGGAAAAGTGAAACACGGGGACCGGCGACAGCTCAGGCACAAACCACTCCGAGCATCATCTCCCAGGGAGAAGATCATTCAGAAATACATTGGGTCACCTCACTCAACATTTTCTGGATACGTGACTGAGTAGGAAGAAGAGAATAGAACAAGAGTATTTTTCTGCTTTGACTAATGCTGCATAGAATAATGTTTCTTCCTTTTAAGGCAAAGTATAAACTTACCTTGTTAAAGGTGGTATTTGTAAGCTTTTGAAAATTGTATGGAAAACAGGCAATACAAAATCACTGCGTAAGGATTTCATATAAAATATAAGCTTGGTTCTCCGAGTTCAAGAATTGCAAAAGGAACCATCGCAGGGCTACATGGAGCCTGGAGGCCAGAGGCACCCGTCAGGTTCAGGCCAGTCCCACCTGCCTGGGCTGGGCCAAAACGGGGAGCACAGCAGCAGGAACAAGCTGCCCAGGACAGAGACCTGGGAGATGAGAAAAAAAAAGACTCAAAACGTTTTCTGTCTCTATTTTTCGTCTTGACAGAATACTTTTTTTCCCTGCTGTCTTAGATACAACGTGCCTGCCATTGCAGGAAGGCACCTTGAACAGTCGGTAGCAAAACAGAATTATCCTTACGAGACATCGCCAGCCCCAGGTGAACCACAAGGGAGCTCAGCACCGTGGGAACGTAACAGGTACCCCGTGCTTTGTGCTATGGAAAGTCTAAAGGAACATACAATGCATATATGTACCTTAAAATTGAAGCAACACAACAGGCTACAGATAACCTACTGGCTTGTAGTATGTATGCGAGCAGCAAGGTATTTATATCTCTGTTTCAGGACGGCAGATGAGAACACAATAGATGTACATCCCTGGAATGTACAGCCACCAACTGTTTCAAACACGCAGCTGTGTGGGGACAGGGACGCACACCAGCTACAGCCATTAGTATAATAAAACCAGGCAGCAGCAAATGGCAACACAAACCGCGGTTTTTTGCCGGTGCCACCGGCAGCTGAGCCCAGCTCCACGTGGCTCCTCGCCCCGGCTGTGCTCCCCTCTGCTCCCACGGGGGAACAGGACAGCGTCTGACCAATTTAATGCATTAAAGACTGCTGTTCTTTCTGGGTACATCATTAGTCTTAACTGCAGCCTCTTCTAGATATAAATCACTCTTTTCCTAGGCTTGTAAGCTCCGCCAGTGTTAAAGATCAAATATCTGCCTGGCGCACGTTAGAGCGCTGACAGGTCTATTTATAACCTCGTGAACAAACTATCAGCTACGAGCAGCCTTTGCCGATGCTAATCGAGCTATTTGTTAGCCTTGGGTATTTAAATATATTTAGAATTCTTCTTAAAGCTGCAGCTAGTGCGAACCTCATTGTGTGATCTCTATGTGGAAAGCAACAGCACCTGCAAGGGATGTGCTGCCCGGTGTCCCCGCCACCTCCCCACTGCCAGTAAAATGGAAAACGAACAGGGATTTCCCTTGCCTTGCATCTAAAATTTAAGAAGTTAAGAAGTAAACATGTAATAAAGTGGGTTCAGACCTCTGCTAGGATTCTGCAAACTTTTGGAGGGTTTTTTTTAACAGTTTGCACCAAAATTCAACTTCAACTCAGTACACTTGGGAGGGAGATAAACTTGTGATGTGGGATGCAAGTGGAGGCATTTAAAACACATTCCTGAGCACGCCTTGGGCCTCGTACAGAAAACCACAAATCAAATGAAAGAGGAGAGAAAAGCAAGACGTGAGCTGTGTAAGGTGGTACTTCTCAAAAACAATTGCTGTTTCCCAAGATACTGTGCAAACTCAGACCTAACCAGCAGTGCAACAAGACAGGTATTTACAGAAAGGTTCCAGAGGGTGAGACACATGATTCCAGCATTAAAAACAATCATAGGAATGTTTTATTGTTTGGGTTTTTTTTTCTTTTAAAATAATAAAGGTAAATTATTTCAGAAATCTGTTTAAGGACTCTGATACTGTCTTGGAAAGCTGGCTGGCTTAGCAGGGTGGAGAAGGTGCAATTCATATAAGCTGATGGAAAGACTCCCTTCGGCTTCAGTGCATTGGATCCAGTCCCTTCAATAAATAAGCAGTAGTACCATTTAATAATGATGGAATCAAAAAACAACACACAGGAGTGAGGAACAGACTGCTTAGAATATAATTAAATTCAATTCAGCAAATAAAGCAAGCAGATTACTTTTTATAGAATAGTAGGGGACTAAGTGCCTGTTTTTTGGTGTGAGGATCACTTTGCTCATTTGTTTGTTTTATGTAACAGTTGACTTTCCATTAGCAGCCGTCTCCTATTTTATTTCAAGGGGTTTCTACAGTCTAATCAGTCTGTAAAATGTTCCCCAGCCTAGGACAGAGGTGTGATTACAACCGCTGTATTGCTGTGAATTACATCTTTATGACTCTGGCAAGCCAAACCGAGGTTCACAGAGCAAAGAAAATTCAAAAAATGTTTCAATTTGTTCTTTGCTTATAGAAAGTTCAGAGGAATCTAAATTACTGCACCAGACACGAATGTTAATAGACCCGTCACGAACTGTTGTAGGCTGCTGGTGACATACTGCACCACGGCAGACCCTGCTACATTTGAGCAGCATTGAGAAAGATAAATCTGAAGCTGCAGAAAAGTCCATCTCTACTTTTATTTGAGGCATAGGTAGTAAAGCACCTGAAAACAGGTCTGCCCTGGAAGGGGAGGTTTGACTGGGGCTCAGTCCTGCCCAAGCACCTCCTGGGGTTCATGGCTCATCCTGCACCAGCCTTCCGGGACATTCAAACAAGACCGAGGTTGTGGCCCCAATCTCTTGCACACCTCAGATGTGCCCTTTGGGTTTCCAGGAAAGTCTCTGAGACAGAGACCTGATTCCCTGTGCAGGAGCTCGGCCAAGATGCTTTGCACTGACAGCCTCAGCATCCAGATGTGGTACCGTGCAACTAACGGCCAGCTGTGAAACCATGGCACAGCTGATTTAAGAGCCATCACAACACCAATCTGGAGCAGAGCTGTGGCAGCACCATTTTCCAATGCAGATGTTACCTTAGCAGGAGGAGCCTCCTTTCTCTTTGCTCAAAACCAGTCTCATTCCCCGCTTGCTGCCGAGCTTGTACAGGAGGCACAAGGTGTCCAGGCCCATCCCCACAGACCGTGCTTACCACACACTGAAGAAAATAAATGGGATCCTGTCACTCATGCCAACAACGACTTTTAATCTGGCTGGACAATGACTGCCACAGTGCTTCCAGATCTAAACTGTTAAGTGCAGGTTCTTCTGATGCCCCCCAAGCTTGTTTACAGCCCTGAGGGGGAAACGGTGTGCATTTCCTTAAAAGTGTCCTATACCTTACTGTAATACTTAAAGTCATCATTAAAAGGCTGCCTGATGACAGCAGTGCCATAATAAATTGTCACTCGATGATGCGTGAGGCTCCCTCCTCCTGTTGTGACACCGAGCAGCAATGCTGCAAAGTAGCACAAAGTTATCCCGTTAAAAGGAGCTTGGAAATGGCCAGATGAATGAGCTGGACTCCACAGCTTCCTACGCACTGGGGCAAATTCTGCTTCTAACACAAGGGCACACACTTGAAACTGCAGGAAGAGATATACTGGATCAGCCTGAATCCAGATGTGCATGAGAAAACCCAGAATAACTGCTTACGAGAGCTGGTTAGCCTCATGGAATAAACATGTCTTTATTCTTAAGTGGGATGCCGTTTTCATTCCTTCAGAGGAGATGGAAAAACTTTGGGAATAACCCCCTGGTCTATAACCAGTGAGGCTGTGGTAACATCAGGTTCTCCCCCAGTTCAGCAATGAAAGGGAGGGAGTGGCAGGAAAGGGAATGGATGGTCTCAAAACTGGGTAACATCATTGTTCTGGAGAACAGCCTACACCTCTGCTACAGAGCTCTTGTTAAATCACTAATTGCAGGAATAGTCACTAATTGCATGTTCATCATTCTGTGCTCAGCATGAGAGGCTAGGACTTGATTTGTAAAATGTTGAGCGCTCAACAGCTCCTACTGAAGTCAATGTGAGTTGTGCTTTGATCCTCTAAAGCACTACAAAACATGGAACAACCTGAAAAGTGAGGCCACGGGTGTTCCCCCCCAACAGCTGTGCCCTGTGTGCTGATGGTCCGTGCGACCACAGCCGCACCGTGCTTGAGTGCGGTCAGAATAAACACATTCGGGCTTATAAAGCGCAAAGTGCTGCAGTGATGGACAGCTTGGGAAAGCAAATGCAGAAATTACCTATTTACACTTCTGGAAAACACTTTTCTATGGCATTTGTGAGACTTCAAACTGACCACCCACATTGGAGGTTGTGCTACAGAGCTATAGATACACACATTAAACATACCGAGGATTTTTATCTCTAACAACATACACCCAAGCACAGCCCAGCATCCCATGAAGGTAACCAACCCCTCACAGGAGTTTTAGTTCTGCTGCTCTACAGAATCCAGCATTAATCCCTGTCTGGAACCTGCTCCGAGTAGGAAGAAACACCATTCTCAGACACTTATTTCCCATCAGTGTGCTGATTTCTCACGAACCATTAGAACAAAACTCTCAGAATGTTGTTCCAACCTTGTGTTACCCATGGTGGTGGTACAGCCTTGAACCAACTGTGAGAGCTTGGGCACTGCAGAATCATCGAGTGGGAGAGAGAGTCTGTCATCTCTTTCAACAACACGCAGAATGCTTAATTCATTCACAAAGTACAGATGGCATCCCTCTCCTACTCCGCCTTCCCTTATGCAGGGTGTGCAGGTAGGTGTTTTACCTTCACCAGGTAAAACTGGAAGCACAAGAAAGCATTTTTCAAACACAGAGAGCTTTCACTTGTTACGTTTCATATCCCAATCTGAGTATGTGCTCGTTGCAGCGAAGACGCTCAGAATCCTTTTCTAGGAACACAGCTGGGATATGTTCCTAAAGGATTTGGAAGAAATCATGCCACAGAGGGACCAAAGAATGTTGGCCCGCATTTTTAACACACACTAAGCTTTTATACTGTAGCATTAATTGTCCAATAGGTAAATCTGCCTCAGCGCAGGGCATTACCAAACCACGGCAGTCTGGTGAGGCAGGATGAATGTGCTGGGGTCTGTGCAGCCACTTGTCCCCACCGCATCCCCCGGGAAGGGACCCTGCAGGCCCCGCGAGAAAGGGTGGTGGAGTGAGGCTGCGAAGCACAAGACAGAGCACCAGGGTGGGAACGTTTCCCCTGTTCCCTGAAAACCTCTCAAAGCTTTCCACCATCAGTTTTACTAGATTTTGCAGAATACTAGAATTCTTTTTACCCGCTACCAACGTATCTATTTTTGTTTCTGTACAGATGCATCTGAGGATTTTTGGAACACGCTTCTATCCTTCAGGCATGTTTTTCAGACAGGAACAGTAAACAGAGCTCTTTCCAACCTCAGACAGCAGAAACACACTTCCCAGTCTCTGAAAATACCCACCATATTCTTCCAGTTCTTTGCTCTGTTCCTTCATTTAAAATACAGCTACAATAAACATCACACATGTTATCATAGTCATGGTGAACACCCTGTGCCCTGTTGTCATGACACATCCAGGGACTTGCCATAGCAAGGGCAGAGATGCTTCGACTGGCCAAAGCAAAATTTACAACTCTCCAAAATTTCTAGGTTCATGGTTTTGTTGTTTTTAAGAAAAACCTTTCTATATTCAGGTACAAAATACAGTTCCGGGCTAGAACATACTAGAGCAAGCCTAGCCGTTTCTGCAGAGAAGCCAATAGCTGGAAGCTGAAATTGTCATTTGGGCAAGAAAATATACAGGTATAGGTGCCCATCCTGCCTGCTTCAAACTGAGGTCTCAGTCCAGACACTGCCAGGCCATTGCTCTCGTTCCTTCATACCCCCAATCATTCTCCTTCATAAAAATCTTGTTTGTCTCTGTTTCACCCCTATATGGAACAAAATAAAATGCTGCAATACCCTGTTTCCCCCAAAATAAGGCAGGGTCTTATATTAATTTTTGCTCCAAAAGATGCTTACTTTTTTACATATATAGCTGCCTGCACACTATTTAAATTGACTTTTTATTAACTGTAACTAAGGCTTATTTTTGGAATAGGGCTTATATTTCAAGCATCCTCAAAAATCCTGAAAAACCATCCTAGGGCTTATTTTCAGGGTAGGGCTTATTTTCAGGAAACACGGTGTTCTCAAATCCTGCTGTATGGCCAAACAAGTTTCCCACCAATCTTATCTGGTTTATGGGTCTCTTGAGATGAGACGGTTCATCTGTGAAGATTTCCAGGATACAGGGAAGGCAGGGAAAAGTGCCCCGGTGCCAGGCAGAGCCTGGGGAAGAGCCACCGGACAGGGTGCAGCTGTGCCCACCAGCCACTGCCAGAAGCTCAACCCAAGAGTGAGTTGCTCATCATCTGCACCTTCTGCCTCCTCCCCAAAGCTGAGCAACCCCCGTCTGGAGCACAAAGCACCAAGCCAGGCTCTCGCGAGCTGCGGGACTGTAGCCTGCTACGGAACAGAAGAGCAGTGCGCTTACTGTGCTTGAAAAAATGGATTTCACGCTTGCCCAGCAATGAAGTAAGGAACATGTGTCAATAAAGCAAAAAAAATTGTGACATATCCTGCTCCTCTCTAATGGAGCTGGAAGAAGAGGCAGCCCAGCAGGCTCACCTGCCTGAGCCTGCGTGCTGGCATCAGTAGCAGAGTTTCAGGACTAGCTAGGAGTGCAAAGCTATGGGTGACAATCTAGGAGGACTAAGAAGAAAGTGGCTTAGACCCAGTGCGGGTCACAGGAGATGAGCTCCAGCAGCCCCCCAGGCAGGGACACAACTGGCATTTCCCTGGGTTCTCCTCACACGCGCAACCTTTGCTTCCCATACAGACACGTACAATTACTTTATGAAAAAAACCTGAAATATATTTTTAGAGGCAGGAGGAGATATCACTGTCACTATGCAACACCATTCACACAGAAAAAATAAAAACCAACCAAACAAACCAACCCAGCACAACAAAACAGCAACAAAAAAAGCCCCCACAAACCAATAAACAACTGAGACCTTTATTACACATCTCTGAACCTCTGAATACTTGCAAAGACCAACCGCTGGTACTGTTGTGTGCAAATCCGCCAGCACTAAAGTCTCCGAAGGACTTGAGTCCTTGGCAGAACTCAAAAGCATTGCAATGCTCCTCTTCCACCCACCTACTCTTATGTTTCAGGCTGAAGTTTTCCCCCAGACCAGGGAAAGGCTTGTGCACTCCCAGCCCTTCTAAGAACGCTACAAACCCTCTGCAAAAGCTGTGTCGTCCAGATGAATGGACACACCATTATGTACCCAGATGTTTCCCAGGTACACTCACAAACTTTAGCCAACAAAATCCAAGTCTGCCAGACACTCTATTATTTACAGAGCAAGTTCAGAACCCCAAAGTGTATGCATGTCATCCAAATTGCCCCTTAAAGGAGCTGACCATTTTGCTCTCTTACATTTGGAGTAAGGCATAATACTTGCACCGCTTTTGGAGGAAACACTGAAATTCAGTTCAAATGAAGAAAAATGACACCAGAACATTTGTACTAGATTGGACCACAGGACAGTAAATGCTTTGGGAAGAGCACAGGAACCTGGGAAATACACGGATGTGCCTTCCCAGTCTCCAGCTATTTGTGACTCCAGCTATTGTGACCTAGAAGGCGCTGTCTGGGTATTTAAGAAAGCTTATTCAAACACAGAGCGTACTTGGAGTTTCATTCTACTGTGCAAAATGCTCACCAAAAGAAGCAGCTGATGTTTGATGTGGAGAGCAGGAAGACACACAGTGCCATGCAGTGTCCTTGAAGCTCTCATCTGCTGTCACTTGGTGTCCCCACGTTACGTGAACTGGACACAAGCAGCACAGAATTCTCAAACTAAATGTCGTCTCTGAACATCACAAGCAAAGCTAGCGAGACAAGTCAAAAGGAAAAGTCTCCCTCACACTCAGAGTGCCATATGAGGCATGTAAGAAACTGTAAAATTAAGGAATTAATCATTGCTATGGGAAATGTCAATGCCATGAGTGATTATATTGTATTTATGGAGAATTAATTTGTCCGATGCTGTACAAAGCAAGAACAACAAGCTGCTCCACTGAGGTCTTAGACGAAATCAGAAACGTATGTTTAAAAATGGCTCATTAAGGATATAATCCAGCCCCCCTCAAAAAGGATGAATGCAAAGCTTTTATACCAAACATAAACTTCGTAAGCCCCTTTGTGAGGTTTAAGTGATCCAAAGGCTTTGAACTGGCACCCAGCTGTCTCCCTGATGGATGGCCCAGTGCTTAAAACTCAAATAGAGCAGAAAATGCTTTTCAACAGGTTATCACAGAGTGGGGGGGTTGCAGGAGGAATTAGCCTGGAGTTCATTACTAGTTTTGTTTTGTTAGATACTTAAAATCCCATTTAAAAACTAGAGTTCCTGCAGCGATGGATAAACCAGACCTGCATAAGGGTGACGCTAGAAGCCACCTGAATGATGCAGAAAGGGAGGGTGTGGAAGGGAGCAAGGACAAACAGAAGCAAGGAGGAGAAACTTGGCGTGGAAGGGAAGCACAGTAGTTACTGCAGACATTTGTAAAGTGCTTGACAGGTTTAGAGTGCCTTGAACCCACAAGCCACTCAATACTGGCCCACAGAGGGAACCGCAAGGGCAAGCGGGGTCAAAAAGACTTTGCAACATTTCTAATGATTGCTGTGCTTTGAGGAATACAGAAATACCCAAGCCAGGAGGGCAACGGTAGCTGAGGAGTGGGATCCCAGGGCTCACTCTTCGTCAAGTGTAATCCACCCCCTTTCCTCCAAATTACCCACCTCTGGAAGAAATTCATTCTCCTGAGGAGCTGCACAGCACCAGAGCAATGGGACGGAGTGACAAGTCACCTCCCCACGGCAGCAACAGAGAGGTTGAAAGATGTAAAAAGGAGATAGCAAAACACCCAGAGAAAGAAGATCAGGAATACAAAAGGGAAGAAAGGGAGGAGAATCACACGGCAGGAATAAAAAGTAGAAATGTAAAAAGAAAGGTTTAGAAAAGAGCAGGATGTTGAAATCAAGAAGCAATTAAAATAATCAGTGCCAAAATGCCTGGAGACCAGCCCAGAGCTTTGGCAGCAGAACAGCACATGGCAGAATCTGCATTAGGAATAACTTCTTCATCAGGGCCCTTTTATTATTCAAAATACAGCCGTTTTGAAGCTGGAAAGCGTACAAAGTATTTAAGTGCTTTGTTAAAGACCCCCAGAGATGCCCTATGCAGATATAAGCTCGCTAATTCTATAGAAAAACTAAAAAGCCCCACCTGAAGGGTGACACTGAGCATTTGCCACATCCCACCACCCAAACCACTGTTTTACCAGCCCATGACCCATTACACGTCTACACAGACAATAGCATCACACTGTCATCCTCCGCAGCATCCAGAGAGACGTTCCCTTTAGCTTTGTGCGAAAAACTGTGAGCTTTGACGAGTGAAATATTTGTCTGGGTTTGAGCCACCAAGGAGAAGCCCCAGGATTTTGCTGCTTCTCTGGCTGGGCAAGGGACAGCAAGGGGAGGCAAATGGTGCCACACACACTGCACATGGAGCTAATCCAGTCACGGTTTTCAGGTCTGCATCTCTGAAACGTCCCTGTCTAAGCCAACTGTGCTGCGTCCTGTGCGTGGTGCACAGGAGGGGAATAAATGGGCAGCGGAGGAGGGCAGGGAGCTCTGCACCCAGCGAGTCCTCACCGAGTTGTCTCACCTGTGAGACTCTGGCCCAGAAGAATGTTAGATCAGAAGGGACGGATCTGAAGGACATACAGAGGTAGCTGAGTTGAAGAGGAACGTTAACATTCAGGTTTTTGTGTTTCCAGTCACGCCGCATCTAAGATTCTGTTCTCCTGCATATGCTTACACATGGGTGAGGTGGGAATCATCCGACTTCAGAGCTCCCCGCTATCCCAGGCCAGCCCGGCCTCACGGTGGGAGCTCTGACACCTGCTGCTCCTTCAGCTATTTCAGCCAGGCTGCACAAAGCTTTCAACAGAGCCCATCCACGGACACCTTTATATTGTATTCCTGCTTTCAGAGACCATCTCCTCCCCTCCTCAGGTGCCAGTTAGAGCAATAGATCTAACTCAGCAGTTTGCTGATACAATTTAACTGTTAAAAATACAAGACAGGAGCCGTGCTCCATAGCATAGTGGTCTGAACCAGAGGGATTCGGATTGCAGGGAAGCTTTTTTTTGCACCAACGTGGTGTAACATGAATTATTTTTTCCCTTTATAGCCGTACATAATCATCAAGCCACGGAAAACAGATCAGCATCCAGCAGGAGCACAGGTCACTCCTGTGCCCAGGCAGCTGCTGATGCTGCGAAGCTCCTGCTGCCATCAGTCGCTGTCCCCACCTGTCCCATCTCACGTGGCTTGGGACAATAATAGACCTCAAGGTTTCCAAACTCAAACTCTTTCTTTGCATCAAGATAATACAATAGCCCAGGCTGCGCTGGTCACTGCCTTTCCAGAGAATTCCTCGCTTCTGCTGCATGAGACAAAGTGCTAAGAATAACACAGCATGAATAGTAAGAATACGCAAAATATCTATCAGGGGGGTCACTTGCTCATCCAGCTGAAAGCCAGATCGCAGAGCAGCTTTACAACACAGTTTAGCAGGGCCTGACCCAAAAGCTCGCCCTGGCTGCCCTTGGACATGTCCTACCTGCCTGCACTCTTCTAAGCCTTGTGCAACAGAAGCAAATTGTTTCCCTGCCTTTTCCAGGCTCAGCTAGATGGACCTTCACCTTTTCTTCATCATCTTGATAACCTTATCCACTTTCCCTTTTTTTTTTTCCCCTCCTTTTTCTTTCTGCATTTTCCTTTTACAAATTGATATCAAATAACTCTTCCCTTGACTAAGACTGGGAAATATACAGAAACAATGCCAATACTAGAAATGTGTACCACTTTTTAACAGGGAAAAAAAAAAAGTCTTGCTTCTTGCTTGGAGCAATTTTGCGTGTATCCATACTAAAAATGTCAAGCTGGCTTTGTGTAGCACAGGTTTGTTACGCTGTATTTAAACTTACGTATAAAGCCTGGTGAGGCAATCTTGACTGTCCTCGCAGGAGATTAACGTAGTACCTAAGAAAATAAACATGCGGGTTCTAAACGTAAGCTGGTACACTCTGCTGACAGAGATGCAGATCTTTATCAGTGAATTTTCAGGCCGCTATTTCCTTCTGATCCTGACTTCTTACCACGCTCCCTGAGACAACACCAACCTACACCATGGATGCACAGGGTTGGAAGTCAGGCTGGAACTTCGACCTTCTCACTCGTTTCAGTCCCAGCTCCCGATGGTGGCTCCCAGAGGCAGGTTGGCTCCAGGCATGCCAGTGAGGGAGAAAAAAAGGTATTTTGCCAAGGGCAAAAACCTCATTCCCTTACACTCTTTTCTGAGCTTGTCCCTGAAGCTCAAGAAGCAGTGAAACAGTGAAGACAGCCCATCATAAAAAGTAAGAGGTGGGACTAGACCTCAGGCTTCTTTTTGAGAGCTTAATAAAGTGAACTTTCATCTTTCAAAGGCTTAATGTCTTGAGTTTAGGCAAAATCTAATCTGCTTATTTGGAAGGATGAAAAGAAGAACTTCTGAGGTTGGGCAGCTGCAAATTTTTCTCAATATTGATCACTCCTATTCCTGCCATGCTTGATTAAAATTAAAAAAAAAAAAAGCTACAAACTAGGACAAAGATTAAAAACATTTGTCACCACAAGGGCTGTGTTATAGCTAGACAAGATCTTCGGATGAAGGCAACAGGGCTTTAAGCCAACAGAAAAACCTGCTTTTGACTTTATAAATTTACGACATTAATTCAATGATCTTTCTGTGGAGGAAATGCTGTAGTTTCTAAGCAGCACATAAACAGCTTTCTGAGCTGTTTGCACCAGGATCTCACCCCCGGCAGTGGTATCAGGGAGCTCCCTCAGGCCATGAAGAGCAGGGTGGATATTTCCAGCCCCAGGCAGTGCAGCTGCTTTGCTGAAGGCAAAACTATGGACCCAGCGCAGTGTGGCCAGCAACAAGGGAAAACACATGCCCATCCAGCCTGGCATTCGGGAGGCTCTCTCTATAGCATTCTGATCACAGAGCTACTATGTGCTTATATTTAGGAGTACTGAGTTATAATCTGTTTAGGCCAGTCTACAATCTAAACCAACGTTATTTACTAAGCATAGGCGATAACTGTATTCAGCACAAACTGTACATGAAAACATCAAACTGGCTGTAGGTACAATATCCCTGCACGTTCCTAAAAGCCAGCGGGGAAAGCTGACAGCTTTCAGTGTGTTTACCCACAGCTCGGATTTGCCAAGGCCTGCAAGGATGGGCTGGAAGAGCACAACCCATATTGAACTGCACAGATCCCATGGATGGCAAGGGAGAAAGGGCAGGTTGGGGCCTGCAAGAGGAGACGGGGGGTGTACACAGAAGAAAAGCAGGAGCCCTGTTGGTGTCCTCTTGCAGAAGATGGTTAGATACAGGACAAGTGCAAAACAGACCTTGTTTAGTGGTTTCACAACTTTTTTCTCTAATGCAATTTGCCCAGGCAGTGGCTAAAGATCTCCAGGTTAACACAGGAAATCTACTGAAAAACCTGCCCTCTAGAAACAGAACCACTTGTCAGCCACTTTGGAAAAGCAGCAGCATAAACCCCCTTAGTTACCCACAGGGCTTGGGGAACCCGCGAGGTCCAGTTCAAAGTTTTCTCTGAGGAACACAAATGTGCACCCCACACACACATCTGGCACAGCTGCCTTCACCAGCTAGGAACTCACTGCTGAACTCGGCTCTGAATATCTGCTGCTACAGGATTTAATGACTCCAATCCAACACTTGGCTTTTAATGATATACTATTTGCTTGTCACTTGCCAAAACAGTGGCTTCCTCCCACTTTCCTACAATAAAACAATCCAAACTGTTGCTGCTGACAATAGAGCTAATATTTATAATTAATGACTGAAAATATTGCAAGGTTTGTGGATCCTTCAGTGAAAGACGACAGTTACAGATAAATTTACAATATAAGATGTGAGTCACAACAGACAAAATTCCTTGGAGACCTGGTATCTACAGATATTTAAAATCATTCTGTAAATCATATAGACATTGTACATACAGAAGCTCTTTTAAAACAGCTGATATTGATATAATGATTTCTGCCTCATGCAGGAGAAAACAGATACATCGGAGGGAAGCTGTATTCCTCTTCAACTCTGCACAGGCACCAAGGCTGATGTTGGGTGATTTACCATCCCACACACTTGCTAAAACTCCTTCAGAGACAGTAGCACTGTGTGCTCAGTTGGGCTGGCCACGATTTCTTTGTTCTTTGGGCTTTAGAAATGAAATGAAAAATGTCTTTTTGAACAGTACCTTACAGGGAAAAAAAGAAAAAAAAGAAAGAAAAAAAAGATATGTAGGATTCAAGAGGTTTTAATCGAGAGTGAATTTGGATTCAACTTTTTGACTGCTCTTCCGCCAGGGAAGGAAGATATCGAAACATGCTTTGTGTTTTGCACCGCATACAATATTGGCTGTAATGAAAAAAATAAATGATCTCTGAAGTTTCATCATATTTTTTTAAAGTTTCCTTATCTTTTGGTACATTTTTGTGATCTGTATTAACAGTTCAAAAGGACAAAACCCTGCCCTACTTCTGCCTGCCAGCCTTGCACAGAAGGACACGTCCTATCGAGCTTAAAAGGAACTTGTGGAGGCTGCTGCTAGAGGGGAAGCTCTTGAAATACGTTTCTACCCAGAGAACAAGGACCACATCATTTATGCTTGACAGGCAATCTTCCTTGCTTTCCAGCTGCTGTTGTTGCAACATCCCTGAAAAATCAAATGTGTGGGGCCCCCTCGCCCTCTTGAGCAAGAGAAGGTTTTCATTGCTGGAAAAGTGGAGTAATGTGAAAGTGGAGACTTTGCTTCCGCTGCTTTAAGTAGGTTATTGCCACCAAGGGAAGCAAGAACCTGTAAATTAACCTGTATGTTAATCTTCTCTCTGCCCACCTGCAATACCGAAGTGTGCAACTCCAGAATAAATGGGAAGGGACTCACTGAACAGAGCTGCATCGGCAGCAGAGCCAGCCCCAAGCTTTCCAGGTTGAATCAAGCACAACAAGACTTGATAAGTTCCTGGGCAATTAGTTCATACCTTCAAAACCTTATCCTAGAATCAGAGGATGCTGTAAAAGGCAGGCTCACATTTTTCCTATACTTGCTGAAGTTTAAAAGCTGAGGTTCAGGGAAAACAAGACAGGTGCCAGCTTCAGATGTTCGAACTGAGAATCCTGCATGTGTTCCAGCTGGAAAGCAAGGAGATTTGGGGGGCTGGACTTCAAAAATCTGCATGCCTATTTTATGGAGGTGCTAAGGGCAACTAATCAGAGTGCTGCAAAAATAAAGCTATCCAACTTATTTACAGTGCTCCCCTACAGTGCCATGTGTCAGGAGGTTTAGCACCCAAGACTGCTCGCCAATAAATCTCTTCCGTAATATGATGTCAATGCAAACTGCATTACACTGAACGTCAACAGAAAAGAGTAACCACAAATGATTTTCCTCACATTTGTGAGCAGTTTCATTCTGTAAATGACAGAAGCAGAAGGCAGTTGAAAACTCATCTCTGGTTTTGAGGCTGAACTTACTTACAGGAATTGAAAATCTCTGCTGTTTTTCCTCTAAATTCTCTTTAATTCTGAAAATCTCTTTCTTATGCTTTAGGTTCTCTGCTTCAAAGCCAGACAAGCCTACAGAGACTTCGGTGTGCACTCTGCTGCATGCTACAGGAGTGGCGTGTCCCAGAAATACATATGCATGAAACGAAGAACTAAACAGCAGGGAAAAATGTTTTGCTCCATTTTTTGGAATGCCTACAATGAAAACAGAGGAGGCAAACAGACAATTTTGGCAGCATCTCCACATTTGTGTGGACCATGAAATGAAAATCAATTTGAGGCTCTCTTATTAGTACAAGAAATATACAGTTAACAAATGTGTTGTTCTCTGGGAATCAGACCTGAAAACCACCTTAATATGAACTTTGTTAGAATTTAAGTCGTACTCTACTGTCTTTTCCAGCACAGACACTAACACCTCTGGCTCTCTGTCTTATCTGCTTTCTCCCCACTGCAGGTTCCTTCATATCACCTTTCACAGCAGCAAACAAGTTAAAAATCCAAAATGCTATTTACTGAAAGATCAGACACAGAAAATTGGGGAAACAGGAGGAGAACAGAAAATGCCTTGTCACTTAGCTTGAGGTAACTTCAACTTGACCAAGGGTGCATTGCCGTGTTTCAGAATAAGGACACATTTCAAAACGCACAGAGAATTTAAAACATAAGGATTCCAGCAGTTACTGCTGGGTTCTGTTCACTCTGTTCAATATTTCATGGTAAACGACACAGGGTGATCTCAGGAAGGTGATGCCGATTTCCTCACACACATGGCCCAGCCTGGCTCTGTGGGTCCCCGGCTTTCTCTGTTTGAACGAAGGACACACTCAAACACTCCCACATGCTGTTGACCACAAATGTTCCTGTTGATGCCCTACAGCGCAGAGGCAGCTCCTCGAGCTCCTCAGGGTGCTGTGGGAGCCTCTTACCCACCCCCAGGACAGCCCAAGTGTCCCCCCAGATCTGGCACACCGGAGTGCAGGTCCTCGGCACACCTGACAGGTACTCGTGGTTGATGACCAACCTGCTGCACTGCAATGTTGCTTAATCTGACACTATTACAAGAACCACCACACTGTCCTGAGCTCCTTCAACTGCAAAGGATACAACTGGTTCATTCTGTCATGTCCACATGTCCAGTAAGAGTTCCTAAACCCAGGAGGTGCAGAAGAAATGAACTCTCCAGAACTGCTGGAAAGGGTCATAACTTCCATCACGGGATGGGAAACAAACATTTCCCTGCCCATGTTGGGAAGAGATCCATGCCTGTAGCTATCTCAGCATCATGTAGCCTGCCCACAGCATTGCCAGCCTCTCAAAGCGCAGCCCTGAAACTACCAGTAACGTCAAAACTACCAGTTCCTTGCAGAAAACAAAGCAGGCGGTGACTCTACAGAAGACAGTGATTCTGGGACGTGGTCTTCAAAGTGGCCTTTGTTGTTCCAGCCATCCTATCGCTGCCACATCACATCAGTGACTACTAGTTGACTGAAACCAGGAGTGTTGCTCTGCAGAGAAAAACTGTGTCAGACCAGCTGCTTAATGCCATCCTTGCCCTTTGCCACTGGCAACAGCCCCAGCGAGCTCCTGAGCCAGAAGCCCCATCCACAGCAAGTCCACGTGCACGTCTGCCTCGTGTGGCACTCAGCAGGGTGGGCTCTGCTGTCTGACACTGCAAAACAGCACTCACAGTATGAACGACGATGCCTCAGCTTTGACCTCCCACCCTCCTAAATCTCACGTGGTTGGGAGCTATCTCATCGTGCTTCACGAAACACAACAAAACTAAATGACAGCAAGCAGGCAGGTGGCAAGCGATTAGGCAAAACTCTGCAGCTGTAACAGGTATCGCACAAAAAGGACAGGTAGCTGGTGAGGATGAGGAAGGGCACTGATGCTCTGCACTTGGCAGCATCACATTATCAAAGTTCAGATCAGCAAATCCAGAGCAGTGGGTGCTGTGGAGACACAGGTGCAGCACCTTGCACCAGGTCACAGGGAAGGCACAGACCAAACTGCATCTCCTGCAGCATCGTCCCCGCCTCATCCTGCCTCTGGAGTTTAATTTATAAGGAAATGAAGCTCCTGAAACAGAGTGTTTTACATTCACGGCTAACAGGACAGAAACACGCACATTAAGTAAACGAGCATGATTTGTGACAGCTTCTGGAGGGAAGCACCTTTTCACAGAAACACGGGGAGGTGATCAAAGGCTCGCTCCTCGCTTTTTGTTCTTTCAGGAATTCAGCAGAGTTTGAAACATTCTTGCTGGTGGAAAACATTACCAGATATGCACATGCCTCTAGTATTTGCTTATATTTGTTCAGCTACTCTTACACACACAATTCAGGCATATTACCCAAAAAAACAGAGCCCATAAACTATACGGAGCATTTCAGGGCACTGACCTCCAAGCGGGCACGCTTGCCTCAGCGATGCCATGTGCAACACCGACACAGAGAGCAAAGCTGGACCTGCGCTCCCCGGCTCTGCCCGGGCCGTTAGCTCAGCAGCTCCGGCACTGCTGGAGCCCGAGGAGAATGCGAGGGGAAAACAGCAGCACGGTGGGGTGATGGGGAAGCAGCCGAGGCAGGGGGTGGGAGGCTTTGTGTCTTCTGAGCGACCAGAGCTTGAGGTGTCAGAGCCAGCGTGGGCATCACGGGGTTGGGCTGGGTTGGTAACTTCGCACCCCAGCAGCTTCTAGCAGCTGCCTGTCTGGTTCGGATCCAGATGGAGGTTAAGGATGTTTACCAGCTAATTCCCCACTATCAATAATTTCCAGGCAACGACTGTAAAGGGACACAGTTTTGCTAAAAACAAGCAATGCAAAGAGACATGACAAAATCCACTCAAGGTTGGAGCATTTCCAAAGTTTCCAAAGCATCTCAAACTCCACAGGGTAAAGGCAAGTTTCAGGTTTGGATCAACCTTTTAGTCTAACAATTAATTTTGCTTTGTAGGTTTTACAAACCACCAGTATGCATGACACAAGTGTGCATTTGCTCCACCACACAGGCCCCAGGTTTAACTGGCGTAGCATACACCCAGCTCTGAGTTGGGCTGTGGGTCGCGTTCAAAACGGCACATTGCTGCTGCATTGCTGAACAGCAGCAACAGCCAGTGCCCTAGGAAAGCACACAGCACTCTGATTTCCCGCACCGCATGAACTTCTGAACTGCACATACTTTACCTCCATCAACAGTCAGGACAGAAGAAAGAGAAAAGGCAGCATCAGCGTAAAAAAAATGCAAATGTAGCCGTGTAAAGTGCTATGGCTGATAGCATGCCCAGAAAATGCCTGATGAGAAAATTCCCTTTCTTTGAGAACGTGCTTTCCCGGAGGGCTGCGGTGAGCCACGTGCAGCCCAGTGGCTCCATCGCGGAGGTGATTAGAAATGATAGGGCAGCAGGCTCAGCTGTAATATCCTCAACCCATGCCAAGCAGAGGGTGCCAAATCGCTATTATAAATAGCCCTTTTTGATACCTTAAAGCTCTGGAAATGAAAGGCACTTTCCTGAAAGATGAGTCTCTGTTTGACTTTCTGTCCCAGCACCAAACCTGCTCTGCATGCAGGTCCGGTCACTGCCTACACAAACAGGAACGGACCTTGTGGGACCAGATTTCCTCTGCAGAACTGCACACACTTGCCTTTGCCCATCATTCAGTACATACAAATGTCCACCTCATACCCTAATGAAGCTCTTTGCCTGGCTACCTGCAGCCTGGCTAGTTCTGTATGCACAGGACTGCAAAACAGACCTTCTGTCAGCTCACATCTTAAAATGTTAGATAAAAACAAGCACCATGTTACAGTGATTCACATCCACACAATGACATGCTTTCAATTCCTGGGGCACTAGTATCACAGTTTGGGGTCACGTCTGACTTTCCCGGCAAAGCATGGAAGCTAGTACGTCAGCTCGCTTACACTGGCTTATTAGGATTAACACTGACACGAAAGTTGCCCGCTTCCCAATTTTCCTTTCCACGCTCTGCTCCCAGTTCAGATGGCAACACACAAGTCCCTTGAACTGTGGGGATTAAGAATGCAAAGTGGTGCTGATGCTCCCTGCTGCATCACGGGGTTCACCTGCTCGGGATGAAACAGTTTCCCTGGGGGAAATTGTCCTTCCGCAGATGCTGCGCTGGCTCCTGACATTTGCAGCCGTGGAGCTGACGGCCTTACCCTTCACAGGGCTGCGTGCATACCCCACGGAGAGCAAACCTCAGTGCCTGCAGCTTGATGTGCTAAATCAGGGGCCTTGCCTGAGGTTTCAGCTGATAATCAAAAAATCCATGGGGCTGATGTGCAGCATTGCTCACTGGAAGAAAGCAACAGCAGCCTGGGTAAATGCACCTGGGAGCTTGACAGGCAAAGTTAGAATTGGTTTTAAAACATTCAGGCTCTGCATCTGAAACCATTCTCTAACTGGCTAAATCTTGTGAGCATGGCTTGTTTCATCCACATTTTCCTGCATGTAAATTTGGCAGGCAGATACATTTATTTTGTCAGAGCACTAAGAAGCCCCAGACATTCAGTTCTGATCTCTGGCAGGCCATAATTCAGCTCCTCCCACCCTAGGGGACACTCTCCCCCCTCCCAAAGGGTCGCTCTCCCTTAGCACTAAGGATGCTTCAGCAGAACGATGCAGACATCTCCTGGGTTTCCTAGAAACCTGCCTCCAGCAGCACAACACGCACCTTCACAATCGTGTTCTCCATTAGCTGTTCTCAGCCACAATATAAAACGTCCTGTGCCTACCCGTGGCTTTTAGAGACCATCGCTGTGGCCATCTATGGAAATTCTGGGCGCTTCCCAACCAGCCACACACAGAACGGGCTTGAGGCGAGGGGGGGCGGAAAGCAAACGCTGGTGTGTGCGAAGAGCTGCGGTTGTTGAATATGTCAAGAAAGTAATGTTTGCATTGAGGAAAGCCAAACAGATGTAGCAGAGCTCTGCCAGGAAAGGATGGCTCTGTTACCCACTTCATGTCTTCCTTAAAACCTCCCTGCAGCATGGCAGGGCTGGACCAGCTCCCCTCCTGCTCAGCCCTGCTGTCCCGTGTCTGTCCGTCGGCACAGTCCTTCCCTGCCTGCCGCCAGCCACGCTCACACCCTGTGAGCTTCCCCTCGTCTCTGCTGTGGTAAATAGATTTCCATCAGAAATGCTGCTGTGGCAGCACATAGCTCTAACCTGCCTTTCCCAGCTGCATAAAACCCCTGCCAGGCATTCAAGTACCTTCCTGCAGGGAGGATACGGGGTGCCCGGAGCATCCTGCACCGGCTGGGAAACACCTCGGGGAGAGAAACGCTCAAGTTTCTTACCTTGCAAATAGTCATGGTGTGAGCAGTGACGTGACTCGGAGACTCCGAGAAGACCCCCAAACTTTTGCCACTACGTTCTCTAGGTAATGATTTTGAATAAGAAACACAGCACTCGACATAAATAACCAGGTCTTTCTCCCATCTGAATGGAAGAACTTTAGCAGTCCCACTTCTCTATTAATATCTAAAACTATAGTACATTTAGAAGCAAATAAAGCGTTTGGCAATTTCTGGTGAATAACTGCAATTAGTATCCAGTTTGACTAATGAAACAGTTCAGATAAAAGAAAAAAAACCCAATTTTTGAAAAAAAAAATTGTAATCTTCAGGGGTTTTAATAAACCTTAAATAAATATCAAAAGAAACATTATGACTGTAGGTTTAGAAGTGGAGAAATGAAACATTTTTATTTTTCCCCTCACATTTGACCAAAATCAGCATGAGTTTATAACTTGCTCTGATAGACCCTGGTCTGCTTTTTTATAGATAAGTTTTTTCCTCAAAATGTTTGTACAACTCTAACTGACTCCTGTTTACAGATTTGGTGACATTAACAAATGTAAGACTTGGAATTGACCAAAACCTCTGTTAAGTATTAAGTTCCAAGCTTTTCACACCTACATTGTTAAATATTTTCAGTTGCAAAAATCCAAGTGCTTTCTAGGATGCATTCCAAACACTAAATATCCAGAAATTCATACTGCAAGAGCTGATGATGGTAAAGGTTGGAAGATTACAAAGGCTGGAAGTTAGAAAATGTTTTCTCTTTCTCTCTTTTGCATTATTGTGGAACAAAAAGAAACTTCAAAGCGCTGCAGCCTACAGGTGTGTGAAGCTGAAGTCTCTAATCACCTCTTTTGTGGTGGGATTTCATGGCACATAGTGCCCGTACCCAAGGGCAGGAAATAAGCACTCACATCTCCTAACGCAACATAACACACTGTGTATAATATACTTTCCATCATCCATTTTTTGTTATTCCAAACCCCCAAGCTGGGTGTGACTACAGCAATTCAGGCAGGCGCTGTGTGCCTGTGGGAAGCAATAAGGGACACACGTAGCTAATTTTAATTCAATCAGTGCTATTCGCTCTCAAGACCAGGTATTTGAGACCCCTCTGCCTCATTGCCAGGAGTTGAGTTTACAGGGAAGCAAGCAGGAAACAAGAGACAAGGGAAGAAATTTAGAGCTGGCAACTGCATGGAGCTAAAGAAATTTGGGTTGAAAGATGGGGAAGTGGGGAATGGAAGCAGCCACAAGTCCGTAAGTCCTATGCACCTCTCTAAACAAACCCCACACCCCCCCAAGCTCTGGCACAGGGTTGCTGAGGACACCGGGTGCAAACAGCTCCGACACCTCTGTGCCACCATCGCGGGCACATCCCCAGCCCCGTGGCTGGGACATTTGGTTACTGCAATGCCAAACAGCCTCCCACGCACCTCTTTGCACTCCAGAGAAACCAAAGCTTTTCACACAAAGTGGCATATTTTGACAAACACTTATCGGTCATCACAATTTTTCCAAATTGCTTCTGATTGAGTGCTTACATCAAACCGTTTTGTTGCTGAGTGCTGTCCTGTACACCCATTACAAAGACAAAAAAACTGCCTGTCAAACCCTCAGTTTCAGTGCAGGCAGCTGACCACATACCTGACCTGCCAGACTGTATCAAGTGACGATCAGAAAAGAGTAGGGAGAGAAAACGAGATGTCAGTGTTGTGTATTGGCTCTTGGGCACAGCCAGAAGAAACCAAATCAGCCACATCCTCCATTCCCTCCAGCACCTGCAGGCTCAGGTCTCCAACCATAGGGAAGGACCCTCTCCTTGCACAAGAAAGAAGATGAGCAGGGAACTGAGATGTCTCTTAACAACATACCCAGGACACAGGGCTGCACGGTCCGAGGCTTCAGGACACTCATGTTCACGAACAACAGTAGCACAGTGTCACGTTTCTTTGGGAAGGAAGACAAGGGCAACTTCCAGAACTTTGCTTTCTGCTAAACCTGAACAAATTTTGGAGGGATAAAGACAACTCTCTCGCTCCCCCCAGATGAATTTCAAAAGCCTATTGAGATTTACAAATTTATTTTGTAATGGTACGTACTGGGCAAAGTAAATATCAGGGCAGCTCCCCTGCCCAAATCTGTCATCTCTGTTCTGAATCTGTGGGTCTAGGGCTGAACAGGATTGACTCTTTGAAACACCACTGAACCACATCTCCTTTGAGCAGAAAAACAGATTGTTCCAGCGCAGGGAGCTGAAAGGGCAGAGCCAGGACCAGCAATCTTAGGAGCTCAGGTCAGTCAGATATTCTTATGAAGACAAGTCAAGCGATATTGAGTGGTTTCCTGGTAAGCAAAACACTTGAAAGTACAGCTGCAGAGACACAAAATCTGGTGCTTTTGGGCAATAAGCCACGTCAAAGCAAACTTTCCTTCAAAACAAAATCTAGAAATTGGTTCACTATAAAAATGACACGACTGACATTGTAAGCAAAGGGAACTCCTGCTGTTAGCTCTTACAAAATCAAACAACGGTGTCAGGCTCCTTTTGATAGTTTAGGTTTGGGTGGTCTTGGATCAAAGTACGGTTGTTCACATTCAACAGACTCACATTCCCAACTGAAAGCAATGTTGCTTTCTGCTGGTGCAGTCAGGGTTAGAGCTGGGGCTCGTAGCTCTAAGGCCAACAAGATTCAGGTATGGAGAAATATTTGAGTTACATAGCTAATCCCTTATTATTTTCCTTTTTTACTGTGATTGAATTTGCCCACAAATGACAATGTAGCCATCCCCACTGCACACTACCCGCAAAGGTACGGAATGCAGTCAAAACAAGAAATTCCCCCTGCTTTAGCAATCTGCTAATCCAAACGTTTCCATGACGAATATGGAAACGGCTGATTCTAGCCACAAATTTGTTCATAATTGGCTGCAGACTGTAAAAACACATGAAAAAAATCTCTATTTTTGCAGCTAGTTGAAACCAGTGATGCATTTGTGTGTGCATTAAAAGGCAGAGGGCCAGCACAGCAGATAGTGTTGCTGTGGTTTAGGGTTTTTCTTTTCCCCTTAACTCATTTATCGTTTTATTGCTTATGTTTGCTAGAGGATATACAAGCAACTTGAAATTCTCAAGCCCATTTTAATCTTCTATGTAAGTACGAACTGCTAACATACTAGGAGAGGACCAAGAACTCCTCTCAGCTTTGTTGGCATTTGGTCTGTACCGAGCTCTCAGCGGTTGCCCGTTCCCAGCACCCCCAAACCCTTACTTCTTTACCGCTTTTCAAGGACAGTAATCCCAGAGACAGAGAGTGGATGAGGCTGGAAGGGACCTCAGAAGCCTGACTCATCCAACCCCCTCTTCAAGGCCAGGTTAACCACAGCAGGTCGCTCAGGACTGTGTCCAGTTGGGTTTTGAGTATTTCCAAGGATGGAGACTCCACAGTCCCTCTGGGAATCCTGTCCCAGGGTTCAGTCACCCTCACAGTAAAGTTTTTTTTTTTCTTAAATGGAGTTTCTTGTATTTCCATTTGTGTCCATTGCCCCGTGTCCTGTCACTGAGCACCACTGAGAAGAGCCTGGTTCCAGCACCTCAACTCCTCCCCATCAGGTATTTATTCACTCTGATAAGATCCCCCTGAGCATTCTCTGCTGCAGGCTGGACAGTCCCAGCTCTCAGCCTCTCCCCACATGTCAGATGATCCTATCGCTTAATATTCCTTGTGGTCCCTCAGTGGACTCAGCCCAGTAAGTCCCCGTCTGGGGACCCCAGCACCTCTCCCCAGTGCTGGGCAGAGGAGAAGCCCTCACCTCTCTTGACATGCTAGAGATGTTCTAACACAGCCCAGGAGGCTGCTGGTCACCTCTGCTGGGGGACACACGGCTGTCCCCCAGTCAACTTGCCCCCCACAACCTCAGCCAGGCCCCACCAGGACCCCAGGAACGTTGTGCAGCTTTGCTGGGTTGAGATACAAGTGAAGAAAATGTGGTGGAAAGAGCTATTACCTTTTACTAAGCCAACTCAGGATGTTGGAAAAAGCAGACAAGAAGAATCCCAGCAGTGAAGTTAAAATGCCAGCAATTGACTGAGATCAGAAGAAATAATTTCTGATTAAACGTACAAATAATCTGTGGAACTGCCCCAAGCCAGTACTGAAACAAATGGCACAAATCTCAGACTATCCAGGGACACTCCAGCAAACAGGGAAAGCTTCTGCAGCTTTACTGATACAATTGCAAATCTGAGAAGTAGAAATATTTATCCCACAGGACAAGGTGCATGGCTCGTAACCTGCCTAGACAAAATGCCCAATTATATCAGATTAACTTTTCACATTCAAGTCAAACAAATGATCTCCTTCTGTACAACCCACAACACTCTCCACTCCCAGAGAAAAGGTCTTGCAGTTGATGGACCACTGCTCTCAACTTTAAGGCAATTGCTGTGCGACTCCTGCACCTGTATTGATTCAGGCTCCCTGTTTTCATTTTAAAAAGGAATTAAATGTTGTACCTTTGAATGATGCTACGATATATCCTCCAGCATTGCTGCTCAGAGCTGGAATAACCGAACCAGCCGTAAGTCCCACTGCCAGAGCCCCAGACCCAGTGACAAGCAGCACAAGCAGAGCTCAGTCCTGTCCTGTGGCCAAAAGGGTTCAGGATGGGATCTACCATCCTTACTGATATCAACCCATCTCTGGAAACTCCTCACTTTAGACACGACTTGTTTATCTATTCTTAAAACAATATATGTGCCTGTTTTTTGCTTTGAGTTTATGACAGCAAAGTAGCCTAAGATGCATGTGCGAGCTTGTTTAGCTAGAAAAGACCACACAAAATTATCTCCAAACTACCTGGAAGGACTCACATTTACCAAAATTACACTGTATTTGCAGAGGTGTGGATCTAACATTGTTACAACTATTTTTTCAAGCCCTTGATTTAACAGCAGTATTTCACTCCTACATAAATCCTGAAAAATTCAAGTAAACATACAGATAAATACAATAAATAACAGTAGATGCTAATCTAATAACAAAAAAGACAATAAACACTTTACTCAATAAAAGACAGATGCAGCAACATAAAATGGAGCGGCTCACCCAGACATCATTAGCAAGTGCCCTGTGGAAGGGCAGGCAACCCCCCCAGTGGGCTGGACCAGCAACTGGGCAGCCAGTACTGGGACGAGCGATCCTTCCCCTCTGCTCAGCACATTCAGAGCATCATGGCCAGATTTGGGCTCCCCGTACAAGACAGACATGGATACACTAGAGCGCGGTCCAGCAGAGGCCACCAGGATGGTCAGGAGCTGGAGGAGATGCAGGTGGGCAACACCAAGGAATCCATCACGTAGCAGTGATAGACTTCTACTAACTCTTTCACATTTCAGATGGTATTCAAACACACCAAATATTGGTGTCTCATTGTTGAGAAGGCGAAGTGCTCACAGTGTAAACCACACCAAGCAGCCAAGCGGCACGAGGGGCCAACCTGCCACTGCTCTTTGGAGACCTGGGGGATCCTCTGGGCATCGGCCTAGAGCAGCATCTGCAACAGGCTTCACTCAGCCAAAACCAGCAGCATTGTTCTGTAATGCTCTTCCTGCCAGGGAAATAGTGACTAAAAGGTGTGAAATTCTGTACGGGCTTTGAAAAGAGCCAAGGAAATCAAAGGAATTTCCTTCAGCTTGCTCTCTCCTACTGGGACCCATAAGGTCCAGCAACACCACATGGATAATGCATCAGAGCCAAGAGGAGATAACTCTGGGAACACAAGTTTTGACAAATACAGTCTACCAACCACTGCCAGCAGGCATCAGCAAGATTGAATCCCACTGTAAAGGTTCAAACGTGTGACCAGATGCTGGATTTTTACTGCTTGTGAACTACAACAAAAAGCAATTTTTTCCATCCACTGGAGAGCTGAGCCAATCGCGAGACAACAAAGTAGTAGAGAACAGATACATTCAGCCAAAAAATTATTTATGTTAAGTGGAAATCAGACCAGGCTCCCAGGTTTCTGGCAGGTGGACAAGACACCCCTTTGTGTCACAGCAGCCACCGAGCCCAGCGCATCGTGCCCAACCACCACTCACAGCTCCAGGTGCGAGCCAATGTTCAGACAATTCTACAGTTACACTTGCGTTATAAATAATATCATACATATCCCAGACCATTGCGCAATTATGGTTGCATTACAATAACACAAAGGTGAACTCTAAACCATATACACACACGCTCGTGTAAAATTTTACCCTACCAAGTCCACTACCTGTTTTACAGCAGAAACACAGAATTTAACACTCGCTCACAAACTTACCACGATCAGACACTCTGCACAGCCCTTCCCATCTGTTTTTAGAGCGATTACTTGATGTCTGATATTTCCTAAGACCTTTTTTTAATTGTAAATTTCTATAAAATCCATATCAACTTTCAATTCAAGAACATATCTATAAGCTGAGCAACAGATCCAGTGGAAACAGAGACCTACCCTAGAAATACTGAAAGGCTGTGAAATGCAGAGGTGTTGGCAGGGAATATTTTGAAATAGCAGAAAGACTTGCCAAAGTTAGTGTCTTTTGTTTTGTTTTCTAAACAATACTCATTCTGTATGGCATGGATGTGCCACCCACAGGGCTTTCAACTTTCTGCTCAGCAGCACCCTGGAATTTTTGAATTAACCCTGAAGGAAATTGAGCAGAGCTCAGGCAAACACTACACAAACCAAACCAACTGAAAAATCAGCAATTTGCAGCCAATATTTATGCACTTAAGGATTAAAATCCCTGGGATTGTTCCTTGCTTTCTCATTTTTCATTAGCTTCTCTTCCTCCCCATCTTTGTGAAAACATCCTAATTCCCACCCCCCTCCCCCCCCCGATAATCTTTTACATAAAACACACATTATTAGTACCGCACACTTGGTATTGGATTACTGACTGCAGCACTGCCTCTAACAATACTTTCTGAGAAAGAAACCACAAGGTATTAGGAAGAATTTGCTGTGTATCTACATTTTATTCCCTCCTCAAAGGGTTTACAAAGCATGGGATTTGGGAATAAACAGGTCTCTCCTGCAAGTGCTCTGCATACGGAGCCACCGAGTTTCTCCTCCTCATACACGCTTGTACACCGGATTACAACGTTTCAGATGCTTTTCATCCCCCCAAGCCCCTCCACAGCAATTTCCTCTTGCCCACACGTTTCCTCCACCACCTCGCATCCCACTCTCCCCTGCAAATTACACCTCACATAAACATTGCTGGCTCACTTGCAAGTGGCACATGTTCATTTTCTCCTTCCCTCCTAATATAAATTTCCCTCCTAGCAAATATACAGAAGGGACAGGAAAAGCAAAACAGCTCTTACCTTTTGATGGTCTTCTTTGTTTCGTTTGTAGAGAAGAGAACGTACCCATTACAGCACCCATTGCAAAAGCTACTTGTGAGTTTTTGGGGAGGGTTTATTTTTGCTGAGGTTTGTTTGTTTTGTTTTGGGCTTTNAAAGAAGGAACCCCCCCACCACCAGTGAACAAAATCTATGTGAAATGCTCCCAAGAATAAAATGAAACAGAGGAAGTCAAGAGAAGAAAGAAAGAAAAGAAGGAGGAGAGAAAAAGCAAAGCACTGCAGCTCAGCGTTCAGCAAGCGTTAAGCTTTGAGGGCTTTTTTTTTTTTTTAAGTCAACACACATGCACTGACTCACAGCCGGCTGCACTGTTATTATTCAAAACAGCTCCCCATCAAAATTTAAATGCTAGGTAGATTCCCTCAGACCAGAGCTGGCAGCAGATGCATCAAAATATTTACTGGAGCACAGCCACATAAACACACAGGCTAATTCTTCCTCCCGTTCCCTTATGGCTCCAACCAGCAGGCTGGAGGTCTAGCGAGGGAGCATCAGGGCATCTCTTCCAGGGAAGACGCAACTGGAGTCCTGGAGCCACAGCGAGGGGGGAGCCAGGGCTTTGGGCTGGGTACCAATTTGGGATGAATGGAAATCTTCGGAGTGGGAAACGAGAGCGAGCGAGGCATCAAAGCCCCAGCTGCGCGGTGTGCGTGCTCCTGCTAATTAAGAGTCTGACAGAAAGGTAGGAAGCAGCAATCTAACAGTCTTTGCAAGCAGAAAAGTCAGGGGAAAATAAGCACGTGCAATGGGGGAAAGCAGAAAATTTCACTACAATCCTTTTCCTGCACATCCTTTCTCACGCACCAGAAACATGCGCAATTGTTAATAACTTATTTTTCCACAAAGTATGTACGTGCACGTCCTTTTTAAGGATATTAAAACAACAAACTGTTGAAACAAAATTCTGCAAACATCCAGTGGCTCGAAGGAAGCAGACAATTCCCAGCATTTTGTTCGTATTTCAAAAAACCACTTATGCATCTTGTTATTTATCAGAAGGTGAAATAGCAAGTGCCCAGCTAAGCATTAAATATACCAAGGTAGCCACCAGAAACAGAATTAATTTGCTATTTGCACATGATGACTGAGATTAAAGCAGCATCTGTGCAAATACTGTATTTAATTCATTACTACACCAGAGCCCAAAGCACTTTGTCTCAAGAGGTTTCCCCAGTTTTCCTTTAACTTTGGAGTAAAGATTTCATCAAATCAGATCCCAGTGCCCCAGGATCACAAGCTTTGCAGCATCCATGTCCCTGGATGTAAAGCCCTGTGTTACCTTCTGCTCACAGCCTGCCAGCAACGCTGTCTTTGCATGCACAGGTGTATTTGCATCCCCAGTGTACACCAGCGAAGAGCTTTCAATTAGTTGCTACCTGCAAAAGGCACTACACAAAATAATTTATTTTTTCTTTCTCTTGTTGTACAACTCAAAACACAGCAATTGAACTTTTCTTGAGGAACGGCTGACAGAAGGTCCTGTTCAGATAACAAAGTCCTGAACCAAAGTGTATTGGTTTGCAAGGCAGGTACGAAGTGCCTGAGACTTGGGGCGCACAGTGCTGCTGTTGTCATCGTGGGGGGACCCTGTCCTGGCTTGTGCAACCCTTCTTGCCCGCCCACCCCAAATTCTTCCCTCAAGTTTGGCCATGGCTGTGGTCCCACAGGCTTCTCCAGCCAGCCAGGTCCAGACAGGGGGTCCCTCAGACCAAAGTGATCTCCACAAGGCACTGAAAACTTGTATGAGATTCTTAAGTTCTTTTTAATTTAAATATTTATATTGAACGTATGAATATTTTACTTGTGCTTACATATTAAAATATTAGGTAGGCTACAGTGCGCATGTGGAAAATTCCTGATCCTGGTATTTGTGCACACAACAAGGCCTGGAGGGTGACCAGAGGCCACAGCAGACGTGCCCTCATGTAACAGTGGCTGCTTCACCCCATGATGACCAAGATGAGAAACCAGCAGGTGAGGATGTTCCAGAATATGTAATATCTCATAAAAACAGGGAGCAAAGAGAGATGGTGGGGCTCCCGTTTGGCAGGCTGGGCTTGCACCCCCCTTGCCACCTCAGTGATGCACCGTCACCCTTACTGAACACGGGTGCTGCGGCAGAGCCTCATGGGTCCTGGGGTACGTCTGTGTTCATGTGGCTGAGCCGTCACCCCGGGTCGGGCCTTCAGCAGGGGGGAGGGCTGTGCCGGTCCTGCCTCCTCGCAGCACAAGCTCTCAGTGCCAGCTCTGGGCTCTGCTACTGCACCAAGACAGCTGGAAGCACCCTCCCACCTAATGCAATAGCTGCCACGGGGATGCCGAGCTCCCCTGGCCTCTGCTCCCTGCTATGATGTCTCCAAGGTGTCAAAAACAGAAGCCTCCTCAACCCAGGCAAAGCTGTCTCTAGCAGAAGTCAACTAACTACAACCCCCGTCACATCGTCCACTTGCAAAACCACACATCAGTTGACTCATGCACTGGGAAAACAGGGTTACAAACCTGAGAGCTGCAATGTAAACGGCTGCAAAGAACTGCTCAGATTATCACAGCACCATGATTGGAAAAGACCTTTAAGATCCTTGAGTACAATGGTAAACCTAACACCACCAACTCTGCCACTAAACCACGTCCCTAAGCACCACATCTACGCATCTTTTCATCACCTCCAGGGCTGGTGATTCAACCACTTCTCTGGGCCGGCTGTTCCAATGCCCAACAGCCCTTGGACTGAAGGAATTTTTCCTAATACTTTGTCTCAACCTCCCCTGGTGCAACTTGAGGCCATTCCCTCTCATCCTGTCGCTTGTTACTTGGGAAAAAGAGACTGAAACCCACCTCACAACCACCTCTTTTCAGCAAAAAGCCCCTAGGAAGTAGGTGGCTTCAGGATTCCTCCTGACATCAGCTGGATCTCAGCTACACAGAAAGAGCTCAGCCTGGGAGCGATAGATTAGGTTGCCCATATGGTGAGATACCCTAGAAAAAAGTAATTTAGGAAGATAAAATTGCACCCCTCATGCTGCACTGTTGTTTATTTGAAACAGCACAGTATAAGAAGGCGGAGGGCAAATGTGAATGTTTGGTTCTCTTTGAAACTTGAAATAAAAAAAAAAGATTTGTCTTGGCTGGGAACCAGTATTGACAGGTCCCTGCGAAATCATGGGGATAAACAGTTACATGCGTTTTTGTTTGTATAACTCAAATATACAAGAATGGGGACAAGAGGAGGGACCATGTCTGTGCCTGGGCAGACGAACACAGAATCCCAAATCACCAGTTCAAAAGCAGCTTTTTCTCATGGCTGCAAATCAAGACCTCAGAAGAACAGAAGCATCATAAGCACTAGTGCATTTGCCACAGCAGGCAGGAATTCTCTTTCCCCAAAGATGACCATCCAAATTTACCAACCTAAGAGACGATACCTGAAATGTAACAAGTGCTGATGGTCACTATCTGAGGAGCAGAATATTTTTCAGAGTATTTCCTTCAGATGCGAGATGCAGACCGAGCTCTAACTGTGATGGTGAACAGTTCTAGCTGTATGGGTACCTAAGCCAGAGTCCTGGGTAAGTGCTGCTGCCAGAGGACCACAACAGCACCTCGGGAAAGGAGACACGGCGTTGTGCTGAACCTGACTGCAGCCCCAGTACTGATGCACAGTGCTCCAGAGCCACTGCCACTCGCTGCCCAGCGCAGCCAGGAACCCCGGCTGCTCACCCTGGGGTCTATCATGACACGATTTACAGTTCTCAAGTATCTGCTTGCACAGCTGAAAGCATGTACCGCTTCATGATGCCCATGCCACGCCTAAACCCATCTGCTTTCCCCAAAAGGGTTGACCCAAGAGGTAACTTGCATGACCATCCCAGCAGTCACTGCTAAGGAGGGGAGTCCCCTGCGGGAAAGGGCCCCGAGTGCTTCACGCCGGCGATGGGCAGACAAACGCCTGGCACGCAGGGGCACGGCAGCACATGAAAAGCGTCCAGCAGGGACGGCTCTGCCCCAGCTGAAGCCCGTGTACATCCACAGCCAAGCGCTCAGTCCTGGGTGCTGATCCCTGAGCTAGATCGGCAGGGCAGACATGTCCCCACCGGTCACCGCTAATCCATCAGTAGTGTCTGCCAGTGATTAAACCCCATTCCATCCTTTCACCACTACTATATACCATATCAAAATAACGCCTATCTACTAACAAAACCATGACCTAACATTCACTGAGCCTCCTCCTGATTTCTTTCTGCTTCTTAACTCCATTACATTTCTTTTAATATGCACCTGTGAGACTTTGAAACATCAGAGCAAAGCAGACGGACACTGGCAGTGATGTAGGTGCTTATTTGTTGGAGGCAGACAAAAGGTTTGGTCAGGATAAGTAGTTCATTATTTTTAATAAATGCAAATATAGCATCGTCAATTAGGGAGCCGTATCACCAGCTAGCTGATATTGGTATGGGGTGGAAAGCTCCTGGGAGCAAGGTCACAGGCACTGGTACAGCTCTGCCCACTGACGCTAGATTAGGTCCTCTTCGCACTAAAGACAACCGGTACAAAGCACAGCCAAACTACACGTTATATCTATCCTGAACTACGCATTTCTGGTGTTTTTGTGAGTATATACATGAAAGTAAAGAGGAAGGCTGGTTTTTTTCATCATGTAGAAACATGGACTGTTGCCAGGAGAAAACACCCTCCCTAAATACAGTATCTAGGGACATAATCTCTGGTTTATCAGCCATCCTCTCCTTCAAGGCAAAGTTAGCAACGTCGGTCTGTAAGACTAGCAAGGGAATGCCTCAGATATATGCAGATTTTAAAGCTTAGAGCACTGGTGAAATTCATTCTGATGTATTTTCTTTTTGTCTCCCGAAGTACAGCAATGAGCATTTGCATAATAGGAACACAAATAACACCTGCAAACTGCCTGTTTGTAGCAAGCCCTTGTCAATCACTCTGTATCTATCAGCTTTGAGTGGTTCCAGGTAGGTTCTGCTTTAAAAAGCCTAAATGGAGCTGGAAGTGACTGATTCCTTTTCCCTTCTGGGTGTTTTAGGAATGAGACCTAGGCAGCACTGGCCAGAGTTTATTTCTCCGTGCTTAAGATTAAAGGAATTCAATTTTTCATGTTCCAGTAACTAACACTTGTTTCAGGGAAGCATTTTACACGCACCCAACAAGCAGTGCTTCACTTCAAGGCAGAGGTGACTTTCTGTTCATCTGAGAGCTACCAATCATCTTGAGGTCAAATGTAAACCAAGTCCTTCCAAGAAGCAGAGGCGAGCGCACAAGGAGCAGCCTGGGAGCCGGGACGATGCCACATGAGCCCTGACACAGAAATGCCAGGACTTGTGCTTTCAGCTGTGTCCACTCAACTGCAGCCTCATCAGATGTTCGTCATTGGGACCCACCGACACCGGCCCAATTACCGCTCAGTGCTCTGGCACAAAACCGCCTCCAGCCATGGCGACAAGCTGCGCCCCCCCAGCAGCACACACACAGTTGCTCATGCAATACCCTGAGCGCGGATTCCTCCACGAGGGATGGCAGGTAGCGGGGAGAAGCAGGAAACATGAATTTTGCATCGATTGCACAGGCACCGATATGGCAGCTGCTTGCAGATGCTGCCCGTGCACCAGCAGAGCTGCCCACAGGCTCTTGCTCTGTCTTTCAGCTCTTGGATTTTCAAAGCAGCTTGTGAGACACTGAGACTCGGCTACTGGGGGGGAGTAAAAATCGAAAGCAAGAAGGAAAATGTTCCTTTTCTAAGAGAATGAATTGAGAGTTTCTGTTGCTTAGCAAATGTTTAACCAGTTGCTGTCCTCAACTGCTTGTGCCAAAACATCCTCTGCCAAGCGCTTTGCCTGACCCTAAGCCCAAGGCTCAGCAGGAGGCCTGGCAGGAGCCTTTCTGAGCCACGACCTGCCCGACTGCCAGGGCTGCTGCTTATCTGGGGGAGGCACATCCACCCCACCGCACCAGAGCCCTCCGGGGGTTCCCCCAGCCCCACTGAAGGGATCGCACTCCAGGTCACCTCAAGTGCTGAGGGCTCCGGGCAGCGCCGCTCAGCACAGTCACAGACCGACAAACAAAGACCGAGGTGCAAAAGTGTGGTAGGAAAATAAATAAAAAAATAACTCCAGCTGGACCCTGGAGAGAAGAGGAAGAAATCGTCACCCTTATGACCACACACTTGGGATGCTGATGAGCCTCCATGGTACAAGCCCCCAGACTGAACCCGCAGGACTCAAGGAGCAGGAGAACGGTGAGCGCGCTATTTCTCTTGCAGTAGCAGTCATTGCTATCCTCTTCTTAATTTCTCTGCTATTACTAAAAATAATTATTTGATTAGACTGCTAAGGTTTCAGTTACACTAATATTTAAGCAGGAAAGCAAACAGCTAAGACGAGACTGCACACCAAACACACACGCACAGTAAAGACCTACAGGGATAAACTGAAGCAGCATGGGACAATCTGTTCCGCCACTGGAAACCAACTTGATCCCAGAGAGACCAAGATGAGATAGCATTTTGCTGGTCTATACCTGTAAAAAGTGTTTGGGGATCTTTATGGGCCATCATTTGCCTTTTTGTCAATGTAAGGACATAACAGGTCTTCCTGCTCTGGATTTTCACTAAGTCAGAATTCACCATGAATGCATCTTTTTTCCCCAGCACCTGTTTTTTTGGGAATGTTTTTTTCCAAAAAAGAACAACACACAAGAGCCTAATTTCATCCTCTTTTTCTTCCCTCACAAGACCTTATAATAAACACGGGAGGTTTCAAAGAAATCTTTTTGCTCTCTGTAAGAACGAGGTAGCAGACCAGGAGTCATTAAAAGATTCATTACTACATCTCTACAGGCCCAAAGCAAATTCCTATGGTAGCTAGCTTTGCCAGATCTCTAAAGCTAGAGGTCCTCCCATTTTGATGGAAATATGTTTTTCATGATGTGAAAGCCAGTGAATAATAATGCTGAGAAATCAGATGGAATAGATGAGGCTTAAAGCTTTGGGATCATCTAGATTTTCATGTAAATAAGGCACTGACAATATTCAAGTGTTGGAAAGCCACTTGCTTTCTGTTCTATAACAAATACAGCTATGCAAAAACAAACAAAATAAATGCCATAGTCACTCAACACCACCAAACAGGAAACAAAAAGCCAGGCATTGAGCTCTGAGGAAATAAGGGGTGCTCCTCCTCTTTAGTATCTGGAGAAGGAGAGCAGAGAACAGAGCTGGCATTTTGCGTCTTATTGTTCCGCGCAAGCATTCAAGCTGAAATCGAGACCAGATGTGCCTGCTCTGGCCTTTCTTCTTGCAAATACCCAAACAGATCGCCACTGCAGCTTCACATAGGTATGCATGGACATAAACATCTGTGTATTTAATAGAAATAAAAAGACTGAGGTATTATTCTGCCTATTAGAGGGAGCATAGTGAGAGCTGAAAATAAAATTACTTTATTATCTGCTGGTTCTTCTTTGTTACAGCAATAAAACTGGGCAGAACTCCACAGAGCAGACCTAATGTTTGCCCTAAGGATGTCACACTCAAAAACAGACAGCTGAGAGCTCAGGAAGGGAATACTTCACATTTCTAGTGACAACTTCAACAAAACATGAGGTAGATACTGGTTTATATCTTTGGTTGGAATATTTCTTCTGTAAACGGGGGTGGGGGGATTGTTTCTAGACAAAAACCTGAAAAAAAAAACAGGAGAAAAACTAAATCTGGGCAAAGCACTTGTCCGAAGGGTGGCACAGAGAAAGGATGGAGAGCAGGAGAGGAGGGATGCTGGGGGAGCGGTCCTGGCACAGCCCCGCCAGCGGGAGGGAGCAAATACCAATGGACAGGACACTGTGCTGAACCCTGTGAAGGTGACAGTGAAGAACAGCAGCTAGGAAGGAGGTGAGAGAGCCAGGAGACCATCAGAAAAGACCGCTGGCATCGGCGTGCTAAAGCGAAAAGGAAGTTGGTGAACAACAGTGATGTGAACCCATCTGGTGAAGGGACGGAGCTGAACAGAGGCCGAGTAGCAGGAATAGGAAACTGCTGTGCTGCTCCCCAGAAATCCGGCTTTCAGCAGGGAAACTATCAGTACATGGTTAAGGTTAGCGATGGGGAAACAGACACACTGGGGGAATTTCATGACAGTGCCCTCTGGGTGGGGAAGAAGGACGGCGGTCAGTCCTGAAAGTGGCTGTGGAGCCAGAGAGCTCAGGGTAAGAGCCACGGACACTGAGACAAGGCTGCACGCAGAGGAATCGAACCGCAACCTTTTGTTCTCAGGATGCCCTAACGGTAATGCCCGAGGATGAAAAAGCTCACATTTCAGTAATGAAAACCATCTATTATCCCATGAAACCTGTTCCCATTGTGCCCAGTGAAGTCTGGCCTTTCAAAATTATAAATTCCATAAGTAAGAAACTTCAGGGTGGTTTGAAGCAGAAAACCCTGAGGAGTATTAGCCAGAACCATCATGCCACAGAGAAGGCTGAGAAGCAGGGCATCACTGCTGCACTGTGGCAATCGCACCACGAAGAGTTAATGTCATTTGAAAAGTCGTGTATGGATGTGAATGGAACAAGTTAAGGCATCTCTCCCATGCAGAACGAGGGGAGGGCTTTTTAAGGGAATTCTGGGAGGCAGTAGTAACAGCAGAGCCCCAAAGCCTTTTCCCTCTGCAGGAAGAGAGGCAGAGGCAGAGACACTCGTCACACCATGTCCCACAAAGCCTGATCAGGACTGGCCTGTGTAAGGGGAACACGATGACCTGGCTGCCAGGCGGGCATTCAGTCCCGCTTTCTCTGACGGCACGGACAGCAGCAACAGCAATATTCACAAAATAGGCACTTTCCTACTAAAAACACCACAGGGAGCATCAAGCAGCCAACACCACGTACCAGGTCCATTCGCAAACACAAAGCTCAGTAAACCACCTTTTTATCTTAATACACGAGCACTTCTATCACATCCACAGCATCTCTGAATGTTACAGAGGAATGGCACAGCCAAATTAACAGGCTCAGAGTGACGTATATTGTGAGCAAACGCAGAAAAAGACCCTGGGAGAGGTGTCCTGGTGGTGTGCGTGGTGACAAGGACGTGTCTCCCAACAGGTGGGACAGGCAGTGCCAGAGCTCGCACCCCATGTCAGCTCGGCACCGCTCGAGCTCGCAAACAAAGCACGCTGAATGACAGACAGGAATTCAATGGTGCTTTGTTCCCAGAAGCATTAAAAGAATATGTCAAAACTACACAGAGAACGCGAACAATCAATGTCAATCCAGGTTAACAGCTAGTATCATTTCTGTCTTGTGATAGTGGTCAAAGTGGCCTCACTGAGAAAGAAAGAAAAAAGCAATTTTTAATTATTCAGTATTTACATGGATGACTCATGAATTGACTCCAAACAATTGCACAGTCAGTGAGTTTGCTTTAGGGAGGAGAAGAGGGTAGAGAAGACATTCAGATGATCCTGGATCTCTCCTTTCCTTTTACTTTAGTGCACTTCAAAGAAATGTGCCAAACTAATCACGTAAAATCCAGGTCATTGAATAGATGCACATCCTGCTGGGTAACTAATGTGGATAGTTAACCAGCTATTTTTGTTTCACATTTCACTTCTCACCATAGAGTCTTGTAGAAGAGAAGAAGAGCAGCCATTAGACACCCCTAGGTATGTTCAGTCTGTGTCAAGTTAAATCACATCAGGCAAAAAATATGATAAATATGAGGATACTGTGTGTGTACATTGGTACTGTTTCATTCTGAATGTGCTAGGAATACACAACAAGCACAGACGTTTCCCTGGCCAGGTCCTACTAGAAGATGCTCTACAAAAGTCAGAACTTTTAGTTTTCTAGTAATTAATGGCATAATGCTCTAACTGAAATGACGTACAACATTCAGTGCATCATTTTGTAACTTTCTAAATGAAGATTCATAATCTTATGTTTATGTTCTATGCTGTAATCTTTCCTGCTGAGAAAAAAACAAACAAACAAAAAACCCAAACAAACAAAAAACCCCAACAACCTGATAGGATTATTCCACTCAGATGTTCACTATTTGAAGGTGGATAAAACAGCGCATTAAAACGGAGATTAGCTTGGCAAGTTTCTTTAGTTAAGGTGGGCACCAACACCTCCCAAACGCACAATATCCTGTGCAAACAGCCAGGTTTATGTCTCCCTGAATTTTCCATCCTGCAAATGCACACCTGCTGATGCCTGGCCTGTGCAACCTGCCCACACTAAACTAAGAGTTTGGGGTTGATATAATACAAAGGTGTCTCTCAGTACATTAGCATCAGTCTAGCAGATTGCCTGGGGGTATTTTGATTTGTTTTCAATGCGCATGGAACTACACTATTTTTGTGCAAGGTGGAGCAGACTCTTTGCTGCAGATTGGACATAAACAGGCTTTGAAGTTAAGATGGGCCACCTGCCCTGAACACCCAGCTAACCCCAGATAATGTCTGATACCCCACGCAATTCCAGACCAAAGCCAATTTAGGAACAAGCATCAGATGTGAGCAGGGCAGTGGTTTACCAGTCTGCGCAAGCAATCATGGGGAATCACATCGTCCCTATGGAAACCTCAAGGTCTGCGACATGTGCAATGATTACTGCCAGCAGTTAATATATTGAATCACTCACCAAATTAAAATGAAGACTAAATTGCACCAGAAAGATCATAGTCCAGCTTACATTTACAAGCAAACATAAGTGAGATCGGGATGACTGAGAAAGTAGCATAACAACACGATCTTTAAAATGAAACCTCCTTACCATGGGACCCAAAGGACAAAATAAGGCTTGTTCTACAGCAGGTTTCACCGGGGGGGGGGAATCAGGTAGCTCCCAAGTAGTTAAAATGACACATATTTTCCATAAATGTTTCCAGGATCAATAAAATCCTGAAATCGTAATGGGAGCTGAATCCTACCTTCCTTAGATCAAGGCAAAACAGTAGTCTTTTTGGAAAAGAAGGTTTAGAAAATCTGTTTATTAGAAGCTAGTCTGTTTTAGGAAATAACTGCAGTGTCCCTGTAATGTGTTTCTCTCAGCAGTACCAGTGAGTATTTCCATCTGTAACTCCATCTTAACTTCATTTATGTGAGAGAATTCACATTAAGGTCACAGCAGATGAAGGATGCTTCCAATAAAAGGGGTATATGCCATTCACATACTGCTAGCCGCTGGACTGAATTTTTATCATTACAATTACGTAATAACTTTCATCTTGATGCTGAAGTGCTCCCCAAATCACATCATTGGTGACAGTTACTTTCAATTTTTGTCCAACACACCAATCCAGATACTCTCTGGACTTACTAACTAATTAAAAACATTCCATTTCAAGATGTACCAATGGTAGGGTAGAGATGGCTCAAAAAGAAACTGCGACACTACTCCATTTCTGGCAGCACACTGGTGTGTGCAATAACCCCAACTAAAGTGAAAAGACCCAAAACTCAAATGCAGATAATCAGGTCAGAATATCTATATTCTTCTTCATTTACCCAGTGGAGCGTATCTTCAGAACTGAGCATCGACACTTCTTGGAGCACATCACCTTTAAAGTGTGAGGTGAAGAAGAATGCTGGTGAAGCAGGGTTTCCATTTTCCCCAGGGGAGGGTTGAGAGGGCAGCGATGTCCCTGCCTGTGTCCCTGCAGTGCTACCATGGCCAAAGCTCACGCAGAGGAAAGGGTCAGCACACTGTGCCCATTCTGAAAGCCATGCCGATCACACACACAAAGAAGTCAGTCCTAGGTTTCCAAACCTCACACATAGCCACACAATAGATGTGTATGGACAAAAGGAAAAAATTCTGTTTGCCGAATAAAATTTTCAAAGCAAACAGCATTACTGTCTTGCGCATTGGGTGCATTCCACACACGCAGAAATTGGTACTGTTATTTTGCCCTTTTTCCTTCCTCAGAGCCCAGAGCATACTTTCCAGCAGCCTAAGACATGGACCCATAGTAGATTGCCATAAGTAGCATATAAAACTGTTATTTGTTACAGGAGACTCATTCCAACACATACAGACTGCACGTACACCAAGAGCAGGCTCTAATCTTCTCTGGGCAAAGCAAGCATTGACCACAACAAATTCACTGTTAGTTAGTGGTTGTCCAACCTGTTTGGTGTTCTTGCAAGGGAGCCAGCGTTGTGTGTTTTATTCCTGTGCTGGACAACAGGCGAGTGATTAATGTTCCCATTGATCCCCTCCCTCAATAAAACCTGGCTGCTAATCTATACAGGGTGGAACTTTTACATCTGTGCAGAGTAGCAGGGTGGAACTGGGAATGCCTCTCAGTGAAAGAAAAGCTACACAAACCTTTGCCATAAGACAGAGGGTATGTTAAATAGCCAAACAACTACAGCATTGGCAATTTTCTCATGAAGCTGATGAATAACTTCTCATCAGGCACAGATCAGTAAATTCCAATCAGCCCTTTGTTTTCTTTCCAGATCCCCTCCATTTGGCTTCTGCAGAAGACTTATTCCTTGCTTTAGATTCAATTCTTGCCAAAGAAACGATAGCAAAAAAAAAATTAATAGCAAGCTTAGAGGAAACAAATCTTCAGCAATCCTCTTTTGTGAGCTATGAAGATTGCCATCAAGATTTCATTAATCTAGCGGAAAAAGCCCTGGCATAAACCAGCCATCAGGAATCTAAAAGATGCAGATGGGTACACCTGCCTCTGAAGGGAGGCAGAGCGAGACAGGGCAGACATCAGCTTTAAATGAAATATGCAAACCCTAACCGGACAAACACAGAAAAGTATTATGCATGAGGTTATCGTCTTCCCAACGACATTCAGCCGACAATACCATTTTAAAAACTGAAATATGTATTATCTTCTTAATGAATCTATATGAGGATGTCCAATATTTTCTTGCCTTCCCACACGGAAAGATAAGAAAAATTCCCAATTCAGCACCAGAAAAAAAATGGGAATAAAGTTCCAGTGTTTCTGATCTTAGTGGGGTCACCAGCTTCATTTCTGTGAGATACAACAGCAAAAAAATACTCAAATAAAGCCATTCTTCATTCCTGTTGTGAATATCACAGCATTCCAGGAACATAAATCTGACACTTCCCTAACCCCTCACAATAAAACACCTGCCGGGATGGCACTGACCTTTCCTAGCCTGCTAATACGGGGCTGGCAATCTGAACAAAGCAGTGTCATGTAATAACCTGGAATTATTCCCAATAAAAAAAGAAGGGAAGGAAAAAAAGAAATAAGGGCGGGGGGAAAGAATCCCTGTTGCACCAGAATTGGCCCAATTCTAACAGAATAAATTTTGGGGAATGTCACAATGACAATTTCATAAACTGCTGAAATTTGAGCAAGCGTTACACAAAGGTTGAGCATATTCTAAGTTGGCTTATTTTTTCACATGAATTTTTAATGTTCGCTCCAGATATACACTTGTGGGTAACAAACCAAACTCCTAAGTCTCTTAGTTATTTTCTTCCTTCCTGCCATTTACATTAAGATAAAGACTCTGATACAAAATTGAGATTTAGACTAAATGTATATATAGCCATAATTTCATCATTTCATTTCTTTTCATGTTGGTAAAGAAGCCAGCCTTCCTGGTGGCAGATCTATGCTGGTTAGAGAACCGGTGCACCATAACTCTGAAACCCTGGGACTTCCATTCTGGTTGTCGTATAGCCAAAAACAATTTCTTTCTCTTTTGATTACAAATATATTTTAAATTTATTTTCCATACCTTCATATCACAGGCAAAATAGCCATGCCTAGCATCTAAATTATGGCATTCAGCAACCTTGCTGATGCTAATTGATACTAAATATATTAACAAGGCATGGATTAGCATAACATAAGTATTCCCATGTGAAAATGGCTGGTCCAGACAGAAGCAAAAGATCAGCAGCAGCATGTGCATTTGAAGTCATTCCATCAGTACATCCAATCCAACATTAATAACATTTAAACAGGGATGTCTTTACTAAATGTGCTGTCCCATGTCCCAGATAGAACTTAAAAAGAGCTCACTCCTTGGGTGACGAGCAGAAAGTCTCTCCACTGGACGAAGTTAGAGGAATTGGTGGGTAGTACCTAATGATTGCTGAGAAAAGCTGTTTTCCACAGAGCTGACAGGCCCTGGCCCTGCAAGATGCTGATCACAGCTCAGCAGCTGGGAAGGGAAAGAGTCCAGCTCTAGAATGCAAACTCAGCAAGCAAACAAACCATTACAAGTAGAAACTGTTTTAGACAAATTCTACTCAATCAATGCCTCCGTATTTCATATGCACCAATATTTCCTCCTTTGCTAACCAGCATCCGAATATCTGATGCTCGCTCTATACCTTGTGCTTGATCTAGAGGACCAGCCTAACGCTACCTCAGGTCCCTATTCCTGGTGTTTGCTCCGCCTCGGTTGCACTCTGTGTTCAAGGGCAGACAGCAATAAAACTGGAATTCGACACGTACCAAAGGAGCAGCACAGGGCTGAGCTGTAGGGCATCATGTGAGAGGATGTGTGAGATAAACAAAATACCCAACAGGTTTGTTAAATCCAGGCTTTGCCTTGAGTCTCTCACACTCAGACGTGTCCACAAATGGTAACAGCACATTAAATATTGAATTGGGATAGGGAGAGAGAGTGCAGATAGAGAATGAAAATAAAAACTAGAGAGAGGATTTAAAAGAAAACCTTTCTTTTTTTCTGAAATTATTTGATCCTTGGCCCACTTGAAGTTGATTAAGCATCACTTCACACAGGTTGCCTTCCTGGAGCTTTGGGGAGCATCACAGGCTTGTTGCATTTTGGTTGATCCAAGGTGAGTGCGATTTCCTCCAGCTTTCCCCCTCCTCGTGGCAGGTTTCTGTGTTCTGGCAGCTGACCCTCCACCTGCCCGGCTGAGCACGGAGGTTGAGAATTCATCCAGTCCCTCTGAGAAGCGTCTGCTGCTTCATCAATAAATTGCCTCTTGAAGCCCTGCTGAATTTTTCAGTGACCTCTTGTTCCTGTTGTGCCTGAAAATTTTTAGAGTTCTTTAACTTTATCTGCAATTTCTTTTTGTCCCTTCAGCTTTGCAGTCTTCTACATTGTGCTCATGTTGCTCTTTGATCTCCTGATTCTTCTTTTGTAATTACATCTGATGCCCTCGCTCACCCAAACCTTTCTGAAGGTGTTTTGGAAGGCTGAATTTTCTTGATGGTTAAAAAAATAATAGGGAGAGCAGTGAACGATTCTTTTAAATGTGTGGTTATCTAACTCAAAGATACAGTGCGATTTCATGATACAAAGCTGGATATATTCTGTATTGAATGGCATTATCCTTTTCATGCGTATTGCAATTCCATGCATCTAGTACTTTCACAAAAGCTCTTGCCTGGTGCTTCTGAAGCCGAGAGAATAAGGATTTACTGAGAAGTACCTCTTGAAAACAAACTACATAATTAATGGGATAAAACTAATAAATCTGTTTTTAAGTATCAATATAGACACAAAAGATATAACTTAATCTTAGGTCTACTATATGTTAAGAGAATGCCACATAACTATTGTTTTTGAACTAGTGGCTTCACTAAACAAGTGAGATGTGGGTATCTGGAGCAAACTGATTTTGAGAAAGTGACTATTTGAAGAATGCACTAAAGATACTGTCATGACACAATAACTTAAACAGCACTAAGTAACAGGAGCAGAAGCTTTATCTTAGCAATAAAGGGCTGAAAGGATTTAAGACTTTTCCAAATCTTTTTTGTTTTTTTTCCTATTTAAACATTGACTTAGTAAAACAGGGAATTGGTGTTTCCAACACGACTGATTCCCCCCAGCCCGGCTCCCAGAGCACCCGGACTCCACACGCCTCCCCTTGGGATCGCTGTTGAAGATGACATTGTATAAAACACTCTTATCACTCCTTCAAATTCAATTCCGAAGGATACCAAAACCTCGCCTGAATTTCCACGTGGTGTTGCCTTACAGCGAGCTTTATTAGCCTGCCAGGGATTACAAACCCGAGCTCAAGTTAACACAGCTCGCTAATATATTTACACTGCATGATTCAAACATTAGTTGGTGGTGTAGCAGCTCTCGCACAAGCTAAATTAATTCTGTAGTAATTAATACAAGCAGGGATGGCTCAGGTTAACTCAGCAACAAAAACATAGCCCAGAGGACAATTTACATGAACATGCTCCAGGCAAGGAAACGAGTAAAACTCTTCCTGGTGAGCAGATGAGAGGGGCTCCTTTTCCAGGGGGATGGTGTTCTGGCCTTGAAAATACCGCTGAGAGGGTTGGGGACGTGCTCAGGGGATGTGTCTGCTTTTCCCTTCGACGAGGTGGAAAGCTGGCTTGCAGCAAGAGGGCAGGGAGCTCTCATTGGGATGCAAACCCACACGCTGGTACCCAGGAAAGGTGGATCAGGGCAAACAGCCCCTGAGTGACCGTGCAGGAAAGCACGGAAGGCAGGATGAGCGCAAACCACTGTTGTTGTGAACAGGTAAATAAGGGCCTTTGCTGTGCCCTGCTTCACCCCCCTCAGCGTACATAGGCTCCTTGTGTGGTAAGCACTGTTTTTCTCGGCTGCCAGAGAGCAGACTGAAGTCCCCAGACCCGCTGGCCCCTTCCCCAGGGGTCACTGGGCAGAGCCATCGCACCCACCAACAAATACTGACTTGACCAGCGGTAATACTGTAACAAGCTGTATTCTCCCTCCTGATTCCATTTGTAATCAAATATTCACTCTTTCTGTTTAATGATGGTAACTCCAAATAATTCAAAGAGCTGTTTTGGTTGTAATATTTTCTAATTGTTTCCTTTGGGAAGTAGAAAGACTTTGACTAGATATTGTATCATGGCTTCATCATTACTTTGAGGTGGATAATACGCAACTTCAGATGTACCACAATTAGTTCCAGCAATTAATACTTCCCTTTCATTTTTTGCCATTAGTATCATTTTCTGACAGCCTAGATAAGCGCTGTAGCTTGCATTCGTTCCATCACTGATGAGCTATTGAACAAACCAGTACAACAGATCAACATAGCTTGTCTTTCCTATAGTATTACAGCTTAGTGCTGATTTAATTGCAAAGTATCTGGACCTGTTGCTTATGAGTTAAAGACCATTCCAGGTCCAGGAATGCTGGGATCGACACATCCTAACAGGCAAAATTCCAACTGCACAGGGACCGTTAACTGAGGTCATATATTTTCAAAATTGCTGCTCGCTTTTACTCCAACTTGTCTTTCAATACAGTAGACTTATGTTGGATTACAATTTATATTACTTATCCAGACCAAGCTGAAAGCATGAACATGTAAATAACAAACACTACCTTGCCGTTTTCACTGCACAAATGACAACAACAAAGCCTGCCACGTTTACAGAAACTAAACCCACATTTATCTCTGTGATAATATGTCATGAAGTTAAAAAAAAAAAGGTTCATACTATCCCACCAAACCCCAGATAATTACTTTGCTGGCTTAGACAGGTTGTCTCTTCTATCCTTGTGTCTTTATGGCATCAGCTTCTGGCCAAGTAACAGTCTTTTTTAGCTCATTAAATAGTTGGATATAGAAAAGCTTGATAGTTCACGACAGCTTCTCAGGGAACCAGCTGCATCTGAAATACAGGTGAGGGGAATGGAGCAGCCTTGATTAACAGAATGAAGGTGCCCATGGAAAGCACCCAGCCTGTGGGTCCTTGGCTTTCTGTGACCCATCAGTCATGCTCTACTTCAGGTTCAGTCCTATGGGAGCCTTCAGTAAAAAACTCCTATTAAGGTGGGATACTTAGGACTTTGGACATCAGTTGACTTGTAGCCTGTGTTCTGCATCTCCAGAGGATAATGGAATAAAGAGCTAACATATACTAATGCTAGATCACTTTTCAAAGTTAGTCGTATTTGCAAATAAACACGATCTGTGAATTTAGCTAACATTAAGAAATATTTCACTCAAGTTGCTTCAATATGCCACTACTAACATCAACATCCTGACATCATTATTTTCCTTTATTTCTAAACTTCAGTCTGTGCAGGTACAAGGCACAGAAATGCTGTGCACACACCATTTGCACTTTTCACCAGAATGGGATAGGATATTACAGAGTCAGGAATATTTATCTCAAAATACCTTTCAACAGAAATCGAAGCATAAAAGAACCAGGATCACAATGTTATCATCTACAGCATCTGGATTTGATCCGGTCAGTCAGTGGCAAAACTCCCACCATTCAGCCCATTAATTTTGCATGCCGATTCTCCGCTGAACTTTCCCCGTCCTTACGACAGTTATTTCTACACGAGTTGGCAAGCACTTTTTGCTGTGCCTCAGAAACGTGGCAGCAGCAGCCATGCCCACAGCAAAGCTGCAAACAGCAGCCACGGCTCCACTAAAGGCATTTCTGTCCTTCATCCCTTCTCCCAAAAATCCACCCGTCCTTTCTGGCCATGGGTATTTGTGCAGGAGGCTCCACAGAGCCCTGCCCAGCTCCAAACCCCAACACAAGGGACCTGCACAGGGACAGCCTTGGGCTCTGGCGCTCAGCATGAACATCATTTTTATGTAAGCAGCTTCTCCGTAATTATAAAAATGTCAGCTCAAAATTGCATGGCAGAATTTCAATTCATTTTTAGTTCTGTGGAAGATGATGGTGGCTTTTTAAAAGTTCACTTGCTATCAAAACAGCAAATGTAATTAAAATCTTTCAGGAACATTGTGGTTGATTAGAAGTTTAATCACCAGCAGCCAGTGAAGAAAACTGCAAATACCAACTCCAATGCCATCACAAAAACAACTGAGCTGCTCCCAGCATATACAGCCAGCTCCTGATTTGATCACATCTGTATTTTTACAGGTTAGTTATTATTGCTGTAAGAACAGGAAGGTTTCACCATCTGCTTGTAAGTGCACTACAGAGCATAAGAAATGGGATATGTCTAACTTCAAACAGTCATTTCTGTATTTCCACAGAATTCCTCATCAGAACTTTGTGTTGAAAACCAAGTTTTCAACTCACATAGCAACTTCACACCACGGCTGATACCACCCAAGACACGCATTTGCAGCCAGTCAGCAAGGGACTTCTGTATTACATCGGCAGTACATACATCTCACGCTCATTTTTCATAATAGAGTTTGCAAGGTGACTGCATGGGCCTCAGCATGCTTATTGTTTTCAAGTTTTATAAGAATGTCCCTAGTAAACATGTAGCTCAATGAAGCCAGAAGTAAAATATCTGCTATTCTACTTCCATTCTCAAAAAGGAAAGGAAAACACAACTAGTCAGTGAACCACTCCAGTTTCAGTAAATAACAAACAAGCCCCATGTGTAGTACATGAAGGAAGCAGAGGGAGATCAAGATCGCGGCAGATTTTATCATCCAACTATTACAAAAACATAGGTTTCGCTTATTACCCTGATTTTTATGAGCTTTCAGACCATGAGCTCTGCCTTCCAATACCTGAAAGTCACTAAGGATAAAACGAGTTCTCGGTTGACTCCATCTCTTGAATGACTAAGGAATACTGAATGACTAAACCAAAATAATAATCTTTAAGCAGAGTTACATCTGTGTTTGCACATAACAAGTTTCAGAATTGCTTATTTCACTATTACCATGTTCCTTAAAAAAAAAACCACCACAAAACAACACAAAAAAACCAACACAGGAACCCACCATTTTCTTTTACCTTCCTACTTTTCCACATTTTTAAAAATCCAGATTAATTCCCCATCCCTTTTTTTTCTTTAAATCAGAAGTCTCTATTTTCAAAGTAGTATATTTAACGTATTTCATCGCAGCATGATCACAGTCCCAAGTTAGCAGCAAACTTTATCAGCTGGTTACCACTTATGTTTCTATATATCAGATCAGAGCAGATTTGCAGGCACTTCAGTGAACGCAACCTATAAACCAGTGGGAAGAATAACCTTAAAAGAAGAAACAGAAAGAAATTTTAATTTTGACGGCCACCAGCAGCAAACGCAAATTCTTATTAGGTCCTACTGGGGCTGTGTTAGGCATCTGTAATGATGTTGGTCTTCACGTTAATAAAATCAGTTTCTTAATAAGCATAGTTATCATGCACTGATTACTGAGAGTGAGCAATAACACTTGCTCTGACATTGACTTCAGGTCAATCAGAAGAAAGTTTGTTTTCTTGCGGATGAGGGAAGAAACTGGAAATAAGAAAAGTACACTTTATAGTTCTCAGGGAAAAAAAAAACAGGGCCATTCAGAGTGCAACACTTATTACATATGGGTAACAGGAGACATTGCTGATGGGAGTACCTACTGCAATTCTGCATCCTTAGCTCCATGTCACAGACCTCTATAGCCACACAGAGAACTTAACAGTAATTAAATCTGAATTCGCCCTTTAGCCGTGCAGGTGAGGGATGATCTTTTGTGTAGAGCTGCAGGAAAGAGAAGTATTTATTTTAAAATAATCTCCTAATAGAGGAAATATCAGTAACTCGGGACTCTTTGCAACAAACCGTTCAACCAGCGTTGCTTTTTGACAGAGTGGGACTCGCAAACTTTGCATTGAACACCAAAGCCAAAACCCCACAATTTGCAGCCAAGTTGGGTCTTTAATTTGGCAAAGACACCAAATGGAGAGCAACAAAACCAGTGCCTGCCCTTGGTGTGCTTCTTGCACCTGTGCCAGGACCAGCCAAGCCACTGTTAGAAAGGAGTTAGTGCTCTGCTCAGAACAGGAAATTTTCAGACATGGCTCCCAAAATTACAATGGCTTTTTCACAACTATAACACATAGGAATAGAGTATTTTATCTGCAGTAAGATATCCAGTGACTTCATTTCTACCTCCAAGCCTTCTCCTTCCCTTTCAGAGCTCTATGTGCCAATCTTCCTTTAGAAATACACTCTCTTTTTTTCCCCCCTAAAATGAATCAGTTCTTAGTAGATATTCCACTCATTTTTCTAGTGGTCGTTGATGCCGTTTAAATTTCTCTCTTTTCAGTGGTGTTCCAATGCCTTCCAATTTAGTAACAACTGCAAATTTCATTAACGTCCTGTTGAACACATTTTCCCAGCTAGCAATGAACTTGAATCAGGTCCTGCAATTGATTCTGGCAGCTCTCCACCACCGGCCTTCCCCACATCAGCGCGCTGCCTTTGTCTCAAACTTTTCAGCCAGCTGTCGGTCCACGTGGCTGTGGCCCTATTCAAACCAACTGGGACCTTTTGTTTTTTCCTCAATAAAATGGAAATCTGAATGAGGAAATATCAACCGAGTTATTAAAATCCAAATATACCACATTAGGTGCATTCTCTTAATCCAGTGAAGCAGTTACAGCAATAATTAAGTGAAAATAAATTGGTCAAGGCCATTTATAGATAAAACCTGCAAACAGAGCACTGGGGAGCCGTTAAAGTGGGTATCTGAAGAGAGGAAATACTTTAAAAATGCTGTGCAATCCAGCTAAACTGCTTCAATAGCAATCACACAATCAGTTGTGCTAGACTAATTATAATTTAAAATAAAGAAATAAGAGGGAGACAAACATTGTTAGACCACTATGTACAGACCCAAGGGGGATCTGGGGGAGCTGTTCCTCTGGCCCAAGCAGCGGCCATGGTGGCCTGTGCAGAGACAGCTGCTTGCCAGGCTTTAGTGGTGGAAAGCCCAGATCAAGTGACCTCCTGAGTCATTACTTGCACATAAACCCGAGATTTAGGGCCATTTGTCATTTTCTAGAAAAATCAATCTTTGGCCCTGAACACCTCATTTAATTTCTTTAGGGCTCGTTTGCATCTCAGCTGTTTAATATGTTACAAGTTGTGATGCTTAATGATGGAGCTCACCCTCTTTATTTGTGCGTGACACACAGGCTGCGAGTTCACCAGGCAGGGATACAAGCAGGGAGAAAAAACAAATGCACCAGACTGAGGTCTCAAAATTTAGCAGCATTTGTGCACTACGCACAGAACCACAATTTCTGCTAGAACTAGGCAAAGCCAGCATTGTTATTGAGCTGTGAGAGGTGACAGACGGAGGGAACGTCGCTCTGCGGAGCCTCTTGGCTCCAAAGCTCTTTGAACAGCTTTACCTTGTCCTCATGATGCTGTGACTGATTTCTGAGAAGTGAAATATGACCACAAGTCTAAAGGGACTTGTAGTGGCTCCTTGTGATTGCGCATCCACATCTCATAAGCATGCTGAGGTATTTAACAGAAATTTTCCAAAACATGGGAATTCCCAGAACATGGAGTCAAAACACTAGGGCGGCCGTTTTGTGAGGCTCACGGCCAAAAACCACGGCCAAGGGAAACCTGCTTCTGCCACAGGCAGAGTCCCTCGCTCGGAGCACCAGCTTTGAACATCTTCAAGCCCTGCTTTGCCCCATTGTGCAAGAAGCACTTAATAAATGATGTTATTTTACAACTCCCTGCTTATTTTCAGCACTTAAGAAAAAGCACGTCTTGCTCTAATGTGGTCTGCTTGCACTCAGAGCAAACGCTTTGGGAAGATGCTAGAAGCACTGAATACTAATCACCAAACAACATCTAACAATAAGTACGTAAGTAGTATCCAAGCTGTCAAGATACACTAACAAGTACTGATTTTACATGATCTTCCTCAGAAGCTGGACTTCAGTTTTGAAATACATCCCTACACAACCTACACTGGTATTAGCAGTCTTAAAACTATCAGACTGCAGGGAAGACTTAGAGCCAGTTGCTTGTACTAATCAGTTTAGGACCTGAATTGAGTGCAATCCAGGCTTCTATTATTTACTACTGACATGTGCCGAGTTGAATTTTTCTAACATTTCTGCTTGATTCATAAGGACTCTAACAAGAATATTAAGTACAAGCCATTAAATTTATTTTGACTTGACTAGGTTGTCTTAATTATTAAGAATTCTATTTAGATTAATAGGAGGAAATCTCCTGACATATATTGCCTTGCAGCACGGAAAAGATTATGGGAAACGACTGCGTAAGAAGGCTTCTCTTTGAAGTGCAGAGTGAGGGCACAGACAGCTTGAGCAATGCCTGTTGGGCATTCCACTGCTCAGGCGCGTACAAAACCGCAGGGCTCAAGTACCCAACGTGCCACGAGTTCAAGCACCCACAAAATGACGTTACCATCGGGCTGCCAGTCTAGCAGTGCCGCCTTCTCTCGTGCACACACTGTACGACGATAGTTCCAATGCCGCTTCCCAGAAGAGCATCACCCCAGCGAGCGCTGCCGCGGCCCTTGCTGTGGACACCGTCCTCCCCCTCGCTGCTCCCGCACGCATCGCAGCAGACGCTGCTCATGGGAACCGCTCTCCTCTTAAACCAGTAGCTACAACTGCACCTCGCCCTGCCTCGGGAGCCAAGTGTCAGAACAAGAGGGGTTTTGTGGCTGCTCTGGAAACAAGTAAGCCAAGGTGCTTTCACAGCTGGAAGGAAACAAGTTTCAGATGGGAAGTCCCTCACCAAGAAGCTCTCCATCTCTGATGACTGGCAGTAGTCTCATCAGCACCCACGAAGAAGCTCAGAGACTATTTGCATCTACAGAAATGCAAAAGTGGAGATGATTTATTTCCCAACAGAATAATTTCAAAATCCTGTTGAAAGTTTTATGATATTTTAAATCAAGAAGGAAAAATGCCCCCTGGGCCAGCTGGCATTTTTGTCTGAATCCAGCTTCTGCAGAAAAGCTCCAGTGAGGTTCTTCGTGATGTTTAAACTGGATGTAGAATACAAATTGCTCACAGGTCTTTTTCTAAACCCACTTAATGTTACAAATTTTGCCCACTAAGATACGTCAAAGATTTCTTACTGTATAGTGCACATTATGCTCTGTTGCTAGGCCCTAAGCATCTCATTTCTATTCTCCTCCCAAGTCACGTAAGATCTTTTAGCCAAACTTACAAAAGACATCTTACTTTTCTACCAAGCAGCCCTCACTAGAGATGGCATGGTACCTCTCTGGACCCGCAGACTTGAACACCAGGAGCACAAAGAACCAATGTGGTACCTCTGTCTCATTTCCCTCAACGCCAAGACAAACTCCCAAACCTGCCTCATTCAAAATAATTGCCTACCTTAGGTTACAAAATAAAACAAACAAACAAAAAAGCCCAGCAAACATGGTCCTCTTACATACACACATATATTAACCATTTGTTACCCACCTCTATGAGTAAACTGCAGGATCGCAGCAAAGCACCTTTTTTCAAATTGTTTTTTCCGTCAGTCTTGGAATTTCTGTTTAACTTTCCGTTAACCTAATTTCTTATTTCTCCCACATAGATCTCTCCCCCAGACCTCACCTGCTGTGTTCTTTCTCCCTTTCCATTGCCCTTACACTTCTGCTGACATCTCAGTATGGACTCCTCTCCCTACTTCGGCTTTCATCTCACTTCTCTTTCTTTGCACAGAAAACATCCTGTCCCCCAAAACTCATTCTTTCTAGGGCAAGAGACCATTTCTTACCTTGATATATTCTCTTCCTCACTTTGATCGGCATTTGCTACTTTATTTCCATCTGTGCATCTCGCCTACAAGCTCTAACTCTGCTCTCTGCTTTGAATCCTGCCAGCAGGTACCTGCGGGTGGGTGATCCGGGGGCGTTGGAAACGCCTGCAGGAGCCTCTGCATGTTGCAGGACACAGTGGGTCCCTCCTCCCAAGAGGAGCTTGTACCTGCCACCCACCTCTAAATGGATGAGCTGCTGGCTGCAGACTCAGAACCTCACCTGGAGGCAATTTAATCCAAAGACTCGCTGGTCTCTGAACTGAGGATCTCCTTGCTTCCTCCTGTTCCCTTTCTGAGTATTGCAATCACAGTCAGCTGCGAGTTAAATGCTTAATTAACCTTGCAGGAATCTCTCGCTTGACTAGATCAGGTAACCAAAGCCAATAATAAAATTATCTTTCCAACACCCACATGGAATTTTATAGATAGGATTTAATCTACATTTTTGATTTGATGATATAGATTTTAAGAAAGTATCAAAATAACTCAGATACTATATTAGCTTGAAGAGGGCTCAGCAGCAATTACTGATCTGGCAGGAATATAAATCTTGGCATTAGTGGAATTAGAGAACTAACAGTCTGGGTATTCACTCCCTACCTGCACAGCCAGTCTTTCCATCAGGACAAGCTATCTGCTGACTGCCCTGTCTCCTCCTCCCAGGTTCGGGAATGCTCTGCAGGAGGATGTGCTCCCTGCAGTGATGGAGACAAGGCTGGTTGGCCTCCTGTAGCTCTGGTCCTCCTCCTCGCCTTTCTTAAACACAAGCATAACACCAACTTTCCTCAGCCACCCACAACCTTTCCCAGTTACTGTGTTTCTTTACAGATGACAGACATCTGCCCCAGTCATTTTGACTAACATTTTCTGCACCCACCAGCAAGTCCCACTGGGTCAAGTACATCCATCTTCATCCTACTGGTCCTACTGGTCCCCAGGCTGTGGTTCCGTGGCCGCCTCCCTCGCTCCCACCTCCAGCAGTTCGCAGGGGTGGCTGGAGGAGGCAAAACAGGCTCTGGCAACTACGGTCTTTCCAGTATCATCTGCTGCTCGGTACGTCCTCTGGCCACATGCACGCACCGATTTCTGAACTGGGTTTGCAGAAAGCCCCACCTGGCTGGTGACCCCACCACAGCAGCACCCCCAGCACAGTTCCCCCTCTGCCGGGCACCAGGGACCAACGCGGGCTCATCGCTGGCTTCATACAGGAACTCTGCACAGCACCAGGGATGCACTGTCGTCTTCATTATAACACGTTTCTTTCTGCAGTACAACCATTACAGCCCCTCAATGGAACTGATCAGTATTAAACCCAATTAACATCTTCAATAATTCAACCTCTTGCCATTTATTAACCTAACAGTTATATATTAATAACACTAAAGGTTACTTGGTGTTAAACCTACTCATGTTGTTCAGCATGCCCACAGTTAGAGCACCACAAGTGCTCCCTGAGCGTGTTGGGCAAGCTGAACTCCCCATCGCTGTTCTTACGACCCCAGTGCATCCAAACACCGGGAACACAATTCCCTCAGAGTACCGTAACATTTAGTGGTTTCTGGAGATTGGCTTCCAAAACTACTCCACACACCTTTCCCGTTCCTTCCCTGCTCTGCTACCCCAGTCAAGGGTTTCTTAAATGTTAATTAGGATGCTGATCTTCAGTTGCACAGGTAGAACATCTTCTGTGTGTTTTAACAGTTTTTTGTCTACTGCAGGACAAGGCTGGCACTCTGAAGTTGTTTACCAGAACATCACTGTTTTTATACCGCTCCAGGGTAAAAGCGCTGAACCCAAAGCAAGCATAAAATGCAACTGTCAGTGAAAAAGTACACCGCAAAAGCTTCAGAAAGTATTGAGAAGTTGTAGCGTGCAGCACACAGATGCTTTTCAAAAGCACACACCTCACTGCTGAAATCATGTGTATGAGGCAGAGGCTTGGAAAATTATCAATATTTCTTTCCAAAAGCCATTACATAGTTAAAAAAAATCAAAATATTAACTTGGGAAAATTATTTTCCCTAAGCCAAGCTCAAGGCATGTGAATCAAGTACAAAGAGCTGTTTCATGGTTTGGACAGGCAGTGGAAGGGGAGCTGAACATGTTTCTGTTCTATCTGGTTTTACTCTTCTCTAATTAAACACTTCAGACGTGCACCGGGATGTCACTTGGCTCCTACGCTGAAGCATGCTCTGTGAGGCTCTGGGGTATTTAGATTATTTCTCCAATGCAGCATTCTCAAATCATAGTTTTCATATTACTTTTTCCATTTCTTACAAAGACTTTCAGGCTCCCCAGAAATAAATTTCCGTGGAAATACACACCCGTGAGATCCACCTGACAGCTTCTAGGCTGGTATATAAGGTATTTGGCTGCTGTAGCCCTTCTCCACAGAACAGAACTGTTGCTTCAGTCATTACAGGTTCTTTTCTCCTTCCTATCAGTTAATGCTTCTAATTGAATTTGGACTAATTACACAGTTGGGTCATCTTGTATTCCAGCATTCTATAGACGTTATACTTTAAATGACAGCTACTAAAATATAACAATAATTAAAAATAATATAAAACTAAACACAAAACACTAAGGCATTTCTTATAAACATTTCCTCTAGCTTGGTTTTTAAGATCTCAAGTTGTGATTTTACTGCTTCATAGGGCAGATTTGCTCCTTTCATTCTGCTTTAAAGCTCTGAAATGACAGTATACGTGGTTTGACAGTGCAAATCCCCCTCTGCCTGCACCCTGGTCCAGGATGGAGATGCATGTATTGCCCATGCAAATTTCCACCTCTCTGCTGCTGTTCAGACCCGGCAGGTCTTGAGAATGGCAGGGAGAGCAAGTGGGAGAAGAGACGGGCAATGAGAAGGAAAGAGAAGGGAAGAGCTTCAAGCCATAAGACCCTGTTTTTGCGAGAACACACAACTGCTCTCACAATCACAATTTGAGCACAATCTCAGGGATCTACACACAGGACATCTCTCCCTGCAATCGGCCTAAGGGGGGTTGCAAGTGATAGGACTGTTCCTTCAACTCCCCTCTTTTTTGGCTATCGGATTTGGTGAAGGGAATAGAAATTTAAAACAAAACAAAACAACCAACCAAACATCCTCCAGCAAACCAACCGACACCACCACCACACACAACAGAAGACAGACCAACCCACAACCGTTCACTTAGGCGCACAACAAAGTTTGTGCTTTCGCGCTGTCAAACCCCTTCAGGCTTCTAATCCTGCCATTGATCTTAGAATGTGAAAGAGCTGAGCTGGATTCTTGGCCAGACTTTGGGCACCAAAGCAGCTCTAGGAACGTACTGAGATGGCAGGCGGTGGGGTGAGCGCTGTCTGATGGTTGGCTGCACCTCCTGCTCATGAGGAACCGCAGAACGGGGTTTGCCCTCAGCAACGCAAGTGGCGGAGTCGAGCACTGACTTTGCATAGGACAAACAATTTGTATTTCCCATGGGTGAGCAAGAAAAGGCCAGAGAGGTAGCTGCCTAAAGTTAATCGCGTCCTAAATTCAAATGGCATACTCAATACTAGGCTTTAAATAACATTTTCAATTAACATCTAAACATACAGCGGATTTTACAATGAAATTGAGGTACTGTAAAAACACGTGACTGTCAGCTGAGCTCTTTTTCTACTAACAAATATATACACAGTGTTATTGATGATATAACGCACTCAGATTTATGACACCATCTGCTCTTTTTCTGCGTGCTGAACACCTTGCAGGCAGCTCCCAAGCGTGTGCTGTGCAGGGAGGCTCTGAGAAGGAGAAACCTGCTGGGGGGGCACAGGCGTTGAGAGACGAGCATGGAGAGAAATACTGAACAACTTCGAGCTGCCATTCACTGAACGGTGCCCTGTGGAAAATGTACTGTGGAATGATGTAACTGAAGGCTGTGTCAAAATGTGGGTTCATAAGGGAGAGAAATATTAATGCACAAACATTATCAATTCTGTCCTTCTACTTCAGAGAGCTTGACATATTTGAAAAAAAAAAAAGTGACTGAGCACAGTGTGTTGCATAAAATTTCCTCTTTTCCTAAAAGAGGAAAACAAATCCCATTCTGTGGGACCCAAGGAGGATGTGCAAACCAGGGCACCCATCTCTACCACTCGTGCTGAAGGTGAAGCTACAGCAGCAGATACAAGAGGCAGGTAGTTATCCCTCTGCAAACTGGCTGCTCTGAAGGTAAGCGCAGGTTAAATGTGTTTGAATAGCTCCATTTTACATATGGATCCAGGCATGGTGGATTTTTTCTCAGACGGAAGAGTATTCACAGGGGTTATCTTTAGCCTAACGAGGAGGCTCTCGGCAGCCGACAGTCAGAGCGTGGCTCCAGAGGGTGAGTCGGAACAGCTAAATTGGGCTCCCCATCCCTCCCCAGAGGAGCTGCTCAGCCTCCGCTCTCCGTACGGGGCCCCCGCAGAGAAGAGCCTCAGCAGGCTGAAATTAGCCTTTGCCAATACATTCCTGTATCTAAGCAGCACAGAGTCACACCGATCTCCGAATTTGCTGCCAGCAGGGATTATTTCCATTGCATCCTGTTGGCAGGAAGCATGGGTTTGTTGCGTTCCTCAGCCAGTAGAAACGGTCAGATCTCATCGGTTCTTTGCTATGGCAGGACCCCAGAAACAGGAGCTCCTGCTCTTATCTGGTGGCAGCACATGCACATAGGCAGGCTATTATCTCATTGACCAAAACACTCCTGGTTTTCACTACCCATTTTCAACAATGAAAACTGTCTTCCTAGACATGATGATGCTCGTATAAGCCTCCAGTTTTGAGCTTGCCTATTTTAAGTTGCATGAAAAGGTGAAAGAGTTGCTTCCTCAGCTTGAAGGCCTCCAGAGACCAGAAACAGAGATTTTATTTATTTCTGCCTCAAAGAACATCCAAGGGATTGAAACTCCCGCTTTGTCCAGTACCCTGCAGTAACTAATGAAAAGTAACACAAGCAGATGAGTGCAGAGACTGTTTGCATCACGCTGGATCTGTTCAGAGAATTAAGGCAGATAGTCTGAGGTGTCATTCACTTCATGCGCTTGGCATTCATGTGTTTGTTACAATCTTCACTTTAATTTGACCAGCAGGCTTATTTTTTTCCCTCCTTTGTTGTCCTGCTCCCCTCACCCCTCCAGCTTAACTAGGCTGTAAAGTACTGGAAGTCAATAGTTGCATCAGCATTGAACCTGGGTTAACAAGAGGACAACAGGAACTGCAGAGTCTTACTTTATCTGATACTCACATGTCAAGAATTGAGCTGGTTTCCTAAAGAAACTCAGCTGGTTTAAGCTGCTCCTTTCAGGAGACCCACAGTGAAAGTATAAACGGCAGTGAAAGGTATAAAATGCAGTTCTGTTAGGAAAGTTAATGAGAGTTCACAGGCAATAACTCACTTGCATGGCCCCAAACAAGTCATAGACATCAAAATATCTTTCTGTATACAGTTAAAACTATTAAAAAGCCTACAGGCTTCCAAAAATTCAAATAGAAACCACACTACAGGCAGCAGAAACTATATTTCAAACACAAATATTCTAGTGCTGTATTGCTCGTGGGAAAGGATCTATGGTTTATGATGCTGCAGACCCAACATGGAGTGGAGTTTAAAAGAAGGAAAAGAAAAAGTCCCTTCCTCCTGGCTCAGCGGCCATAGCAAAGAAAAATATATTAAACCCTGTAAGTCTCCACAAACTGTGTGTTAAAGGCCAGCACTGGTCACAGCTGCCTGAGGTGTGGACTCCAGGAGTTCAAGATGATCTTCTGCCCTCGCAGGTGCCACAGGAACCAGCACAACTGCTGTCACCAGGTGACGGACTGGGACTGGTGGTGTCTGCACAGAGAACGGAGAGGAGAATTTCTGAGAGAGATGTGCTAGCTACCTAGGAGGACGCTGGCACAACAATACAAATATACCCTGGATTTTTATCAAAAAGAGAAAACATTCCTTAAAAAAAAGCAATTAAATGACTCTGAAGCAGTGCCATGACTGCGTAGATGAAGTGAACCATTAACATTGAACAAACAGCTGGAAGGCTGTTTAACTTCGCTGCGCTATGAAATAATAAAATACATAACCTTTCCCCAGCCGCCTTCTGCAGGTTCCAGCTTTTAGCGATTTTTGACAAGCGAAGCTGTCAGGGAGCCGCACACCAGGCTCTGGGTCTGTAGCTCCGCAAAGTACCAGCAATTCCTTCCCCGTGGCCTTGCTGAAGGAGGTGCTGGTGAGTCTGCAGCCTCTGACAGGTACGGCTGCAGAGCTGTTCTGTTACTGTGCGCCTCAGCCACACCTATCAGCACCTATTATAACAACATGAGTCTTAGTCTTCCTCTCTCACTTAAAATATGACTTGTCTCAGAAATAAATAGGCAAAGATGACACCCCCGGATAGCAGAGCTTCTTATTTATAGCCTTGCACAGACCCTTGTTATTAGAACTGTGTGAACGAGCATAAAGAAACATAGGTTCGCTCGAAAAAGAAGGAAGGAAGGAATTTGCTCTTATAAATTCACCTGTCACCATTACTACATGAATAAATAACACATGTAAAAACTACCTTTTGGGGTTTTCTAGCACAATTTAATCTGTCACTCTAAGAAATGGCACAGATCTCTCCTGGAGCTCACTTCGTTTAGTCATATTCTAGGATGGTTACAAAGACGGACCGTCCAGTGACATGTCATCTCATAGCACACCTTACCTCAATTATTACTGCATACACTTAACTGCTTTGTTTCTTTCCTTAATTTCATATTAACTGTTGCCCAGTTCTTTCATTCAGGAGGTAATTTTTAAGATCATAATTTTCTGAGATGAAGATTTCCATACTGGTAAAACTGTCACATTGCTTGTTTATGAAGTATAAAAAAAAACCTCTGCAAGCAATCATGTTGGAATATGAAAAACATTACACAACCTGAAAGCCTGGCATCTTATTACTGAGAATGTGTGAGAAAAACTAGAAACAAGGCTGGGAAAACAGACAGTGAACACCAAACAACAAGATACAAAGCATGCCTGCACACAATATGTACGATATACAACTGTACTTGTTTTATCAGGCTGGGTAAACAACCCCACGATTACTAGCAAATGCAAGATTTCTAGCCATGCAGGCTCCTGCAGTACAAAGTATTTTCTCTCACTTCTCCTCTCACAATTCCCACAGCAACAATGAAGCAACAGAAACGTATACATTTTGCTTGACTTCGCATTTGCACGCACACGCACACCCACTACAGCCACTGTTTCCAAAGGGGCATCAGCAATGGATTTTGTTTGAGTCACATCGCATAAAAAAATGGTAAGACAGATAAATCTAAAAGTCTCATGTTTGGCCTTTGAAAAAGGACGAAAAACAAGGAAAAAAAATAAGCTTGGGTTGCAGGAAGGCTCCCGAGGGGCTGGTGACAGGAGCACAGGAAGAGGTGACCCGGCACCGTGGGCAGCAAGTGGCTCCTCGTGTCCCCAGCGTGGTCTGGCTGCACCCAAAGGAATGAACGTATCTTGCCTTACCTACAAACCATCAACTGCTTTCCTTTACAGAAGAACAAGATGATGATGAAAAACCAGGTAGTTTATCCTCCGTCAGCTGCACCAACCGGTCCATTAGCAGCACCAGCTCCCGGGAAGCCACAACTCCTCGTACAATGTGCGTTCACTGAGTTTTTAACCAAAACGTATCCCACCCCCCCAAGCTAGTGAGCTAGGTCTTCATAACACATAAAAGCATCATGATCATCAGAACCTTTCTTTTGACGGAAAAAATTGCTGAAGCCCATTCAGAAGGCAGGAGCCACTTTTCCAAAATAGTGACCATCAGAAGAAAGCGCACAGTTAATTATTCAACAACAAAGGCTTGTGAAAAAAAAACCCCTTATCTCCAGATGGGTGCTGACCACTTAATGCAGCTCCTAGCACGCTGTGCATCAAACGAACGGCTCATCTGACCTCAATTACTGTGGCCCTCTTACAAGTGACTTCTGAGAACTATCGCAAAGTTCTGGTGCAGCTGTGAACAAAGGGTTGTAATAATAAAAGTTCGGATTTATATAATCCCCCGTATAGCCAAAGTGACCTTACAAAGTCAGGAAAACCATTTCAGAACAAACCCAAAAATTCACGTGAAGGTTTGAGGAACTCTGCAACTTCTGTGCCAACACAAGCAGTTCTGCTATTTGTTTGTGGCAATTGCATGCACAACTAATTAGAAAAAAAAAAAAATTATATGACTTATGATACATGTAAACACATTAACATTTTTCTTTGGAAAAATCTGATCCACTATGGCCATATATCTTCTGCCTTAAGTATGAGCTTTTTCATAAATAAATGCTAAAAAACCCCAGATAATCTGTTGCTGAAGAGCAGCCATCTCTTAGAAAAACATCTTTTTTCTTCACTTTGTTTACAAAACCAAAAGAGAACTCCGAATATTTATAAAAGTGCCCATACAAAGTTACAGATTTTGCTAAAATTTACATAACTTGCAGAAGGACACTGAAAAACAGTTGGGCCACCTGACATAACACCTGTAACACTCCCAGACCAGCGATTACACATTGTTTCCCCCTCCAATAATTTGCATCATCTATTTGCACCATCCCTAGCATCCAAAAAACAGTCTAATGGGCAAACTGCAACACAGGCAGGTTTTCTTTTGATAGAGGAATACGAGCCCAAATTTTACTGCCTGTAAATAGCAACAAAACTGTTCATCTCTCAATACATATTGAAATTTTCCTACGTGGTAAGAAGCAAAGTGGTGTTCCCACCATCCCAAACCCAGGTATGAAGGAAAGGCACTAAATTTATTCCCAGCCTACCCATTAACATTCCTCCCTCTGCTTTCAGTGGTACTGACAAAACAAAAGATCCATTAACTTCTATAGCAGAAACTCGTGTTTACCTGCTTGTTCAGCCTCTCTGCAGAGAAGATTCTCTAAGTATGCGAACTCTCAAGTTCCAACAGATCCCAGAAGAGCAGCACATTTTTTAATATAAACCACACAAAATTCATGATTTAAACTATTTGATTCCATTCCACAGTTTCAGTTAATCTCTGTTTTGAAGTTAAAATGAAATCTCAAACCAATACTTAGTGGCTTAAGGAGCCACAGAAAGAAAATCAGTATTTCGGAGGCAGTTCTCACTGTCAACAAGATTTGCTGGTTTGGCACAGGATCCAAGATCTCACTGTGCTTGCTAAAGGAAACTTGTATTACTTTCTAGCTCTTAGACGCATTTTGATACTCATTCCTTCTGACACCTATTATCATCCTGCTCATCGCATCGCTGAGATGGTGAGTATGAGCTGCTACATGTCACACACTATAGCAGGGACCACATGGGGACAAGAAAATGGTTTTTCTCCTCAGATGTGCCCCTGATACCTACACCCTGGTAGACTGGAAATTGCTACACTGTCCAGGTGTGAAGCAGAGACAGAGAAAGAAAGACGAGGATATAATAGAGTTTAAAAAGCAGAAGAGGAAGCAAGAAGCAACAATCCAAATGTACTATGCAAATCTGAAAAGTATATTTGAGAAAGTGTATCTCAATTTTCATATTACTGTTGAAACACACTGGATTCACATTGTAAAAACTTATTGTCATTATATTGATGCTATTTCCTTACCAAAAGACATTATTCAAGTCTGCTCTATATCAAAAAGCGTGATGCCACAAGGAATGCAATCATTCTTTCTTAAAGCTAACACAGTTAAATCACAGCTAATCCTAGTATAAGTGTGACGTAAAGCAGTTGAGCTCAATAGTCTCTTGTGTGAGAACAGATATACCTCCAGAAACACGACCACGCTGATATAATTGTATTCACCATTGAGGTATTTCACTGTCTCACACTGGAAGAGAGAGCTGCACAATTCTGATACCTCCAGGTCAGGTTGTGCTGGCAAGGGACAAGCAGGGGCAATAACTGCGGTTTGGGAAGGCACACAGTAACGTTTTAAAGCTCAACTGATATTTTTGGTAGCATCATCAGCCCTTTAAATATCCACAGAAAAGCTGGTCAAAAAGTTAGTTGTCTTCAAAACGCGTCTGGTGGCGTGACCTCATCCATCTGTCACCAACCGCTCCTGAACTGAAGAATTCTTACCGCCAAACATGTTTTCATTTCCAATTATGAAGTGAAGGAAATGCAACCAACAGAAACAAACGTAATTGTCTGTGCCAAGCTACTACCATCATACATCTTTATAGAGCAGGGCTGGCGTATAAAATCTGCCATTTCCAGCACCACAGAGTAGAAGTGGGCACAGCAGCAACTACAAATCAAACTGCAATTTCTACTACGAACCACGACTTGGACTTTTCCCAGGTCTCTCCCCTGCACTTACTGACCCCAGCAGATGCTTTGACAAGTCCCTAGCACACTGTGGCAAGGCAAGCAGGATCCAACACCTTTAAGGCAAACTGGAAAATATATATTTTAAATTATTATCAACTCTGTATATTTCTGGCATATGAAAAGTGACTCAGCGCTCACCTACTACAGCCATGGCCCCAGCCCCTTCTACCGCCATCGATTACACACCAGCGGGTAAGCTCATTTAACAGCCATTCTGGCCCTGTGGCTTTTTGCAGAGAGGTCTTGACCATTCAGTGCATATTTATCTATTACAGCCCTTTATTAATGCCATACTCCGCAAAACTGCAGGGAAATAGCTGACAGCTTTCACATTGGGCAGCCACGCCAGCCCCACGCGGTCCAGCAGCTCTGTCTGCTATTTGCACATCTGCATATCTCCTTTCCTTTTATTTAGTGGGGTTTTCTGTTTGTGGGGTTTGTTTTTTTGTCTGGATTTTGCAGAGGGGTTTTTTGTTGTTGTTGTTTGCTTTTGTTTTTCTGTTTTAAGCTTATAAGACAACATGCAACGCAGGATTCCCCCTGCGATTCCACTGATATGAAATGGTGCAACTTCGCTCTGTGAGATCTAACCACGTATTTGAATTGAAGCTCGAAAAATAACTCACCACAGCCACCCAAGAAAACAGCACGTGGCCTGTTAATACCTGCTTCAATGAGGAGAGAGATGAGAGAACATTGCTGCATACATACGCGCAATGAGAGATTGGTCCTCCCCGTCTGAAGAAGCTGCGACACAAAACACAACCAAAAAGCCCTTACGGGGAGCAAAGAAATGAAAACGCAGAAAAACCCAGACAGTTTGCAAATTCCTCTTCAGTTGCTGAATACCAGAACTTCAAAGAAAGCAGTGCAAACCCAGGACAGCATCCTTCCCTGTTCCCAGCTTTTCTCCCGTGCTTTCCAAGCGCCACCCCATCACAAAACCAGTCACTGCCCAGCCCTGCCCCAGGGCCAGCGGCTTTGGGAGAGGCAGCCCCTGCGTTCCCAGCTTTCAGCTGCACAGGAGCCCTCGGAGAATCAGGGGACGCACGTGGCAGAGTCGTGTTTGTAGGAACACATCATGGCTGGCTGCCTACAAATGACTGCCTCAACGGTCTGTGTTTTAGATATCTTGCATACCATACACACAAGTGGGAAAGCTGCAAGAAGTTACAAATTCAGCCTCAGGGAGAGAAGAGAAAAAACAAAACAAAACAAAAAAACAAATACCTAAAACCAAACCTGTTTCCAGCCTGTGACTTTTGATCAGTCAGTTCTCTTGGCTGTTGTATGTTGGTGTAACACCGTTGGTTTCAGAGCTGATCTCTTCCAGTTCAAAATATGACCATATGATCTGAGAATGATGACTTCCCACCATCTGCTAAATTTCTGTATTTCTACCTAGAAATATACTGAAAATAGCAGTGGTAGGGTACTGAGAATGGGCTGGTACATGCCAGCATGCTATTACAAGAGCTCAGAAACAAATATCTCCACTTCTGCTTCCCACTGCCAGACTAACAGGTACCTGCTGCATCCCTGCCTCAACTTCTGACCTGTGCTGAGCCACCACTACTGCCTTCTTTTTTTTTCTGACTTTGACATCTTACACTGCAAACTTCTTTCACGTACGCATCACATTTTATTTTGTAACAAGATACTGATTTCCATGGCATCTTTGTCGAATTCTGCCCTGTGTGCAACCTGAGCTGTCCCCACTCTGCAGGAGGACACTTCGCCTCTTGCAGGGTGCTGGGTTTCACGTCTCAGCCACAGCAACAGCTCTATATTAAACACCAGGTCCTTCATTTTAGGAGATTAAAAAGCAAGTTACATCATAATCTTATTGCTGCAGGAAGGTTATAAAGTAGGAAGGACAGAACTGAAACATCTCAAGAAATAAGCAACATTAAAAAAAAAAAAAAGACAACTGAGTGGCGCTTTATTTCTATTCTATGTCCTCATTGAGATGATTACTGAGTTATTTAAAATAGTTCACCATCAAATTCTGCATTAATCTCCTAACCTTGCTGTTCTCCAGAGGGTTATAACATTCGTTATTATGGCTATTAAAACCAATCCTATAGATGCAGAATTTCAAAAGGACTGTCTAATTGTATAACCGTGTGTATAACTAGTTATGCAAGATGAAGTAATGAGGTCAGCAAAGCATCGTGCTTCAAGGCGTACATTAGGGGGTCAGGAAGGAATTACACTCTATGTACAGCTTTGCAAACCCAGCTACACTTCTTTCACTTTGAGACAGCAGACACTGTCTTCTCTAGGAAAAAGGATGGGAGTTTGCTGCTTCCACACCTCATTATTTTGAGTCAACTCACCACTACATCTCATTGGGTTTTGAAGGCAACACACAGGAAGGACAAGAGATCCCCAGCTGGTGAGCTCCCTTGTTAGGGAAAAGCTGAATTACAGAAATACATTTGACTCTACGCTTGTTTTTTTTCTCTTTTCAGTAGGCTGCTGTAAGTCATCCCAACAAGAACTGCTAGATATCTTCTAAGGTTTTCTTTAAAGCTCCTTGAAGTACATCCCATGGAGCTTTCCTGCTCCCTGCAATGTGGTGTTGGCGGCCGTGCTCACACTGACACTTCTCAGCTTCGTGCTTGGGAATGGTAAAATAACGAGTATGAACCAAGTACCTTGGGCAGACGAAGCTGCCGCAGGGCTGGGCTCAGTGATTGGGAAAGGTCCTGCTGGAATGCTCCTTGCACATGTGGAACCACAGCCATGTCCAGGGCAGAATGCTCATTTCTATACATACTTTCCTATACAAATATTCATACGTACATACAATACACATTTTCATGTAATTCACCTTTTTTTTTTTGGTCCCCAATTGTAACTACGACCTTATACAATCCTTGGCTGAGAATGCTTTGGTCAGGACCTGATATTTTTGTGAATACTTTTAAAGGCTTCAAACAGACCTGATACCTTGTCAAAGGTGTTTGTCTTGGAGCAAACACCTGTGTAAGAAATTATTTTAACGCAGATAATAAATGACAGATGACAGAGAGCCAAACCACGTGTTTATCTGCAGACTCACCAGCTGAGCCAATCTACCTGGCACAGACTTATAAGTCAGCTCAGGTTCTTGCAAGCACTACCTGAGCATGAAGGATTTCAGGAATAATCACAGCAGACACATAGCAACCCTACCCCATTGTGCTAGAACAGATTTAAAAATGATAAAGGCTTTCCATGAAAGACTATTAAAACAGCCTTGGTTTCAAAAGCAAAAGCGATTCACAATTGGGCATCTTTTGTAGAATAAAATTATTTGTCTCTTCCTTTCTTCCACTGAGGAAAAAGCGAGCAGGCAAACAAGGTTAAAAAAGGCAGGAAAGACACAAAATGTCAAAACTCAGATACTTAAGTTTGGCCAGAGAGGGATCTTCTTTGTGAAGGATTCTATCAGCTTTGAAAAATGCATTTGACAGGGGAGAGATGCAGCAGCATTTGCTGACCTGCTCTATGAGAAAGATACTTCTCCGCATACAGAAAAGCCCCTCCAGCTCTCAGCGCTGCTGCTCCCCTGCGACAAGACCTCCCTTGTCAAATTTGCTGTACTGGAGTCCTTCCTCAGCACCGCATTCACGCAAAGGTGCAAACCCCCTTGTACAGCGATGCAGTGCAATTAGGAGGCTCAGCCCCAGCCTTGAGTGCAAACCTGCATCCTCGCTCCCCTGGGGCTCATACAGCAGCCACGTTCCCTCCCTGTGAGAGGCAGCAGAAGCCAGCAGCACTCCACACCAGCCAAAAATCAGACTCTGCTTCATGTCATTCAGGTAATCTGAGACATTAACGTTGTCCCAACTGATATTATTTCCATTCTGCCAGCAAAGCCTCAGACGTACCATTACAAAGTCATAATCTTCAGTTTGGTTGTTTTCTTCCCCTCTCCCCCAGCCCTGAGCCAGTGTCTTTCCCTTTCCAAGCCTTTCCTCCGGTCGCGGTGACAGGAGGAGGTGGCGCTTGGCACGGAGCAGGAGCCAGTTCTGCCCTGCTGATCCCAGCAGCGGCTCTTCGCTGCACCACGTCAAATTAGGAGAAAACCATTATCAGTGCTGAGTGCCGGGGGCTCGGGAACACCCTCAGCACCACCACAAACACAGCTTGCAGGGACCAGGGCTCAGAGGCAGCTGATGCATGCCACAAACCGTGTATTTATGAACTTCGGTGCTTCAGGAACATGCTGGCAAAATCCTCTCCCTTTCCAGCCCAGTCAGTGGTTATAACAGTGACGTCCAACAAACTGTTCATTATTTGCCCTGCATCCTAGGAGAGCGGCGGTTCTCCCGGGATGGCTGGGGCATTGAAAACAGCCACAGCGGGCTCCACGTGATGAGGAGCTGCCAGGGAACCCCTTGAACATGGCACTTGTGTCCCACCAGCACGCACCCCTATTTATGCACTTTATGAACGAGCTCAAAGGAAACAGAAGGGCCTGAAAGGCGATGGCTTCCAACCTCGCCATCAGAAAAGGCAACCGTACCCTCAAATCTCTTATAGGGGAATGGAAAGAGGCCAATCCTCCACATGCATGTAGCAATGCTCTTCAATAAGATGCATGCAAAATCAAGATATGTTAAACTAAGCAGGGACCACCACAGAAGTTGTTTTGACTATCTCTCTATATAATGTTATGTAGATAGATTAATTGTTGCATAACATTATATAGACAGATAAAAGTATTACAACCGAACAGCTTGAGGATTGACCCTTTGGGCACCTACAGATGTTTTATTCCAGCCACGCTGCTTTGCTCAGTGTACCTGCCAGCAGCACTCACTGCTTTGTTTCAGCCAACATAGACTGGGTATTCACATGTGGATTGCAGGTTGTCCACAAACTCATCTCAAGCAAACAAACACTTAACATCATTATGGCAGGCAGCGATATTTTATGGGAATACATTTTAGTACCAGAAACATGAGTTTTTAAGCACTTCCTGGGCAGAAGGAAAAAGACAACACAGTTCCAGCCCTGCCGAAAGGGTAAATCATGCCAGACGTCAGGCGGCTTCGCAGCCAGATCGCGGTTAGTGCAGACTAAAGGTCTTCAGCCCCATCACTGGGGCAGGGTCCCTGCCTCCCCCAGGCGCTCTCACCCCCGCTGCCTCCGCTTACCCACACGGAAAATGCTGCTGAGGGGTCTTTCCCTGGCTGTTGTTTGTCAAATGATCCGCACGCGTTTAATCTAGTTATCCATTCTGCTTCAAATCTGAATGCAAAATACAATGGGGTATCGTGATGGACATGAAGTATCATATTAAATCATATTAAATAGAGTCATGGTAAGGCAAAGGTTTTAAATGCTCGGATGACTTTTTTGTTTTTTTTTTTAAGAAACGGTATTTCAACAGTTTTACTCCATTTTTTAGAAATATAATTGAAACACAACTTTTTTTTTTTTTCTTTTTTTCTTCCCCTCAATTTGGGACTTCAAAGAGAATATAACAGCAGCAGCGAAACAAACATTTTTATACCAGTAAGAGTTTTGCCTTCGTGGGTATCTAATTTAAACTGCCAGACTTTTGGAACATTTATGATACAAAACATAGTCAGTCAGTAATAATCGTGTCCCTCAAGACATCTACTAATTTGTTTTATTGCCTTTTTATTTTTGTCCCCTTTCATTTTCTGAAATATAATCATAGTTCAGTGACTTCGTCTGCAAGGAATCCAGCAAAAAAGCTTTTGCTGTAATGATGTACAACAAATGAATCACAATTCCTTAATCACCCCATTCCTTTTGTTGTTGCCTCATTTGAATTCATGGGTTCCCCAAAAAATTCAATTATATTTGCAATTTCTTCACAAAAATTACTCAGATAAAGAACTGGAAGCATAATGGTCCCTACACCTTCTGAAAAATAAAGCAAAAAAAAATAAATTATAAGTTACTGCAAAAATAGAGAGTATGCCTTCAGACAAAGCTCTCTGCATCCTCAGAGGAAGAAGAAATGGCACTGAAGATCTACATGCTTTTTGCTGCCATGTGATGCTACACAGTGCACAAAAACAACTCTCCCCGCTGGAATAAGACCAAAGGTGCCATTACAAAAGAATCATGAGATGAGATTGGAATTACAGTAGGTTTTTCTATTCCCATTTAAGACCTGGTAATGGCTGACAATACACTTCACAGCGAGAGGAATCGACACCCTGGGCACAGAACTGCCGCACGAGCAGCCAGAGACCTGCGGCTGCAGGGCCTCGTTATTGGCTGAAGAATCATCCGGAAAGTGATTTCTTAGTATCTGCATGGAAGGAAAAACTTGTACAGGCATTTTTGTTTGTTTTCTTATTGCCTCTTGCTCTCACAAAGATGAGAACAGTAATGAAATTCCCCTCTGCTGTACCTCAGAAACTGCGTTTTCTGTTGAAAGACACGTTCCTGCCTGACAGCTTTGATCTTCCTTGTGAATCCTTCTGGTTCAGAGCATGTTCCATGCCTCGTTTAATTCACTGTTCTCATGAGGTCCCAAGATGAAAGGCCAGCTTCTGTCACACCCTCCAGGAGACTTTCTGCAACCCTCAAGAGACAGTTTTTAAGCAATTCTAATGGATCTATGATAGTATCCCAGGGACCTTCAGGAGTGAGCAGAGATCCAGCCCCCTGCCCCATCCCAAAGTGGATCACTCGAAAGAGGGGCTGGAAAGGCTGAGCACGACCCCCAACACCCATCAAAGGTTTGAGGAGCAAGAGTCTGGTTCTAAAGCACAAGCAAATGCCACTCAAACTCCCTCAATCTGCTCAAAAGAGAAAAAGAGACAAACTGGTACATACTTCCCTTCTTCCTTTGAGATAATCATCTCCAATTTTAACCAGCCTATTTTCATATTGGGCTTTCAGTTCGCATTCCCAAAAGTAATTTGCACATAAAAACTGGGCAAACAGATGTTGTTTCATGGGGTCAGCACACACAAATGCTGTTTGTGCATATACATTACATCTTGCTATGCCCAGAAAACTGACACACAAAAAGGAAGATTATTTATCTCTGGGCACGTCAAAAGACATCAAGAATAAAAGTTTAATTGTGCAACTAACTTTAAAAAAAGGGGATCTTACCAAGTTTACCACATTAAAAAGAATCCTTACCACTGTATTTAAATTGCATGCTAACATTCAATTCCTACATTGAGACCACCTGAAAATCTGGCTAAGGACCTAAGGCCACATTCTAATCTTACTGATGCTCTTGTATATCTCTTGCCACTAAAGAAGTTATCCTAGATTTTCACCCAAAGAATGGCAGTTCTGGCCCATACTCACGTCAGTTTTGTTGGAAGATACGCCTTGTAGACATCATCTCTACCATTTAGCTATCTGTTTCTTTTTTAGGGGAACAGTGTAAAATCCCACCAATCCTAATTTCAGGGTATTCTCTTCCAGTTGGGAGAGGAAAAGACTTTACACACATTGATACAATTATTTCCCATAAGCAAATCCAAAGCTTTCATTTATGGAAGGTGAGGAAACATTAAATCTAGGGTGCTTGCTTTGGAAGCGTAATCTTGCAGAAGCAATTAGTTTTAAACTTGAGAACGAGAGAATTTAATTCTTCTCCTAAGAGACACTAATGCTCTTTTAAATATATGCACAGGCATTTAGATATTATAGTGCACTAGAATAACAGTAACTAATGAATAATAATTTGCTGTTTGCTTTCATTTTTCTCATGGCTTTGGCTTTCAGCCCTGTGGGGTCAGACTGTACTCCCAAGGCCAGAGGGAAAGTAGCAGAAACTGTGCTGAGCTAAAACTATGAATGCTGTCCAGTTTCTCTGTACACACAGCATCGAAATTCAAAGCTAGAAACCAAATATTGAGAGAGTTTAGCGCAAAACTGTCACATTAATAACAAAGCCTTTTTAACAGTCAAGTTCCTGGTAAGAAAACGTATGATGATACATGAACTTCCAAGCAAATGTCAAGTTGGAAGAATTTAAGAGTAGGAAGGATCTGTCATTCCTGTCATCACTGGGACCCGCCAGCCGCCCCGTGAGCAAGTTCACAGGGACAGGCAAGAAATGAGGAACCCTGACTCTATTCCCACAATCTACTGCTGTGATAAGTGGATGGAAATGGGAGACGGCAACCCAAAACTGATGCACATAAGCCAGAAAGAAACAGCCTGACGTCTGCTCATGCTTATAGGGGTTATGAAATAGTGTTTTACCCAAGATTAACTTGCAAAGGTACCCATAGAACAAGATGGTAACTGCCCATCTTTTTGTTATCTCTCAGGGATTCTTTTCCTTCTACTTTTTCATCAACTATTGCAGAATCAACTGAGCATCTCCATCCACAGATTGTATTCAACTCCCAGAAGGTGGATAAGCATTCAGAAGAGCTCAGATTTTGGCAATAATTTAAATAACCTGCTCACCTAGATGGCCGGCAGACTTCTAGATATGTAAGAAATAATTTTGGGACTTTATTTGTATAAAACTGGTTTTAAATGCAATACCAGCTCTGATATTAAGATACCAATTGACAATTCAAACACAAAAGTAGCTCTTTTTACATGCATGAGTATCCAGTCAGGCAGACGGGAATATCCCAAAGTGTGCTTATATTTAAAAAGTCAGGGCTTCTATAGCTGGTAACAACATAAAAGTATAAAAGTTGTTGTATCAACTCACTGGTTTCTTGGTGTGAAAATTCAGTTAAATAACTTAATACAGTAGTTTTCAAACCTGAATTAATTATAAGAGAATCTCCAAAAAGAGAAGCCGTTCTCTTATTTGTAGGATTACTTTTGTAAGAACATGCTTACTTTTGCCCAGTTGTGGAAATTAAAGATGTTTCACCGGATGACTATGCATTCACATTAACAATCCGAATTAGTGTGAATTTTTGCATCAGCAGCTTCTCATGTACAAGATTTTGCCCTTTCTCGCACACAAAAAGCGCATGTACAGACATGCACAAAACCTGTAAACCACTGAATAGGTTTTAAACCCCCTGGAACACCCAGCCACGCACATCTGCTTTAAGGGCCTACATAGAAAGAATAAAACAGCAGACTCAAGCCATTTCACTGTTACTTTAAATTACTAATTTGTCATTTAAGCCCCAAATACTACTAATAGAACATTATACTTAAATTTCCTCCAGCAGATCTGACTCCCACACAACAAACATCGCAACACAGAATGGAAACCCTTGGGAATTGGTTTGCCAGGTAGAAAAGTTTAGACTGTGAAGCTGCACCAAAAAAAAAAAAGAGAGTAACCAAACATTTGTACGTGGAATAACACTTTCTCCCAACAGAAGTCTATGTAGGAACTAGCCTACCGAGATGAGGTGGGGATTAACAATATCCCTTCAGTTTCTCCTTTGGCATGGCTCCTTTTTTCTTAGCTGACTATTCACTGGCATTGTGGAAACTCAGGGCAGCTTGATAAGCAGCACAAAAAAAACCCCAAAACCACACCAAACCCAAATTGTCATGGGACTTTGCTACCGTGCTGCTTCTGGACCATTCCTGAAGGTTTTAATCTTCAACCTTGTTTTTACACTACGAAGTTAGAGTATTAAAAGTATTTACCTCCCCTTTTTTGCTACCATGCCTTACATAATTGTAAATAAGCACATACCTTCATATCTCCCAGCAGCCTCTGTCTCTTACTGCCTTCTGTTTTAATTCCCTGCCTTCTACAGCTTCCACAACACTACAAACTTTTTTTTTAGCAAATAAGAACTACACTTTTCCATGATTCTTCATAAAATCTTAACATAGGAATCTGGTTGGAGAGAAATGACCTTGGTTAAGTCACTTAAATTATTCTCCTCTACATGAGACACTCTCTTAAGAATTATTTCTATCAGTCTTGTCTATCATCCCAGAAGAATGCAATTTCTAAAAATGCTATGAAGATAACACGCAAAACTATTTATAGTTATTATATGCTATACAATATAGAAAAAAAGAATATGTGCACTTGAAACTTACAGTCACCTGTGCCAGCACCTGAGCCACTACATCCGTTCCCTCCATGCACCACAATTGCCATAGCTTAAGGTTATATGGAAGTATCTAGCAAATATTAATAAAGGAAGAGAAAAATGGAAAGAAAACATTTTGGGATATCCACCTTCCCCATATATAAGAGAGGAACAGCAATTGTTGGTTAAAAACATTTGGAAAAGTATAAGTAGCCTGTGTTACTGCACCTCCCCAGCATCTCCGGTGGACTGTTCCCATTCATTTCATATTGGCAATTCTCAGTAATATATTATTTGATTTCTTTCAAAACCTCTGAGAAGGCTTATTCCCCAGGTTTGCATAAGCTGCTTCCCTTAACACCACACTCTACGCTTTGAAAAATCCCAGTGTGTCTCCAGGTTCCGCGTGTTTCACTCAGGAGGCTAAAATAAATTATTGCAGAGTGAATAGCGTTACTAGTGCAACTCCACTCACTCTGTGGGCACCCGCCTTGTACTGCACTCATAAAAATGCAGACTGCAAACTGCTGCTAGAAAATCCTCTAATTCTCAGACTCCATCTTTCCTCGCTTCATGTAGAGCCCTCAGCAACAAAAAGGACACATTTCAGCGATGCTTTTCCTGTACTGCACATACAGGGGATGCTTGTTTCCTCACTCATGGGATCCTTGCCATCCTTTACTCCACCACCCCACTTATTCCTCTAACCCCACCGATCTGTCCATCTTCCAAGCCCCAATGTCCCTTTGGTGGCACAGGCAACACCACACAGGGCAGCTCCGACAGCCTCTGCCGATGGTGATGGCTTAAACCCTCCCCAGGAACCTATTTGACAATTAGGTGGCAATTCCCGGGCAGTCTGTACTCCAACGGCTCAATACTGTTAATTTTTGAGTGACCAAGCTGTCATTAAGCACCTGATGCAGAGTGTTTCCTATGAGGGAATTCCAGGGGCACCCACTGCTAAAATAACGTCTCCAACCCAAGCAAGGACTGTTCAGGTTAAATCAGATTCAAGACCAAGTAAAGACTATTAAGTAAAGCTACAGAAATCTGTCCGACTCTGCTTTGAAACATGGACGTGGTTCCTATCCATGATCCCACCCGTATCAATATTTAATCCACTGCGGGATTTGCAGAAGGTATGCTCAGCATTTTAAAGCTATTCGGTTCCCTGGAGCTGTTCAGTAGCGCACAGAAAGGGGCACAGGGTACATTTCAGAGATACCGCTGTCAACTCAGGGTCTAACTTTCATGCATTATGCCAGAAACATGTCCATTTTTAGTATTGTTTTTTTCTTTGAAGGGAAGATAAGGGTACCTACTTAAATACTAGATTTTCCATGATTTCCCCAAAGATACTTCAACAAAAAAAGCCACCTCTAGACTTTGCCTCAAGCTAAACCAAACTATTTAGTTTCTCCTCAATTGATGAAAAAAGTCCAGCTTCTCTTTTTGCAGATTTTACAAGGTAGAAGATCAAAGAACCATGTTCCTTCTTTTCTGTGTGTGAAAACATTGGTTTTCCTCACATTTTTACGAGGTACAAAAATAATTTGAAGCGTACATTGGTATAGCACTCTAGCCAGTGAAACAGTTCAATATAATTTACAACAAAGAAAGATTTGAAAGGATTACTTGTCATCCAAGACATTAACTTTATGACAGTCAAAACCACACAGTTATAAGGAAGTGTTCTTGAACCATAAAAAATATATTTCAATTTTTACTTACATACGTATTCACTTTTTAATTTGAAGCCTTGGATAGATTGTGTTAAAAGATGCATGTTATAAAACCTGAAGGCAAAAATGGTTCAGAGCTAATCTCAAACTATGAATTTTGGAAGCTTTTGGACTTGAGTTTGCTAATATGCCCAGTATAATGAATACTTTTTTTCACATGAATAGCATCACAGGCCAGCAATAGCCCATCCTGGGCTAGAAAAAGGAGAAAAGAGATGACCTAGAAGCATCTCCAGAATGGTCTTCGCTGTTGACTAGAGCTTTTATCTTGCCATCTCTCTTCTTTGCAATGATGAGCTCTGTGTTAGTAAGAAGAAACATGAGTTTTGAGAGCAATTATCTAAACACAAGAAGAGATTTCATGACCTCAAGCAGGATAAAAGCTGCAGAGACTCCCCAATAGAGGTAAATACGCTCCACAACACAGACATAAAGCCCATTCTCAGGCTCCTATCAGTATTTATCACATGCCAAAAATGGTTTGCACTACATTGCCTTAAACACAGACATCTCTCTTGCCATGATGAAAGCTTACACTGCATTTTGTGGAAGACAGAACACCACTACAAACTACAGAAACACCCCAAGGACTGATCATTCCAAACAGAGATCGTCCCAGTGAGAAAAACTTCACATTTCTGTCAGGGGGACAAAATACACACATACATCTGCCCTTAATCACCAACAGACTGCTTCAATGCAATAAAAATCTACCACTAATAGTCCAGTCACTGAAAAATAACCTGGCTGCTTTCATTTGGGGTGAGTAGAGCTGTGGTAAGATGCACATTCAGGCTGGCTGGGTTGTCACGTACCTACATCCTTCCTTTAAATGTAAGTTCTTTAAGGCCTCCCAGTTTGGAGTGAAATCACTGGAAAGAATCCAGCAGGATATTGCCCTTCCTATCCGTCCCACTCTCCAGTTCACATAAATCAGTGTATTACCTTGTAGAAAAGGTGAAGCAAATAGAGCAGTAGATGTGAACTGACCAATAAGCCAAGTCAGGACCTGATGTTCTGGAGGGAAGAAATCAGCTCCAACCTGTTCATGGCTGAGCTTGGCATCTTTTTCCACTTCCACAGCAAATGACTAAATCCGCTATAGCTCATGTCGGAAGAGAGCCCAGCACATACCAGCAGGCATCAGCAGCAGGTTTGCTCAGTGTGTAACAACACATCCCTGAGCTGGAAAAGCTGCCCCGTAGCTACATGGCTATATATGCGAACCCTAACAACTATAGGCACGAATCAGAGCAATAGGCTGTTATTAGCAACAGGCTTCTTGAAAACTCAAGGTATTTCCCTGATGACAGCTTTGTGTAAATTGCAAAAAAAGAAAGCATCTTCAACAAACATTTTCCTGTCATTGTTAAAGCCCGAAGTTTGCAACACCACTTTTGTTCTAAGCAAAGATGAGAGTTTATTTCCAGTGTCAACGCTGTCAGAAAAGCCAAAGGGAATTTTGTCTTCACATTTTGCCAGAAATTTGCTGAGATTTACAACATCGAATCTCCTTCCTGGCACATATCTAACAAGAAAGAGGGAGTTTGCAAGGAGACATCGATTTATAATATTTGTATTCTAGCGCTGTCATATCCCACTCTTGTGAGGAAGTCTTTCCTGGCTTTACCGCAGAATACCCAACTCCACTGGGGCATCGCACCATATGCTGTAAACATTCTGTACATAAAACAGCCACTGTGCTGTTGAACTGCTGTAGGATGTAAACGAAAAGAGAAAATTTTGGAAGGAGGGATGCAAACATTGCTACATGTTGAAACGTTTACTTATTTTTAAGTCAGTCAATGTCTTTGTATCAAATACAACAAGATAATGTCATGCATATGAAGGATTTCAATAAGGAAGCTTTACTTCATCCTGCATTGCTAACATGCAGAAACAGGCAGGTGAGGATTCTCAATACTTCCTTTATAGAATTCAAAACAAATTATGGAAGTTGAGGTGTAAATGAGCACGCTAGGCACCTGTTCTCACACAGAACATTTTCTTGGCAGCCACAAGAGAACCCATTCCGGCAGCACTGCGGTGCGGGGCAGGGAGGACTGCACCACTCCGACAACATCCAGCAACTCCGTACACCCACTCAGCTCTGTGCTTTGTTAAAGTGAATCACAAATTTGCAGCCAGGTAGCTTTCATCCAAGTTATAAACATTCAAAAAAGAAATCTCATCTTGTACACGCTCAGTAGAGAGCAGTTACAGTTAATTAATTCTTGTGTTTATGTGTTCTTCCACACCAGATGGCTTGGTGAGCTATTCAAGCGCTCCCAAACAGGACGTTTTTTGGCAAGTTCCTTACAGACACTGGACACCACTGGCAGTTTGGCACCGGCTCCGTACCGCTATGAACAATGGATAAATAACGCTGACAGGCTCAGCTGTTCCTCTGGTCCAGGAAACGGGCTTCCGTCTTGATAAACCAGCTTAGTAAGCATAATAAAAAGGCAGATCCAAAGAGGCTTGGGCTGGGTGTTTATCCATAACCTCTGAACATGCAGCCTTTCTCCAGCACAAGCCATTTCCATGGACATTCCAGCGAGACCGTTACAAATGAATGCTCTGCTTTTAGATCTGACTACGGCTCCAAGTGAGAAATCACTTTGGCGGGTGTGTCTTCTGTGCATTCCACAGGAAAATTAGGCATCCGTTTCACAGACGAAATGGCATATACCAAGATGAATATTAAACCTTTCAAATGCTCTTGGTAAAGGTGACTAACAGCTAAGCTTGGAGAGCATGCAAAGGTAAAATAGGGCAGAAGATTGAACTGTCAAAAAGTCAGTGTTCTATATTTTTTCTGCAGAAAAAGTCAAATCTACGTTGGCAAAAAAAGGACTATTTATGCAAATAGCTGCTGAAAATCATCAGGAATTATTAAAGAGAGGAATTTGGTTCAACGAAGCCATCCATTTTGCAGGTTTCTTGTGTGCCTCTACTTGCAGTCCCCTCTGAAATGTTTTTCTTTTCATCTTTAAACTGAGAACACTGACTTATTTCCAATCCTCTGCCACACTGTTATATATACTGCTCTGCATTCCGCAGAGGCCACACGGAAGCCAGTAAATGATCATACTGGATTTTTTGCATATCAGGAGTAGGAGGAGGAGCTTCCCATAAAGTTAGAGTGACTTTCTCTTTTACGTTTAACTGAAATTAGGTCTGGCCTTCACTGAACACGAGCAGAAGTGGGCCCCAGCTGGTTTCTGAACACCTGTGAAAGGGGTTTCCATGCTGCAAGCCGTACCTTCAGACAAGAGGCTCTCAAACTCCAGCCCCTGCAGCAAACCCAGCCAGCCGAATGCATTCAGAAGAACTTCTGACTCACACAAGAGTAAAAACCCAGCAGCATCACAGCCGAAGTTGGTTAAATATTTATTGCCTGGTAATTTTAACTCTTGCTGACATCCACAAAGAGATCAGAACTACAATAAATGTGTTTGCAGCTTACTGTTTTCACGCATGCACATGGTTTTTCAGCAAGCTGAAAGATCTCTTATCCAGACTTACTCTTTACATACAGACTACTTTTATACAGGTTAATTGTAATGAGTCCCAAGAGGTATCTCTGATTTCAGTGCTGACTGTGAGGTGATTTGGTACCCACACCCTCCCCTAAGGAGCACGCAGGGCTGCAGGGTCCACTGCTCGTGGCTGTAACCTCATCTCTTAATGCCTAAGAAATCGCCTTTTCATAACTCAGTTTTTGGGATATCTTGCACATATTCAAGAAGCAGCAGGAGATAAAGCAGGAGGATCAAATGACGGAATTTTTAAAGCTTTATTGCTGCCAGTATATCATGTTAACTGTTTTCAGGATATGGCTATAATCTCCAAGTCAAAAAGCCATCAATCATAACCACGTTGTGCTCCCAGCCAGACGTGCACCAGGAAGAACAGACACCTGAGTGCTTGCACGTTGCTGCAATCTTCAGAACAGAGCAGACAGCTCCTGCTGTGCTGCTGAAACCCTCCAGACTGTTAAAACGCAGTTATTCCACAAGGATCTGCTCCTCCAGTGGGAAAGGTGAAGGCTCAGACTTTCTTTAGGCTGCGCAATGGGCAATGAGCCCCACTGGACCTACATCCCAAGGACAGAGTAAGGTACGGACAGACATCCAACAGAGTAACAGGTGTTGGAGGAGCAAAACAGAAATAATGGGCTCTGCAGGACAGCGAAGGGCAGGTTTGCACCACCAGAAAGCAGTTTCCCTAATGCATTCATACATACAGAGCTGGAAAAGCATTTCACCCTTGGAGAAAACAGAAATGTTGTTTTCTTTTCTCAGCTGAGTTCTGAAAAATATTTCCCTGGTGGGCAGCAAGTGTCAGGCAGCGTTTCCAGCCTCAAGGAACTATCACCCAACTAAATTTGGGAAAACTATAGTCCTTCATTACCGTTTTTATTTTCCAGCCTTCCAGGTTCACCTCGAAAAAAATTTACGAGCTTTCTGACAGATATAACCTCCCTTCTTTTAAAAGGAGTTACACCCTTCTGCTTAGAAAGCAGCACTGAAATGGGTCCTTTGGTTCATTTCTTTTTGTAACATTCACCTTATACGCATCTCTCTTGACATAGAAATAACTAAATTATGCATGACTGAGATGCCTGTAATTTTTGGATCCAGTTAAAAGAATGAGACCCTGGGAGCATAGAAATCTCCATGCGCTGAGGCATCACCTCCCGCCTCTGTTACTATCCAAACCTGGAACAGACTCCGATTGCACGAAGATGAGTCCTCCAAGCAAAATGTTGAAAAGTAAAAACCAGGGGGTTTAAAAAAGAAAAAAAAAAGGCCCCACAAGAAGTGGAATAATTAAAGTAACAATCTCTAGTGAAATTTCAAAATCCTGGAACATTTAAACAGAGTCCTGGTATCCCCAAGGAAGGAGATGGACTTGAGCACAATGAAGACACATAGAAAACAGTGATTTTTCTTAAATGTTGCCCTGAAGCTCTGAAGATATTGATCTCCTGAATATCTCATGCAAGTAAACCAGAATGAAAGGGCAAGCTATTAACCTCCAGTTTGCAAGTCTGAAGAATATTGCAATCCAAAACACACCTGTTAGGAGATATGAATTTTAAAGATGCCTGCAGAAGGAAGGAGAACGCACTGAAGCATTTTTGACTGCTCTTAAATTAATAAGCCAAACCAGAACTGTGATACTTTGGCAGCTTTTCTTATAAGACCGTGACTGTGCTCAAAGAAGAGACTGCTGACAAATCAGACCTACTGGCAAGGCTGTTTCTGAAAAACCATATTGCGTTGAATGAAAGTCTTATAGTGAAAGCAAGGTGAAACTAAACTCACCATTTAGAGAAGAAACTGAAAACCAGAAAGTCCTAAGAGTAAGAATTCAGAAGAGATTTCACCGATCGAAAGAGAAATGCAAAATAAAGCATTACAAAAGATAGAGTAAAAGTACAGCCCCAAATAATCTCCAGCATTTCAAATACACTGTACCAAAGCTACAGGAATATCCACCCCAAGGGACGGCCGCCGGCAACAAGAAGAGCTGAGATGATGCCCCATTACCCTCAGCAGATGATGATACAGCTCTATGTGATATAACTCTTTGAATTAGACAGCAGCACTCACGCTTGAACTTCAAATTATGGAACTCTGAATGAAAAACCCTATAAACTGGTGAAACCAAAAATTTCACATAAGAACAATTCTTCCTGAAAGACCAAATCAAATACAAGCTACAGTGGAAAGCTTAAATTGTGCAGTTAGGTTTGTTATAATTACTGGTAATATTAGGATTGAAAGCATGTGTAGCGTTTGGCTTGGCTCAATGAACAGACACAATGAGATAGAAAGCAACTACTCCATCATCAGAACAACATGGAATACATTTACAAAACCACAGGAAAACACAAAAAGCCCGCAGAAAGCAACCAAGGTTGGTAGGACTGCAAAAGCAGGACAAAGCCCACACCAACTCCAACCACAGCTCCGCACACAATCACAAAGCAGTGCTAGCGTGTAATTACTGCTGATGTGACCCTGAGTTTCTTAAAGCTGAGAAAGTCAATGCTATTTATTTAAAAGTGGATGTGGCCACAAGAACCTTCAAGCAATTTTGAACATGGGAGCGGTATGTCAGCTCACCAGCCTGTTTGTAATGTGAAGGCTACATTTATATACACACGAGTTCTGGAAAACTCAGGCCAGATCCTTAGGTTCAAATGAATATAAACCAGAGCCTTTGCAAGTTTACACAAACAGGATACCTGATGTAATAATCCTTTCAAACACTGTTGTGTTATTACAGCAAGAAACCTCATTTCTCATAGTTGCCAGGACACAGCCTGCAAAAGCACCTCACCATGCAGTTATCAAAAACAAAACCAAAAACCTTTCACAGTTTTAATTGGTGTTGGCTTTGTACTTTGTTTTATATCATGGGTGTTAATGAACCCCCAAAATTTCAAAACAAAATTCCACTGAAATTAATGAGTTCTGCATGACAAAAAGACTTGCTGAGCTGACATAATAGTCAGGGAAAAAAGGCTGGAAATTACTCTGAGGTTCAGTTGAGAAGTTAATGAGTTTGAATGAGCCCAACTATTAACGCAGGTTCTGACTTTGATAAGTACCACAGGCAAACAGAAGCACAAGCAGAACCACGTATGAAGAAAGATACCCTGATTTTCAAGGAACACAATCCTGGAGGGGACTGTGGAAATGTACAGATGATGGCATAAACGCGCCTTCCCACTGCGTGAAGCAGGACCCTGCCTACCTTCCTTACCAGCCCCAATTTCATTTATTTATTACTTCAGGATGGAAGGAGCACATGGGAAGTACAGTACTTGGCACTCCTCTCTATTGCAGCGGAACTGTCAAGGATAACTGCTGGAGCCAAATGGAAGAAATCATACATTCATGAACTGCAAAGTGACAAATTAATTAGAAAAACATGCCCTGCTTGGCAGCTGGGAGCCAGAGCACAGAGCGGTGCGGTTGGAGGCGGTGGAGAGCCAAGCAGAGCAGCAGGTGACACCCCTGGGATGGCTCACAGGAGCACATCTTCCTAGGGCTTCCTCGGGGCATCCGGGCTGCTGTGCCTCTCGTGTGAGCTTTCTGACCTCTCCTGGCAATAATTAGCAGCTGCAACGAGAAGTTCACTTTCTCACTTTTCAGCGGAGGAATTCCCCTTCTGCACCATGCCCAAACCGTGCAGAAGTGAGTGAAATATAAAATAAACCTCCAAAAGTCATGAGCAAATCATCCAAGGAGCAGCGCACAGGCAGAAGTAGGCCAATCTTCTCCCTGCTGTTCCGGCAGAAGGGAACCACGAAGATTTTCCATCAGCAATTTTCCACAGAACTTGTCGTTCAGACGATTTTTTCCGCTCTAGAAACACACAGAGATTGCAGTTGCAACGCTGCGCCGGGCGCCTGCGCGGGGCTGCAGGGCACGGGAGCTCCCGCTGGCTCCAGCTGTACCCGAGCAGCTCGTTACCTGAGGAGTCGGGGTTTTTGCAGAGAGAGCTCAGCTGTCCACAAGGAAAACTTCAAGACTGCAGAGCTGTCTGTAGTATCTGCCTTAGGTGAACAAATATATACCTATGAATGATTATACAATACGTACAGACAGGTGTTACCTGTGTGGTCAGGATTATTTCCAACTTCTAAGTACGCTTTAGGAAACAAAAAAAAAATCCCAGCAAACCAGGCCATATATTGCTGCATCACTGGTATTTTTGTTCATTAGTCATCTGATTTCTAGCACTTAAGACCTCCTGCACCATCAGCACAGTTCTGTTGATGTAGGAGTGAGAAAGATGTTGCACATTAAGCAAAGAACCTTTACTGAGAGATGTTAAATACATTGCAGCTTCATGTTAAAACACCATATCAATTTGATTAAGCATATACTTTCATTGTACATGCCAACTGAACTGAAACAAAAACCCAAACACACACACACACAAGCAAACCCCACAAACAAACCCAACAGAAATAGTTTCCACCTAAGGCTCAATGCAAGAGCAATTACAGCCAACAGGCCCGAAGTCATAATATCAGACAGAAACACCTCCCTGGTCTGAGAGGAGCAAAGAGAAATGTTAGTGTGCACTAACTTCTGGAGGGTGGGAGAAAAAGCACTGCCAAAGTCAACCTTCCTTTGGATGCAACAATTGAAATGTGCTTCTCTGGTTTATTCTAGGGCCAAATCAGACCCCCAGATCTAATGCCTCCAGACTTCCAGAGTGTCTAAAACCAAACAGGATGGTTTGTTTTTAGAGACTTTAAATATACAAGTCTTGACCGTGGCATTGGAGAGTTCTGCACACCCTCAGTGATTTAGTAAGGGTGATGCCTCCTACCCCGAGCTGCAGCTGGTCCCGGTGAGCAGCTTCCTCCAGCTGCAGGCAAAACCATGTCACAGCTCTCTAGGAACAACCTGCTACTGCAAACCACGCTGTGTCAAAGCTCTTGCTATTTTCTGCAACTCATTTTAATGACTATCACACTTTCACTATGCTTGTCTGTATCCATATGTGCAATAATAGGGGTGTGTACATCTCATATGGACAATGTAAGGCTATAGTTGATGATCTGTGCACTCACTTAACTTCGGTGTTCCCAGTTGTCCATCTGCTGTTTTATGTGAGAATATATCATGATTTTATTTTTGCCCAGGCAGGAGGTGATAGCATATGTGCACCTCTGCCTGTCCTGAAGCTGGATGCTCCTTCATGACTTAATGGAGCCACATAGTTGAGAAAATGATGCTCCTTGATGACTCAATGGAGCCACAGAGTTGAGAAAACGCCTCATATAAAGTGGACTTGAATCTTAACACCAAACTCTACAAACAAGCCTCAAAGAAACCAGCACTTTACAAAAAGACAAGGAAAACAAAACAAAACGCAGCGTTTCAACAATCACAGCTCCACAACTGACAAATACGTTTGACCAAGACAGCGTTTGAACTGCAGAATGGTGCTTCTCTATTCAGCTGAGTCAAAATGGTTCATTTTCTTGCAATCCTGTTAGACTCTTTGTGTAGAGCAGATCCTGGAACTCTCTCTGTTCTCAGCTCGTGTTCAGAGAGTCAAAAAATCACTGTACTTTCCAGAGCTATGAAGTATTAGAAACATCCCACAATCACTCTGCTGCAATACCAGACAAATCAAAGGTGTCTCTACAGCATTGTGTCTTCAACAACAGCAGCTGGAATGTTAGTTTACAAGTCTTTAGGATAAGGTGAGGAGGTATTGCATCCTGAGGTCAATGGTTCTCAATGGTTGTCATATAACACTTAAGAACAGGTTAAAAAAAAAAATCTTGAAATCTTTGGCTCTGCAGCTACATCATATTTTAAGCACTATGAAAATCTATGTTATGTCGGACTGGCTAAATGTAGCAACATTTAAATGAAGAGGATTCTCAGGTTTTTTACACAAATTTTACTTTTTCACACCCAGTTTCTTAATCCGGGTTAACTCAAACACTCAAAATTCTTTCTACTTAAAAAAGGTCTGTTTGATTTCAACAGTAACAAATTCATCATACCTTTGCTTTAAAAAACATGTACAAATACATTTAAAATGACATTTTTCAGATGCTAAAAGACAATAATAATGAGATGCACTGTCTCGAGAAATGAGAACATTTGTTATTTGATTTAAATAATTATCTAAACTATGATAGCAAAACCACAAACATTTCTGTGAATGTATTTTGCCAGCCCTTACACTGGTATTTGTTACAGTTCAATGCAGCACATGATCCATAATTCATCACACTGAATCCCATAATTTTAATCTTCTGTGGCAAATACCGTTAAATACATGTTCCTTCTTAGATGTGGTAATTTATGCAGAACTTCGTTATTTGCTGATGATTTTAGACTAGAATATCTTTAGAAAGGATGTTCTTCTTCCTGATTATAAGATCCACTTTTTTTCTTAAGAGATGTTTTGACTTCCAGGCCCACATGCACAACTTGCAGCCCTGACTTTTAAATTCATAGTGCCTTCCTAAGTATAAAGGTACATACACACAATCTCAGCAAAAGTTAAGCAGGTAGCACATAACAGAACATTTATGAGCTAAACTAATAAATGCATCATTTTGAAATATTTTCACCAGAAGCAAAAAAATCCAAAGTGACAAATGTGTTGTATTAAGCCAAAAGAGCCCGTGCTGTCTGTGCGATGAGCAACGTGCATTCTGGGTGTTCCAGCTCAGGGCATCGGAGCCCTTTTGGGAAAGCAAAACAATCAGTCCTTAAATCCCTTCTTTGTTCAGCACTGTTTCCTCTGCCAGGATTCAAGATCAGGCTGTGCCTGTGTGGAGAAGTTTACCTTATGGGGAGTGATAGAATCAATTTTCTGATAAGTAGGTTTTTCGAGAATTTTTTTGTTGTTTGTTTGGGTTTTTTTCCCCCTCTCCCCTAAATGAGCAGCTCCTGAAAGGTGCTTGAAGGTTTAGACTGGCTCGTGCCAGTCTCTGTAGGAATGTATGAAGGAACTATGAGTGAAGACGGAAGTGAACAGTACCTGAAAAATGCAAGTTAGGACCATGCTGAACAACCTGTTTGTAGACGAAGCTCAGGGGAGCAGCAGTGCAGCCCCAAGGGTCAGCACACGAGCTGCAGCTCAGAGACACATCCAGCAGCACCAGCTCATTGCACTGAACCAGAGCCGTGACTCCTTGTCCTGCTGAAGAAGTCACTTCAGCCACCAGCAGCGGTACCATCACGTATCACACCAACCCAACCTGCACCCTAACTGGGTGCTGCAGGCTGGCCTGACACCGTGATGTGCACTCCAAGCATCTCCCCAGCAAAGCAAAAATGTCTTAAACAAGGTCTAAAAGTCCATCTGCATGGCTGGGTTTTATTCCTTCTTTCTTCCCCCCACCCCTCTCATTTTAATTTCTCTTCCTCCTTAAGCAGCACAGTGTTTAAAATTCAGCTTTGAAACGTGAAATAGGTAATCATGTAATCAGAGAGAGAAATACACAACAGTGTAATTAGAGCTGATGGATAATATTTAAAGAAAACGCTCAGAATGTGATGCCAACTTTGGTGAGAATCAAGTTAATTTCAGCAAGTAGCAATTTCTTAAAATTTAAAAAAAAAGAAGAAGAAGAAGAAAAAGAACGGAAGGAGTAAAGCCGGGGGAAGCAAGATAAGAATATACGAAGAAAAGAGGCAAGATTGCATAAGAAAAAATTGTTTAAAAATGGTTAAAATTTCAAAACAGAATAAGGAGAAAATGGAGAGTCACAACACCTTTCAAATCTTAAACACTAATTAACAATGCAAACAAGTGAAACAATGTGTCAGCATTTCCTCGATCCTGTCCATTGCATATAATTTGAAATCTCTGCAATCTCTTGCAGACTTTTGTGAAGAAGAAATCCCCAAACATCTACAGGATCTTCAGCACTACGAGCGTTTGCCATGAGCAACCTTGGTAAAGCACCATCAAGTTCCCAACAGATCTCTCTTTTTTTTTTTTAACCTGAAAGACAAATCCTAAAACTTCTTTTTAAATTAGATGCTGGGTTTCTGAATACAAAACTCAGTGCTGTCTCTGAACCGGGCAGCGTACGTGTGTTTAAAGAGGTGCTCACACAACTGTGAAGCTATGTATAGATGAGAGGAATCTAACAGGCACACTCCACTCAAATGATGTTCCAGCCTCTCCTGCCCAATTCCTGACTTGTGTGATGAAAACAGTTCACATAAATCAGTAGCAGGTTTGTACAAACTCCTCCCTCAACCCTCAGATAACATCAATTCCAAGCAAGCTATCAGATTCAGAGAAAACACATCTAGGGATGCCTTAGGAGGTTCAAAATAAAACACAAATCAAGCCAAATATTTGCCAAGCAACGGATCAGATCAAGAGCTCACAGAGTCTGACACCTTTCCTGAGGTACTGCCCAGTATTCAGAGACAAGAGGGGGTGAAGGTCTGGTCACTGCCCAGCACAGCCCATGTCACAGCCTGCTCAGAGCCAGAGCAGAGACAGGACACAGAGCAGCAGCTTTCCAGTATAAGCAAGATCCTTAAGAATCTAGGATATTTCAATACGCACAACTCATCTCTAAGCTACCTTTAAGCTGGTTTGACTTTCCCTTTGTATTACTTTAGAAAAGCCGACTTTTCCATTTTACTATTTCTTCCTTCCTTGCCAATACCCTGTTCTTCTGCCGGCCCGCTGAGGACAAGTTGGTGATGAAGGCACAGAGGTCCGGGGGACACGGCACACACCTCGGCTCCAGCATTTCAGCCTTCAGCCGGCTGGGAGCCCCCATTGCCTCCCAAGCCCCAGCTGCCCGCACAGGCTCCTCCGCCGGGTCAGCTCCCCCCTCCAGCTGTGGCACCAGCATCAGCCTGGGTGTGCGGGACGCGGGGGCGTGCGCTCCTCTCCACGCCAGGATGGACAACCCAGAACCGCCCACCCGTGGTGCTGAGCAAATAGGAACAGTAATTGCATGGTTGCCTTTAATTAGGTTTTGGTGCACATCGGGTCGCATGCACCTGGGAGGCAGTGTCACCAGAGGAAATGCGTTTCTGCAAAAGGTGTGACATTGGAAAAAATAAAATTTCACCAAGAAAAAAGAAGTAAGTCAAAATGTTAGCAGAGGAAGCTATTACAGGTGACACGGGAATCCTCGCAGGAAATCAGCAGCCTGGTAAGCTTTCCAAGCTAAATAGCAGCACTGTGATAGATTTAGAGAGCTAACGGGTTGTGTATTTGCTTGACAGAAAAAATATTTTCGGCGAAGCAGCAGAGACGCGCATATTCATCTGCTATAAATATTTAACAACTCCACATCAGCTTGAAACAAGCAGGCTGAATACACCCATGATTTTGACCCAACCTCGGTTTCCAGCGGCGCAGACAGGTAACGCCACCCTCTGCTGTAGGAACCACACAGTGCCAGCCCCAGGACACCGTCACCTCACCCATGGCGCACCCACCGCTGCTGTCCCCAGCCGGGCACCCACAGCACATCCCGTGCTGCCCCACAGCTGTGCGGGGTGCGGTGGCAGCGGGGACAGCCACGGTCCCCATGGCCCTGGGACACACTGTGCCCTTAACCCACCTCACAGCCACCCCGCCGGCTCCGAAAATAAGGGGATCAGCATTCCTTGCGCTTGATGTGGACTATCAGAGGTTTTATAAAAATAAACGCGCTGAATTATATAAAGTGTGTCTGTACTGAAATATACTCAGGCCTTTGCTCTTTTTTATATTCATTTATAATTTATACTACATATAAATGATTTCTAAGTTATGTTCAGTCTTTTATTACCCTTTCCCCTTGTCTCATTCTGTTCCCTGTTCCGATCACAAAGTGACCTGACCCAAATATTTACTTCCTGGAAGGCAGAAAAAGAAACATAGTTGCTTTGTTGCAATCAACATCCTAAAATGAGAGAGTACAGCTCAGCTTAGCCCTGCAGAGCAGAGACCAGGGCTGCCGAAACTTCTCCTCTTCCAGGGCACCCCAGCTTGTGCTGAAGGGTCTCCCCAGCCCCTCGGGCACCCTTCTCTCTCCATGGGGGTGGCATACAGCATGCAGACAGCAGAGAGCACTGTTACCTGCTTTATAAACCCCGGCCTGAGAAATTCTGCGTTCCCAGGCTGCGCACTGAGGATGGGCAAGAGGGATTAGCTGGGGGCTGGATCCTGCGTCACCCCCCGAACCCAGCAGAATAGGGCAGCCGTGGTCCCCGTCCCCAGGGCTCCTGTACTCACAGCCCTGAGAAAGCTGGAGATGGAGAGGCAGCCCCAGGGTGTGATGTACTCAAGCATTACACACTGAGGATGCAGCCCAGCTCCCTCCCTTCCACAGGGAAGCACAACTCAATGCCATGAAAGATTCGCTCAAAAAGAGGTGAAATGGAAAAGGCTTGGGCCTGGATTTCAGCCCACTAACCCTGAAAATGCAACTGCTGTCCCCCGGTACCACTGCTGCCAATTCAGCATAAAAGAATCAGAAGAGCCAAGGACAACTTTATAGGAGGAGTGTGGTACTTTTAGTTTTAGACATTTCAGAAAATATTACGAAGACAGATGGCACAAAGGAGTGTGCAGCATCTCTAACTGCACTTCTCACAACACAGCAAGACAGCTGGACTGCAGAAAAGAGTTCAAGCCTGAGTCAGTCATTAGACGATTTATGTGTTTCAAATCACAACACTACAGCTTCTGTTTTGCAAAGACCAGATTAGCTGGGGCAATAACAGCTCAATCCATTCAACAAACAGGTCAGTAGATATGGAGCTTTTCTGTAGCACATTAACACCTTTAACTAAGGGCAAAACTACCTCTAAGCTGAGACTGCAGGGGTGCTGGAAGGACATGCATAGGGAGAGCTCCTGTTCACACTGATTCATGTCTAAGCTCCAGAGCAGGAGCTGGGACACCTGCAGTAGCTAAATAGTATCTTAAGTTGCATGAAAGACATCAAGTCTTGTTATCTGATAGTCTGTTCCTCTAGCAGCTCCCACGCTGAAGGCATTTGAAACCCCCCAGCTTTACACAGGTCTGGGCAAAATGAGATAGCACCAAATCTGAGGGTGAAGGAGGTGGGGGAGACACATTGAGCCTAGAAATCCTTTCACAAAATCCCACTCCCACATCTATTGATCTTGATTACCTTAAACCCTCTCTGCAGAGAAGTATCCATCACTGCTCGGCTTTTGAACTGCTGCAACAGCCTGCAATAGGTGTTCGCTTCTATACAGCTCTGCCCAGCTGCCCTAAACAGCAGCATGTCCCTTTCCACATGTACCTTTCGTCACAACCCCAGGCCACAGTGCTGAGTCTGTCGTGCTCACTGAAGACAAGAAAGCCTCAGACTACAGAAGTTACCCAAAGAAATATATGCGGCTAGAATGAGCCGTCAAATGAACCTATTGAGACTGGAGATTGTGCACAGGGAAGGTGTTTCACTGAGTAATACACGATTAAGCTGGGGAAAAACAAACAAACAAAAAAAATCCATAAAGTCTTATCACATTCAAAGGCCTTTCTTCTAAAGTACAATAAATTTCTAGATTACTGATCTCTAGAGATTAGGGGTTTATTTAGATACACTTGGATTTGGATACACTTGCCATGTTCAAACAGCCTTTCCTTGGCACTGGATAGCTGGACCACCTAAAACAGGCTACCGAGCCTAAAGGGGTTTTGGGCTAACCCAGTATGGCAGCACTTGTGGCCAAGAAAAAACATTTTAGGGATTGCACTGTTAAAATGAACTGAAAAAAAATTATGCAGCTGCAAGGATTCTGTGAAAACAGGCAAGAGTTCTAAGTCCCAGCATTAGGCTTTATCTATAGAGAACAGGCAGTAAACAACATTTGCGCTGCTTTAAAAAGTGGCTTAGTTGTTATGCATTACACCCACTTGCTCCTAATGCTGACAGTCTTTAGCCAAAACTGAAGTACCCTTCGTTGGATTCAATGTGTTTTATTTTGAAAGTGAAGTAAAAGAAGGAGAATTATGGGTACTTAAATCCTGAGAAAGAGAATCAGCAGCTCTAGGGGTTAATGCACTGTAACAAACACAGACTGACTCCACACATTAGGTCAGCATGCCAGAAACAGAGCTGACCTAAGCTAGGAAATTGAGGCAAAGGTCTGGAAAAAAGCTGCTTCAGAGGCTGAAGGAACACAAGAATTACAGCCTGGGAATGGAGAATTTCCCAGAGGACAGGACAAAGTCTGGACAAGCTGGGGGGACACCCAGCTGCCCTCCTCAGGAACACAATTCCTGTGTGATCATTTTAAGTTTCCATCCATAATGCAGAAATTACAGCATTTCTTTTTGTCACAATGCTTACGCAGAGATGAGCTTGTTAAAGACTGTGAGAGGTTCAAAAGCTACGGCTACAAAGATAAACAGCTGAGGTCAGTCTACTGAACTTCAACGGGAATTTCTGGAACTTTTTTGCAGCCAGCAGCTGAATAATAGCTTATCTGAAAGACTCAGGAGAACACCACTCAGACTGAAACAAGAGGACGTCAGACAGGCAATTCTGGCACCAGGAAGAAAGAATGGTTGTGTGTATTATAGGTATCTGTGATACCAGAGTGTGCCCCTTACAGCAACTGCTCCTTACTAGTGCTCTCGTCTTTTAGCGAGAAACTCAGCTCCCAAAACTAACAGACCAGACTATACACAGCTGAATTGTTTTTTTTGTTTGGGTTTTTGGTTTGCTGGGTTTTTTTTAAACACCCTTAAAACAGCACTGCAGAGCAAATTATAAACTTACAGATCTAGAATTTCATTCATTGCCTGTAAAAACAACCCAGGGCCAGAAGGTTGGTGGGATGATGCTTCACCAGCTCTGCTCCAAGAGAGCAAACCTGAGCTCCACGCTGTGGAGCGGGAAAATGAACTAAAAGATGTGGCACACCATAGGCACGGCTACAGCTCTTTTGCTTATGAGCAAGGCATAAACTAATAACACTCTTAAATGATTGCTTTATCCGAGTGCTTTTTAATTCTATTATTTTTCAGTCAAGTTTCACTATTGAAGGAAGAGGGGGGACAAAAACAATTAATGGGAAAAAACAATAAACAAACCCATGTAGATAAAGAATCACCCATGCTCACTTGATCTATTGTTGCAGGCAAATTAGATAAGGGGAGAGGCAGGCGGAGTTTTCTGAGCAATATTCTCTATTGTAAGCTCACAAACTTAATATCAGACCTGGAATGTATCGAACCAATTACTATAACAAATAATATGACTTATAAAAAATACACCACATTGCATTACAGTGTTCTCTTGCCTACCCATCCCCAGCAAAAGCCTAAAAACGGATATTAAATGATCTTAAACTTGCCTGTAAAATTTGAGTCTTTTATTACAGATTTCACCCAGCTTTGCTAAAGAGAAGATTTCTCACCGTGGGCTCATTTCCTTTGCTCTGCCTCTCAGCTTCTACATCTCTGAAACAGGAGGGACAACCCAGAGCCCACCTTTGGAAATGAGCCCTGTCCTGCTAGCTGAATGGTACTGAGCTGAGGATGGGCTTTGCCAAAGCAACACCCCGAGAGAGATGCACAGCAGTGGAGACCTGAGACCGTTAACTATTCCACTACACTTTGGCCACCGTGTCACCTCACCAGAGCCCACATGCCTCCTTCCATGTCAGCCTTCCTCTCTAAAACCCCAGAGAGCATGCATGAGTTTGGAAAGCTCTTTTTGGATGAAAAAGCTTGGTACTACTTCGTGATCTACTAACTAGGAAATTTCATACATCATAGAATGGTTTGGGTTGGAAGGGACCTGAAAGACCGTCTCGTTCCACTCCCCTGCCATGGGCAGGGACACCCCCCACCAGACCAGGTTGCTCCAAGCCCTGTCCAACCTGCCCTTGAACACTTCCAGGGATGGGGCATCCACAGCCTCTCTGGGCAGCCTGTGCCAGGGCCTCACCACCCTCATGGTGACAAATTTCTTCCTACTATCTAGGAGTATCCTTCAGTTTAAACCCATCACCCCTTGTCCTGTGGGTCCATTGCCTGATAAAGAGGCCCTCCCCATCTTTCCTTTCTGTACTGGGAGGCTGCTATAAGGTCTCCCCAGAGCTTTTTCTTCTCCAGGTTAAATGATCCCTAGTGCTGCCAGAACAAAAAGGTACAGTCAACCTACTTAAGTAGGGGAGAGCATAGGGAGGGCTGAAATTCTGCTTAATGACTGGATTTGACATTGCAGAAAAGATATTCCTGCAAAATCGCAAGCAATTACTTCCCCCCACACCTCACCCCATTATCTTGTACCAGCAGCTTTACATAAATACTTGCAAAAATGAACAGAGGGCTGCTGATTATTTGAACTGGCGGGTGAAAGCAGAGCACTATTAGGGCAGGCAGGGAGGGGTTAGGACTTTGGCAGACTATGCATCAAAGGGTTCGCACAGGATCTGCCAACAACCTCTGCGTTCACTGCATTGCAACAAGGGAGGTGGGTCCCTGCCACAGACAGACCCTGCCTGCTTGCACAGCTTTAACTCTTCTTTTTTAATTCAATACACAGTATTTGTGCTGCTCAGGTGATACCAGCACTGTGCATACTTGAAAGTGCAATGTCCAAAGAGTTAGGGCATGAAGACTGAGGCTGAACCCACCTGCAGTTTTAGGATGAGTGAAGCAATATGAAAAGCCCTTGATAACACTGCTGAGTTGAATAAATGTGCACAAATGGGGATTTTGGAAATGCCTCTTGTTGGCTGAGCTCTCTTTCCCCGCAATGTGAAGTGGAAAAGCAGTTACTGGTGTGATTACAGTTCCAAAAGCTGCAGATAAACACATTTCCCCTCAAATCCCTCAACAGCTGTGTAGTTCAAATCCACTTTCTCTGGAGCTGGAGCTGTTATTCTCTGCTGTTTGTTACAGAAAGAGGCTGGGGGTGACACCTCTGCCTTGCTCATGGCTCATGGCATGAGGGCAATGCAAAGACAAGTTATTTCTCATATAACCCACCAGGCACTGTCCCCTGCCTAAGGTTTGCCTGTCACCATGCAGCCTCTCCATTCCCCCATTTCCTTGGTACCTTCTCATTTTAAGGCACAGAACTGCTTACCTACTAGAGACAAGCTGGAGTCAATGCTGAACTATCCGCCCCCTTAGGCTGTGCAGGAGCAGTGAGCTCGGCACTGAGATTCTTGAGAAGAAGAAAAATCCAAAGTCAATATGCAAGAAATCTGCTTGGATTTTGTCCTGCAGGTGTCTGTGCAGCTTCTCAGTCCTGTGTAGTCCATTGATCAGCGTTGTGTGTAAATGGTGAAGGACTGCAAGCCTCAGAACAGAGCCCTCCAAACAAACAAACAAGTGATGGCATGCGTAATTTGAGACTGTGGATTTCTCTTCAGATGAAGGAATGCTTTTAATGGCTTTACTGAGAGTCAAGAAAGCACTCCCTGTAAGTCTTTTTCAAAGGAAATTAGAGCAAAACCACGCTAGAATGTAGGAAAATCCCCTAATTCTATACACTATTATACTTTGTGTTCATACATTTCAAAGCACCCCGCCGTACAAAGGAAGCACCACGGTCCATTTACAGCCCAAGAGCCGAAACGCACAAGGAACCAAAAAGATCTCGGATCGGCAGCAAGGGGACATCTCCTGAGCCAAACTGCGCTGGGCTGCACCACCACCCAGTGGCACGAGTGTTACGGCATCACCAGCTCCTGACGGTACAATAAAGACAGCCCGGGACAATCATTAGGCTGTTTCCTGGGCAAATCACATTTTGATCCAAATCAAATCCACATCATCAATTATTATGAAATACATTTTCATTCAAGTCTGATTATTCCTTTGCTTAAGGTTATTAGCGTAGTTTGTTGGTTCACTAACACAGTGCTAAGGCAGATGCTGCAATGTGGCCAAGTGGTCTAACCATAAAATATTTTTTAAAATCCTTGTTTACTATTCACTAATTTGCTTCATTAAAGTAAACTATTGCAAAGCAACAAATACAGAAGAGAAGCAAAGGAGAGTCCCCAAACAAATAAAGATTCAACATTCTCATGCAGCACTCATAATAATTCACAATTATTCATTAAGTATTCACAAGCATCCTGACCATTTCTGGGAATAAACTTAGCACAAACAAATTCTTAAAACTGTAGAATTTTCACTCCACAGTGGCCCAGAGCTCTTTTCTGAGCACAAAATTGGGAAATAAATTATTTTTATAAAATGTTCCACTATAAAATGGAAGCAGAAATTACACTTTGATTGCCATAAATGCCATCAATTATTTATTTCCTGTGCAATGGTTACAGAGGCAACTGCTATGTGTTAAAAAGCATCATGCAGACAACATGAAACATTTATTTAAGTGGCTGCACACTTCAGAGAGCTTAATTTAACCAGACTTTATTGCCCTCGTCACTGAAGAGTGGCACTTGGGTAGTCAGCTTTTTCCATGGAAACTTAAGCTCATTCAAAGCCACTGAATGCAAATTTTTTACCCTTGCAGTTAAACACATATGCAGCTTGGTGCTGCATGACACAGCCAACTGTATGCAAATCTGAGAAAGAGACCATTTATGAATAAGAACCATATCTGCCCAGAGACGACAAAGAACTTGCAAAAACAAACTTCAAATAAAGAGACAAAGCAGGACACAAATCCCACCTCACAGCGAAGTTATTTGCACATCTAGATTTCACCTCAACTAGAAAAGTATCTTTTTTTTCGTTGTTCTTTTCTACTCACATTTTATTAGTCCATGTGTTCTGTTTACAACTCCTTTTAATTTTGCAGATTACTTGGGACTAAATTAACTGAACTAGACGCCATTCTTTTCAATGCTGCAAATGTGCACTTCCTGCTGATTTCCCTGCATCACTGGTGCATCCTTTTATTTATTTTTCTTTGAGACCAAATAAAAATTCTTTAACCCTCTGGATTAGCAGATCTGAGGACCAGACATTTCATTAGCCTATGTCATTTATCCAAACAGTAATACAGCACAGAGAGCCTCGTGTTCATGTGAAGGTCTTATCCCTTTGCTAGTACTTCTGCTTGAGGACTAAGTATCAGTAACTCCTCATTTGAATTTGCATCCCTGTGGGGTACCATAAGCACAAGCCTCTGTACAGCACGACATGAGGCAAGTGTTGCTCAAGTCTTCTGCTTCCAGTTCTCGATACCTTCATCGTGGATTTTTTTCCTATAATCAAAAGTAATTTCTCAGCGCATGTTGTTTTCTTTTTCGTGAAAGTATTATCTACTGCATTCAGGAAGGATAATTCTAAGAATCACAATAAAAAACACGCTCTGGAGGTGATACATGCTCAGCACTTGCAAGAATCTGCGCCCAAGGCAGCAATGGGACGTTTTTGTCCATCTGGAGACTCCACATGAGACAATTTGCCGTGGTGCCACCTGGTGCTGCTCAGTTATGTTACACAACCGCCCTTTGAGAGCAAGGAATGTGCTTTTTGCCACGATTTTCAAACACACAACTAAACTGCTATTAAAGGTTAAGAGGCCCCAGTCACCCACGAGGTTGAAGATGAGCACAGTGCAGCACTCTCATGTCTGTTATTTTACCAATATATAAGAGGAAAACAAACACTACATGTGCAAGAGAGATTGCAAATGCAGAGACTCAGCTTGTGCTCGACAACGAAAAATAAAATGGCAATGGGCTCCTTTGGCATGAGCCATCCGATCTTCTGGTCCACTCTCTTCCCCTCTGTATTTAGACTGTAGACAACAAAAAAGGACAGAAATTAAAACAAGTGGAAATGAAAAGAAGACACTAAATTTATTTTGGAGAGTTAAGTGCTGTTTGAAAGAGAGATGGAGTGATTGCCTGAGGCAGGCAAATGGCTAGCTGAATTACAAGGTTTAAAAAAAAAAAAAAATAATAATAATAGTTTGGTCAGCTGCAGAAGGAGCAGTACAGCCTTGCTCCACTGGAGTGTGCTGGTAGTTCGCAATAGGAATAGCAGCTCTTGTGTGCTGCGGATGCAGGTGGTGCTGCCATCCGCATCCCTTCCATCCCTCACACGCTGCTGCCTGCATCTGCAGCCGCCCCGGCTCCAGCACGGCCCTCTGCGTGTGACAGATGTTGGCAGGATCCTGCCGGCTGCTCCGCTGTATCAGCAGCACGAAGGCAGCTCCCCTGCCGGAGCTGCTCATCTCACCACAAACTTCACCGGGGACTCATCGCGGGCAGATCCCCTCGCTCTGAACCTGCCCAGCCCCGAGGCTCACACGGGGTGAGTGCTGGGACACCGCCACAAATAGAGAACTTCGCTTTTGCTCACTTATCCAGTAGGTCCACTCGTTAGCCATCGTGCAGGTTAATTACAATAGAAAGCAAAGAGGACAAAGGCAGTCTATACTTATATTGAGGACTGTAAAAGGTCTCAAGCTTGCTTTCCTTCAGAAAGAAAGAAGAAAAGAAAAATGTAACAAAAATCAATGCTGTTGCAAGCATTCAGTGCTTGAATGACTTTGCCTTCCACAGCAAGTATAGAGCGCCAAACCTCCAATAGGGTAAGCTGGTATCGATTCAGTGAAGCCAGCACTGCTCTATAGCACTACAGGCTTTGACCCTTAGGACCTAATGTATCGTGGCTGCTCATGCAGAACACAGTCAATCACTGGGAAATCGGCACAGAGAAGCAAACTGTAAAACAAGATACCCGAACCTTTTATTCTCCCTTCATAGTATACAGGAACAGGAACTGCTCCATGTAGTAGCAGGGAACTTGAGGAAGTGCTTATATTTAAGCTAAGAATAAACCCTATCAGCAACCTTCTTCATTCTTTCACTTATTGCTGGTATAAAATCACCACACTTCTGGCAGGTATCAGAATGAAAAGGGACTATGGCGATTAACTTGCAAAGTTTTGCTCCTGTGACTCGAGAGCATCCACTTGATACGCTTTCATATAAAAAGACATTTGGGTTTGAGCTTCAACAGTTCCTGCTAGAGTCAGGACACTAAAGTAACGCCAGGACAGAGACAGTGAAGTCTCAGAAGATTTCCACTTTCAAATTGCTCCATAACAAGAGAGAACCAAAAAAGCCCTTGCACAGTAGGGTAGAAAGATAATTTTCTATCTCTCCTCTTCCTTTATTTCAAATGAGAAATGTCAAAAGTAGTCCAGAAAGCCCAAGGCTTTAGGCAAAACATTTCACGCATTTTTGAAAGAGAATTTACACAGTGGAGCAGCAATGCAATGGAGACATGAATTTATCAAAACTCCACAATAAGATTCCATATCAAATGGTTACCTTCTTTTACCTATTCCACTCTCATTTTTCAAATCCCTTGCAACTCAGCCTCACCCTGGAGAACAACAAGTGCTCACACAGCCATGCTATCACACTGAGAACCGCTGCCTTCTCTGCCTCACAGCTACGAGGACGGGCACGGTGTGCAACGCAACGCCCAGGTCTGCAGAAATGCAGAGACTGCCTGCCGTGGCCGAGTGCGCATCACAGCGCTGGTGCCCCCCCGGACCCCAAGGTTTCACTGGAAAGAGGCCGAGATGCAGCTTGACTGACCTGGGGTGCTGCATGTCCCCAGAGCTCCCTCCCTGTCACCCACTGGGGCAGTTCTGCTTCACAGGACACTGGGACAACAAGGGAGCTCCAGTCCTTTGGGGAGAGAAGAACCAGCTCCCCTCTCTGGGGTCTGGGCTCACAGCCACAGTAAGGGAAAACACACTCAGTCTTACTTGAACAAGTCCAAATGAAGATTGCAAAACTTCATCTTCTATCCTTAAAATTACTCAGTAGCATGCCATGTGGCTATAAAACAAGCTGACTACCATCAGTTTTCACTACACTGTGTATAGTGCATACATAATGAACACAGTCTACTGCCCTAGCCCACAGGAGGGGACAATTTGTTTCCCAGATGAAGTTTTCTCGCTAATAATGGCTGGCAGCAACTGCTGCTGCTGTCATAATGATAGCGCTTGCTTATTTTTATGTCTCTGTTTGCTGCAACAATCTAGGTACCTCGCCGTGAACTAATGCTGCCATCCAATAAAACATTAAAAGAAGCATTAAGTACAGCAGCGTGCCAAAAGCTACTACAACTACAAACAGAAGCGTCTAAATGACACTGTTCAAGTGTCTGGAGCATACTAAAGAAAATGTTTTTCTTGCTTACATCACAATGTCCAACATACATTCCCACTGAAAGCTTGGTTTGACGAGGTCAGGAGCAGGTCCCCAACACATAGGGATGAAGACAAAATTTAAATCTTCAGGCCAGTATAAATGGCTAGGGGCTGTTCTAGTTCCAAGTGCTGCTATGGATCACGCACACCTCCCATAGTCCCTATATGGAGTAAAAAGGTACAAGCCTTTCTGCTGCTCTGCTGTACTCCCAGGGCAAAGAAAGATGCAGCTCTCTAAAACTGCCACGGTAAACTCTCATTTGGATCTATGCGCTCTTAAAATGTACAACTGCAAGTACAGAGATACAGGGGTAACTTAATTTTTCCTCTGTAATCCCCTGTAGCATAAGAGCAGTCCCTATGTTGCAAACACTGATGGAGGAGGGAGATGTTCCTTTGAAAAAAAAGAGCAGATGCACCAGTGAAGCCAAGTGCAGAGCTGACTTTGCACTGCCCACCCCCTGAGCAGGGTACTGCTAGTCCAGGCACTGTGCAGCCAGACTGGAGCAGAACTGAGCCCATCACATGGTGCATCCTCAGGTCACAGCACACGGACATTTCTGCTGCTCAGCATCCTTTGCACACTGTCCTGTGTCTACCTACTGGTCACTACAGAACGAGCTTTGGCATCCCACAGAAAGTTAAAGCTTTTGAGCAGAGTTATTGGCCCACGTACCCCAAGAGACAGCTGCTGTGAGTCCTGGACAAGAAAACTGCACAGTTCAACCCAACACCCCTGCAGCAGCCCGCAGCGAGCAGTCAGGCTCAGCCCGTGCAGGGGCTGCCCAGCACACAGTGATTCACCCATCCTCAGGGTGAACCCCCACCGCTCAGCCAGACCAGCCTAAGAGTCAGGAATGGCTCAAGTCACGTGTAGCTCCGAAACAGGAAAGCCAAGGCCTGTGCCATAGCTGTTTCACAGCATTAATGGCATGGCTGTGCTGGATAATCCCTGCTGCCATCTGTCAAATGGCTGAAGCCAGCAAAGCCAGCTTGGTCTTAAGCTGACAGTCCAGTATCATCCTAAACCAGAGCAGTAGATCTATTGGAATCCTCTGCCACAGCCCTCCTGGGATATGTGAAAATGGAATTTCACTGTTCATCACACAAAGAGATTGCGGTGCGCTGATCATAGCCTAAGGGTTACTGACCAGGAGCTTCACTGACTGAGCACAAAGCACTAAATGCTTTCAGCCTCTGAAAATCCTGTTGTTTTCCCATCCAGTCTTAGCTCAAGCAGAAAGTGCAGCTTCTTGCAAAATCAGCTGCTGATAAGGCAACTTTTAAAGAGCTGTTTTAGCTGTGTGCGGGAGATTAAGCAGTGAGAAGCTGAGATTCGGGAAGTGCCTTCTCGCCCATAACCCCCACTCACTGCAGTTCAGATCCTCTCCAAGTCTGGGGCAGAAATACGGACATTAAATGCAAGTAACAGCAGAGAAAAGCTGGACAGAAAGTAGAAAGTGTGATTTTTTTGTTTGTTTGTTTTGTTTACTAGTTCTACAGAGAGGACTAGGTTAAGCACCATGCAAGTTACTGAAATATATAAAAAGAATGGCAGCTGACAAAATACAGCCACTGTCAAGTCCAACTGCATCCTCAGCTCCTCCCTTAGTGGGGGGCAAAGTATTCAGCCAGAACCAAATGCTGCAACCTCAGCATTTTTTCTGTTTTTCCCCAAAGAAATATTGAAATTGAACATTCAAACTCTCTAGTGCAGCTGAAGGGATGTATTATTTTAGCAGATTAATAATTACCATTTTCCTTCTGCACTGATACATTATTATAAGCTTTAGAAATACACAAAAGGGCAAGAATTTCCCCAAGGCTATATTAAATGTAAAATTCATTCATTAGAAGAGAACACCCTTTTTATTACAGACTGCACTTGGCAACAGCTCACAATTGTCTTTATGTCAAGATATCATCTCCTCAGAAGTACACTGAGTTTCTTTAGAGGACATGTTAAAAGACACCACTCTAAAGCTAATAATTCGCAAGAGGAAAAAAAAAAAAGCACAACCACATCTATTGAAAGTCCTGAGGTGTAGTTATTTTAAGAACATGAAAATTATATCCATGCTATTGCTAATAATGCTCTGACACTTTGATAAGTCCCTGTCTCCAGAGAGCACCCACCCTCTCCGGAGGGGATGTCAGAAAAGCAACTTCAGAGCTAAAAGCTCCTGTTTTGCATATGCATTGGGAGAACATCAACCAGCGAGTACCTGCAAATATTCTTCCATAAGAAACATGATGAATACTTTGGATTAGGTCAAAACACATTTATCTTAAATTCCTGAAAATGATACACATATACTGGCATTTTTTTCAGATAGATATGCAACTTGGCTGGTCACATTTCTTCTTATTATTAGTTACAACTTTAATATAAACATTCGACAAACTACTTCTTTGCTTGGCTATGAATACTATTTGTTGATTTAAATGATCAGGCTGCTTTTTTAGGAACTGGAATTCGCACAAGCAAAGGGAGGGAAATTCTCAGGTGTCCTTGCTAGAACAGGGTGCAATTCCTAAGGAACAACATCAATAAACTTAAAAAAATAAATCCCTATGGCTTAGATTCTGCAGCCTGTTCTCTATTAGAACCTATAGATAGCTCTTGCTATTATAGACGATTCCTCTCTGGAGGGCGAGATGAGCTGGCCAAGAACACAGATCATTACAGGAAATCAAGGCAGGAGCTCAGGAAGGACTGGGAGAACTCCCGCAGCCAAACCAACGGGAAAAGCAGCCACTGCCAACAGCTGACTTCGCATTCACAAGTTCAGGCAATGGTGCTATAGGAGACGTATGGCCTTCTTTATGGCTTGCTGGGACCCTCAACCTTCTGGCGGTGGCTCAGGGAGCCCAGCACGCAGCCGCCAGCCCCCATAGCCATCTGGCTCGGCTCACTGGTGTCACAGTGTTCTCTGGGCAAATAGGAGCAAAAGCCAGCACTATGTGAGGAACGCGGCTGCTAACACCTGAAAGTGATAACCTAACTTAAACCTGTAGTAAGTGATACTTAGAGCTGCTTGGAAAGCAAAGCGAACCCTGAGAGTGGTTTTGGCCCAATTTCTAAGGAAATGAGCTTTATAGAATTGCAATGTCTCGTTCCAGGTCTCTTGCTCCAGCTGGCCACTTTCAACCAGATTTGAGAAGTGATCCTCGAGACAATAACCACCTTCCAAAAATCAAGAAAACTGATGAGCAGGTGGAGGTGAGGTGGTGCATTAATGCCCCCACATAGGGCAAGGCTTGATCGTTGTCACAAGTCAGAAAACCCACACAAAGAAAAATACAAAGAGTCCAGTCGTGAAAAACTTAATGTACAAGTTAGACACCACCCAGCCCAAATACAAGAGGCAAAATTAGATGAACTCAGGAGGTATCTGCCACTCTGGGAGCTATTTACCTGGTTTCACACTGTGATCAGGTCTATAGGGAAATCAAACTTGACCAAGCCCAGCAGGCTTAAACTACCTTTACTTCTGGTGACTCTGTACAGCAGAAAGTTTTAAAATTATATTAGTTTCCGCTTAAAGGGTCTCTGCTTTCCATAAGGTGGTGATGTTGTAAAGCGCAAGGTGAATGGATACATAATGGGACTCCATGGGGAAAACTGCAGAGAGCACCCAAAAGCTATGGACTGTACAACAGCCAAGAGAAACCTCTCCGCAGCCTTACTCCACAGGCCAACACTATGTTGCTTCTCTAACAGTTTGCTTTTCTGCCCAAGTCTGGCAGCATTTAAATACCGTACCAGAAAAAGAGCCACAATCCAGACACCAGCTGTTACATGGTTTTGTATCGAAGGAAAAAAAAAAAAATTGAAGAAAACTTCTACACAGAGTGTGAAGATACCACACAACCAAATGGCTAATTGCTCTGCACAGCTTCTGCCTGCTGGGGGAAACAGTCTTCAAATATTTACCAGACAGAATATGCTAACAGGGAGCTGTCTCATACATTTGCTCACCATTTCCTGAAAACAGATATCTTATTTCTCTGTATTGTAAAAGTGGTAATATATTTACTTTTGGAATGTACAGAAACGAGATTTGCTGGTTTGCAGACTCTCGCACTTGTCTCAGCTGCAGGTGACAAGAAGTTTTTTCCCCCAATAAAAGCTCTACAGTTGAAGTGATACTTCTTATTTTATGTAATCACAGCAGTAATAACTTGGTCAACCAGGTCACATCCCCCCAAAAACTTTCCTGTAACTATGAGCTTTACCAGAGAAATTTAACTTAAATTTAGTGGGTTTGGAATACTGAAGTTAAATTCAATTCAAAGTTCCAGCTGAAACAGCCCCACTGACCATAAGAAACAGCCTGAACAGACACATCAAGAAGCTGGCGGTGCCTTGCCCTGTACTCTGCTTTATTTTGCACAAATACCTGCATTCACAGCACCAGCCGAGAAAAGGATTCTTGGGTCCCGGTCCCTGTTCTGACAAAGACTCACTTCTTCATACAAAAGCACATTCAGTAACTAAAGACATATAGGGACCAGAGCCTCACATCTCCCTGACAAACTTTGGCTCTTGGCTTTTCTAAAAAGTAGAAGAGGAGGGTGCAGGCACTCAGAAGTATCTCTCATTGCACCTGAAATGTATGCTGTCAAACCCTTGCAATATTTGGAAACCTCCCTTTCCAAATGTTTCACTTTATTTCTGTCATTTATTCTATATGTGTCCGCAGTAAAACAATTTATTCTGCAAAAGGAGATTTCCTTTTAAAATCGGAAAAAATTTTCAGCATTATATTTGGCAAGTAAAATACAAAAATTACTTGTTTATTGCAATCTAAAATGATTCCTTATTTGCCAGCCCTGGGTACAGCTGTGAAACAAAAGCCTTTCCACAGCCCTAATCATGGCTTCTCCAAAATCGTGGTGAAGTTGGGACCAAACCCAAAAGTACATCCCAGAATTAATTCAGTGAGGAACAATCACAGGAATTATTTTGTTTCTTTAAACCCTGTTCTCCATAAGAGCTCCATAATTTCGGTAATCCACAAGCTCCAATGCTATACCGTTTTCCCCTCATTCAGGGTCATTCATGTGTTTATCTGAAATAATTCATAAGGTATGAAAAGGTTGGAAATTTGGCCTAAGGACCCTTCAGCAATGCTCAGGATAGATGCTTCAGTTAGAAAAGATACCAGATTAAGAAAAAAGAAAATAAAAGCTTGACTGCACCTCTTTTTGTTTTTCCCCACCCCCTTAAACGCCATTTCCCTTGTACTCCTTCTTTGAGAGCCATGAATCATACAAACTGTGCTTCCTCTTGAGCTGGGAACTATGAACTTCAAAATCACATACGCACTTGTCGGTGGAATTCAAACGCAATAGAAGCCACAGGACCACGATCTATTCCTATTTTGCTCTCAGTAAAGGTGCAACACATAACGTGGAGGCACATTCTGAGGGATGAGTGCTTGCCTGTTCACATGGACAAAGCCACAGGGCATCGTGCCCATCCATGCAGATGTCTCCGCAAGTTTCCCTCCTCTTCCAAAAGGCTCACAAACTTTTGCATGCATTTTTAAGCCATGGATAATACCCTTGAGTGATCCACATCCTGATTATGCCAGCACTGCTGCTAAACCATGCCCAACTTGTTCAACTTCTCCTTAGCAATACAAGAACATAGGCAGTCCTTGCTGGGTGCAGATGGCACATATACTCCCCATGCCAGACAGTGCTCCCAAGTTCACGCTTAACCCCAATTCCCGCAGACCCTGGGAAACACCAAGAGAAAACTGCACACAGCAACTTCCCAGTGTTTCAGGAGCAGGACTTCTCACCTGGCATTCCTTCTGCCCACATTGCCAAGTCGTTTTCATGCATCTGAAAGGGGCCTTTTACACCAGCTGGTGCAAGAAACAAAGAGCAAAGCAGTGGTCAAATCCTAAGGCTTTCCAAGGACCTGCGTGCAGATGAAGGTGTTACTTGGTGACAGGCAAAATGAAACAGCAAGTAAAACTTCTATCACTGTTATTTCTCTTCTATTCAGACATATTAATTAATTCTTAAGGTAAGATCAAAAGTAATCACCAGGACAAATTTAGACTCCCCTGGAAGAAGTACTACATCCTGCTGGACTCGTAGCTGACACTTAACAAGAACAGATAAACAAATATACTACTGTAAATACAAATCAGTCCTATATATCAGTCCATCTCAGTCCTATATAATTAATATGCTTTCTGACGGATGCAGGTAGGCCTAGTTTGATTTGAAATCGGAGAAAACCTAAAAAAAACCCCAAAAAACTAAAAACAAAATCTTAAAGAAAAAAAAAAAAAAGAACATTGTAAAGGAAGACAAACCAGTATTTCATTTTACAATCAGGAGAAAAAGACTTGTTGCTGCAGAACAGCCCGAACAGCAAACATGGGGCATCACTTAGTGGCTTTGTCCCTACCAGTCTGACCCGTATGGGTCTCATCCAGCTGCTGTGCTTTGGTGTTAGAGCATGGGAGCTGCCAGTATCATATCTGGGTCACAACCCATTTTTGTCTTGTGGGCATTAACTAAACTTTAAAGGAAGAAAGAGCGATGAAAAAGCTAAAGTTTTATGTGACCTGAAAGAAGAGAGCAGAGCTAATTGATCCCTCACTGTCTCTGTTCTCATTACCTATAAGTTATTTAGATGGCTTTTGACAAGATAGTATTCCAGCAAGCTGTACAGATAGATAAATGTCATAAGTCTTATCAGCAAAGGCCAAAGCAACCCTGAAACAGAATTTCCTCAGGAAATAGGTTATGAGAATCAGTTTTAAGAAATATGACTGGTTTCAGCTCCTACTTCCCCTGATTTCCAGGCCAGCAGGATCCAACCCAAACTTTACAAGTTTTGTTAGTCTGAAAAAAGAACAAAAGTGCCATCAGCCATTTGGCAGTGCATAAAACCCAACAAAAGTGCTAGGGTCTGCAGAACTATTTCAATATAGCATCTGGCTCCCTTTGCAAAGTTTGACATTAAGTCTGCAGCTGGACAATATTTTAGTTTATTGCTCTGTGCAAAGCCTCACATGATGCTCTTTGGAAAAGGCAACTATTAATTAGTCCTAATGAGGATACAATTTGCTTTCAGCAGGCTTAGTTTATTGAAAGCAGCAGAAACAATTGAGCTGAACAACAAAACGAGCTGTAATTAGAAGCTGCATGTCCATCGGCCCTAGAGCAACATACACAGCTGATGGCTAATGACAAATTAATGTACATCTCCCATACTAAATTTGGACTGTAACATAGAGCATGGAAAAGGTATGGTATGTATCCTATCAGGCTTGAACTTCTCACCTGAAAGTTGATAGGAGGGGAAAAAAAAAATACCCAAACCTCTCAGAGCTATTTTTATTCCTTGACAACTCTTTTATTAAGAGCCAAAACATCTGGAAACTGCAGCAGCAAATGTGGGAGGGAATCAAGAGCAAGTTACCTCTCTGACACCCTCTGACACTCTTAGAAGTCAGAGGTATTTATTTCTAAATGCTGACTTCAGTGCTGTGTGTGGAACGGTATGGGGTTAGACAGACCGCTGTTAGACGCACAAATGCCAATTCCTGAACGGCCAAAGGTTACCATTTCAGAAAGGAGCAGGGAAGCGGCAGAGGGGAATGCTTCAGATTGCTGGTGGGGGTTAGTAAACCAGAAAGGTCCCACAGAATATTAGGGCATTGCACCGACAGCAAACTGACATTAATTTTCCTGATGTCTGGTGTCCGGGTCTATTTTCATGTACTCTCCTCCCTTCCTTGTGGCAGCAAACTCCGACTGCCTGTGGGAAGCGGTGACAGAGGGGATCCCAGCAGCATGTGGGCAGCTGTACACTCCGTTTCCTGGGACTCTAACCCAGGAAAGTGAAAGAACATCTATTCTTTCTCCCATCGGCACATGAAACACATGTTCTTCAGATTTAAATCCTATTCAGATTTAAATCCTATTAACAGTTAGTCACTTCTCTTTCCTCCTCCATTGCTTCAGTCTTTCACTCTCTGAACTTGTTTCTCCTAAACATTTGCCTGTCTACAATAATTTCATGCATTTTGGTATGTGTGGGAGCATCCACACATTTGTGTAAAACAAACACCGTACCACAGGAGTGGAGAACGAAAGCTGAAAGTCTACCTAGAAGCAACAGCCTTGGAAGGTTAATGATGGAAGAAAATACAGATCTGAGGAGGGACAAGAGCAGAGAAAGGGCTCCTGAGGACTCCAGAGGCTGGAAGATGAGATGCGAGAGCTCTAAGAGGTGCGGGGAACAGAACAGGACACAATTACTGAACTGGACTCTTACTCCACGTTCCTGTTCAGCAGCCTGCACTGTTTCGGCAATAGCTTTAGGATCTGTTTAACTTCCAAGGAATCAGTCGGTTAATACTCCACATATATTCTATTATTTGTTACTCTCACTAATCCCCAAACTACTTCTGTTTAATATCTCAGAAACACACCTGTATACTGATCTGGCTTAGTTTCTTTTGCCCTGTACATCCTTTGTACCCCCAGGTGATCTTGTTTGTATCTGGACAGGCAGCGGAAGAGACAGAAAAAAGCCTGACAGGTAACATCACGGCTATAATCTGATGCAATGGAGTTGTGCAGGAAACCTTACAAAAAAAACCAAACAAACTCCACACAACAACCAAAAAAACCCAAACAACAACAAACCGAACAACAAAACACACCCTACCTTGAAGAAATCTGCTTCCAGCCATTCCAACCCGTGCTTTTTCTCCATAATGCTTATTATGCTCCACAGAATATTCCCTATATTTCCAGTAGAAGTTAATCCACCAAACTAATATGGAAAAGGCTTTTTCATTATCTCTTGACCTTAGATCATGACTATACTGACTTGAACACAACAGCAATTTATATTATTTTCCAAATGCTTTAATGCAGAAAGAACTATTCTAACACTCGCTTGTTGAACCTTGGTTATTTGTGCTGCTCTGTGTGCTTGGAGAATACTTATAGTATCTCTCCTATTTTTTCAACCAGGAAAGCAATCCTTCTCCTATATGGTTTGCCTGTGCAACAATACGAACTGTTAGAAGCGATGCTCTGAAGCAAAACAAGTTAGACATGAAGTCTGAGCTCCATATGCAGACCTGTTGTTGGGAAGTCAGAATAGAACAGTCATTCATTCTCTGCATTTCAGCCCCTGTAGCAAGTCTAGTAATACTTTCACTCTCGTATCTCTTGTCTTTTGAGATTTATTTTCTGAAAAATGTACAACATCCAGTATGTCGTGGTCTGTCACAGTGAGGTGACAATAATAAAAGCATGAACGAGAGGTATATATCGTGTATTTGCTGTGTGCAGTAGCCGAGAAGCAGGTTAATTACCTGGTGCAAAATCTAAGGCTTCTGCAACAGTTTCAGGCACAAGAAAAGATTCAGAGAATTCACCAGCAGCCTGAATAAGTCCTCAGCACAATGCGGCGCTCTCTCATCCTACAGAGTTGTAAGGCAGCATTGGGAGCTTTAATAAATGGCTCAGTGGCTAATCCAGTCAAACATTTGCCCAAAAGCAGCTGCTTATTCACTGCCCCGATTTACACTCGACTGCTGTAGTTGTCTGTGCTGCCAGGTACATGTTTCAAATCTCCAGTATTTTTGCAGCTTTATGTCAAATTCAGCACCTCACTGCATGAATTTTTGCAAGTTTATCCACATTAGTTTAACTCTGAAAATACTGAAGACAAGTTTTGCTATCGAAGACAATGTTTCCATGAGGACATGCTCCAAAACTAGGGTAATATAAATGTACAGAACACACTGAAGAATTTTTCTCTAACAGTTAAATGATTTTGAATCACCTAGTGACTGAATATTCAGGAAAGAAACTGCTTCAATAAAACACATGATAGCTCACTCTGGAGTGGTACCATCAACATAATATGTCATCTGCAGTTATCAATACTAATGAAAATTAGCCATGATTAGCCAAGGATATGCATTCCAAGGTTAAAAGTGGGTTTGCATGAATACATTACAGCCCAAGCTATTTTCCCTGGGAAAAAAAAAAACCCAAACCAAAACAAAACACAACAACAAACTGGGAACTTATGATTAAAGTACTTATTTCACATACTAAAGCAAATATAACCCAGGAAAAAAAACAATCTCAATGGAATGAACCTACATTACAGTACCATGGAGCAACCTGATTGTGACCCCTCGCTCCTGTCACTGACTTCCAGCTTTCTATCTAGAATCCCCTCACTATTGCAGAGCACACACTGCCAAACGTCTTGGGAAAAGGAGGGGTTTCCACCCAGAATTAATAGCTGTCCCAGCTCCCAACACATACTGTAGAAATGGGTTTTTCCCATAGCCACCTCTTCGGTCAAACACCTTGAAACAATCAGTAGAACAGCCTGATGAGAGTTGTTATTGCAAATCATTTTCCACCACTTTGAGCTACAGATGCATTAAGACAGACCACCAAAGCTGAAGGCAATGAAGCTCTTTATACACTTGTTTTCCTCTGCACCCTCCCTTCTTCTAAAAGACTCAAGTTTAAAGATTTTAGCCAAGCAAACCCAGGCAGTTGCAGACAACAGGGCTCACGTGGCTGGGTGCTCATCAGGAGCATTTCCTCCTGTGTCCCCTTCTCCTGCACCAGTCACAGCAGATGTGGATGGGGACAGACACCAGTATCCCCTCCCAGGAACGCAGGGAGAACTTCGTGCTGTTCCTCTTCCCTCTCATACAACCCACCCACAGTATGACCTGTTACAACCTTGTTAAGAACCAAAACTAAACCCCTAGCCCCAAAAAACAAAGCACTCCCCTGCCAAAAAACCACCACCAACAACAAAAATACGTTAAGCATTTTGATTGATTGCTCTTGCCGAAGAATGGTAAAATGTCAACAGAAGCTTTGGGTCCAGGCAGGGTACTCTCAGGATGGGCAAATATGCCAGAATCTGAGACTGCGACAAAAAATGTTTGTGTTTTAAAAGTTGTTTCATGGTTATTTGCACTTGCAAGCAGCAACTTTTACTAGTTTGTTAGAGTTTCCCTTCTCTTCATGCTTAACTTTACCTTCAGTTGCCATATGCACTACAGTACCATCATCTCCAGATTTCCTCTAATGAGCTTGAAATAAGTGATTTAGCTTAACGCCATATAAACATTGTCATAATTACACTTTCATTCACCTCTCCAAATTTTATTCGAAGCATCTTTATTCATTCGGCCATCAATGACTCCATGCATATTTAAGCAGAGACAGTGTTTTAAAGTATTTGGACACAAAGAGATTTAAACTAATTTAGTCTACTTTACCACCATACTGATGAAATATTAAAACTTAAATACTTCATTTTCAGAGGACAGGGATACTGTTTTAAAAGAAGCTGACACAGATAATGGTACACACTAATAAGATTAAAATTAAGTTATAATCCAGTAAATATTTATGTGACTTGCTGCTCTTCAGTTATGTCCATGAGAGCTTCAGAGCAACACAGCTTAATGGAGTTTTTGCTTCACAAACTGACAACAGGTCTTCAGCTGAGGAATAAGAATGTTCTCAAAAAAAGCACATACTGCTGATTTTATTCCTCAGTGTGAGGCTGATCAGCAAAATACAAGCTCAATGCTTGAGTAAATTTCTACCTTCAGCAGCTGGGTTTAGAAGCAGAGTTTTTTATTTATTTCACATTTGGCTTCCTATTTCCTTGCATCCATATAAAATGCAATTTGTAAATATTAAAAATTCAAACAGAAAAAGTAATTGTTGTAAAAATTTTATTAGGCATGAAAGCATTAATTCAAGATGTTAGTCACTCAGCAAGAGAGCAGTAGATGGTACATCTTCCTCTCCTTTGCAGTTCTTCTAAATGGGCAAAGAACTCAATGCACAAGAGAGAAAGCCAGCTCAGTTGTTGAAATTAAAATTAAGTACATTGAGAAAAACTGAAGGCCTGTTCATTTGAAGCCAGTCCCACCAAGGGCAAATACCCTGATCTATGCAGTGTAGCCCCTCGGGCTTGCATCAGCCTATGTCTGTCCATTTGTCATTAACTAAGGCAGAGCAGCCGGAGCAGGCACAGGATGGCGAGATGGTTTCTGTTCCAACTCATGCCCAGCTGGCCAGTGAATGGCAACCATTCCTATCAACCCGCACCAGAGCTTCCGACCTGCCCAGGGAGACCTGGAACTTCAGCCCACGCATTTCTAGAGCCCTCACACCTTCATGGTAGAACTTCATGATACTTTACCGATAGGAATTTCGCTAAGCAAAAGAGGTAGAGTTGTTTGCTAGATGAGCTAAGGAGAAAACCGATACAAGACAGATACCTTCTGTTTGTCCTTCATCTCCTAAAAAATAAACACACACACAACTTTTGTTCCAGAGCCATACTGTGTGCAAGAGTCTCTTTGATCCAAACATATAAAGCCAAGTAGAAGCTGGGATAACGTGCCTTTGCCTTTCCATGGAGATGAACCCTGACCAGAAAGCCTGGGTTTGGAGCAGAAAAACCATTTGACAAGGTCTGAACAAGAAGTATGGTTTTGTTAAGACTTTTAGATGATTAATACTGCACATATTCTGCAATTAAAAAAAAAAGTGCTTGTGACATCTAACTGGAACGCTTACACAGAGGGTAAGTTTATCTGGATAATTCTGACAGATTAATACCATGTGTCCTTAACATAGCAACAGAAAGGATGATGTAAATGTACTAGACTGAGACACTGATAGAGTGTTGGAGACAATTTATCCTTCCAGCTCTGTGTTAGGCTTTCAGTACCTAAGCAGGAGGACCTGCCCGCCCCTAATGACTTCTTTAATTGCTAGAGAACTGGGAAGAAGAAAAGCAACCAACCAACCAACCCACACCCAACCAACCAAAACTCACTCATGACTTGCCTGGTCCAAGCCATGGGTGGAGAAGTGAAGGAGGAATTCTGGTTTTACCACCTGCCAGGACACTCCCAGCTGAAAAATACCGTTTGTGTTTTACCCACTCGGCTGGTGCTGTTGCAGTGTTGATCACGTTGTCAGGGCTGCCATGGCAGTTACCTCCACTCCTATTAACAAATGTACAACAATCCTGGACCACACCAGGTGGAAGAACAGGGATCCCAATGGGGGGTACTCCCTGTTTCATACTATGCTGTGCTTTTAATCCTGAATAGCACTACAACATTCAAACTGCACAGAAATTCCACTAAAGACAAGAAGTTTTAGATAAAGAGCATAAATAAACTGTATCAAGAATTTTCTTACCTAGTTGATCTTATAGAAGAGGTCTAACAGTCAAATATTCTTCTTGTACAGACAAAGGTACGCAAAGAATTTAAAACCAGACAATAAAAAATGAAAAGCTTTCCATACAGCAAGTTATATCATCTTCAGCAAATAACAGTATGAAAAAAGAAGCAATAGCAGCATTGTTCTTTCATTCTTTTGTGACTTTTGAAGGTAGATGCATACTATAATTTATGGTTTTGTTATTTCATAACTTTGATTTCTAATAACAACACAGACTATATTGCTTAAGATGGTAAGTTTTTCAACATGTACAGAATTTGAAATTGATCCTGCTAAAAGTACTTGAATAAGAAAATAAATCTACAAAGATACGTGCTTGGATGTTGTGTGTATACTAGAATAATAATATTTGAAAAAAGTAATAAATAACACATTTTTACTGTCTTTGTGGCGCACTGTTCTTGCTTGAAGGAGTCTTGGGAAACTCTCAAGCAAGCTTGCAATCCTCTCAATATTATCTTTCCTGAGTGCATCTGGCAAAGAGCTGCTCATCCTACACCAGTTCTACTTGTAGAGGTACCAAAAACCAGCAGTGCAGGCTGGTTCAGCTCCAGAGAGCTAAACCTCTTGGGCCCAGCAGCTCATTGATGCAGCTGCACCGTTTTGGTTGTAAAGCAAAGTGAACTCAAGCTAAAACAGTTGGTTGTTTTGGTTGGTTGGTTTTTTTCATCATTTTTTTCATCACACAGCGCACCACATCTTGAGCCAGTACCAACGCTTCCCAGCTTGTGAGCAGTACATTACCAGTTTGTACTCGCCAAAAATGTTAACAGCCAAGCGAATTTAAAGATCAAGGCCAGGCTAAGTGAAATTTACTGCTGCTAACAGCATACTGCTTGTTGTATAGAGTGACTGTACATCACATAATAATCAGTCAGTACTACTGGACCCTAAAAAAGAACCATATCATCACATAGCACAGGAATAACATTGCTTATATGGAATAGGATGAGCTGTGTTCGAAACAAAGAGGAAAGCGACGGAGCCCACACAACACAGCAACACTGCTCTGTGAGAGCACGGGGCACCGTGTACACAAACCCACCCATCGCCCTCTCCTCCCGCTTATCCCTATCATACTTTAGCATTATGGTGCCTTCTACCAACTTATTTGCTGACTCTTATTTTCCTAAGTGACAGTGGAAGCAAACTACGCGTGTTTTCACAGACACGCTTAACTTAAAAACACTGACACACACTTCACTGCAAAAAGATCTATTTTTGCTTCTTTTGATCCTCAATAGATAAACTATTCTTAGAAATAAAGTGCCAATGTAATTAGATAGGCTAATTTTAGAAATGCTGGCTAGCTGGGTATTGTCTTGAGAAATCTTTCTCAAGTAACGCAGACTGTTAAAATAACAGCAATTAAGAATGCATGAATCAAATCACACAGAGCTCAACCTTAAAAACAAGCAAACCCAAAAATATTACTTTAAACAATTCCGTTATACAAGAAAGCATTATCTGCACAATTCAGAGGCTAACGTAGTTTCACATTTCAAAAGCTGTACATTTTGCAAGTTTAGGGGAGCAGTGAGCTATGCCTTAACTACAAGGAACCGTGCAGGCTTCTCCATGATGAGGTTGAAAATATTTTCCTTGTCAGAGAGCCTGTACGAAGATCCTCAAGATTTGAGAGGGCAACAGTTTCTGCATCTCATTTGTCCTGAAACGACCTGGTGTTTTCATGGTATAATTTGTTCCTTAGTTTTATCTATACTGAACGAAAATCATCATGTAACAATCTAATTTGTGGGAATTAAAGAAATAACTTCTCATAAGCATTACACAGAGCAGCCTGCTTAGGGAGGCTGAGGCTCAAAATCATGCGAGAAAATAACTTCTCCTGCGGGAAACATGAGTGGTGTAAAACGGAAAACGGGGACAAACCAGAATAAAGTAATGTGAGATCTACTGAGTACAGCAGATGTCTACAGGCCTAAGGCTGACTTTACACCACTGGTATCCAGTAGCACTGTGGTCTTTGAGGAGGGTATGTTACAGGAAAACACAGTCACCAATAATGCAAAGCAATGGTTGCTGGTTGAAGAAGAGGAAGAGAAGTGCCATGAGATAGGGGGAAAAAAATTAAAAGAAAACAACGTAAACAGAAACGACACCAAGACACCTTTCAACATCTATCGTACAGAAAAGGCAGCTGCAGTAACAGAAAAGAGTTCTGATTAATATTAATCAGGCAACTTTAATGAGCAAGCTATTTGACCTTAACTGACAGGAAAAATTAATCTTCATAAAATAATAATAATAAAACGGTGTACAGATAATTTATTTAAACCTGCTGAATTTAATTAATACAATTTAATGACCATTAAAAATATAACTAAGTTATGACACAGATTAGGGGTCGAATTTCTGCAGAGTCCATTTTGCATTTAAAGATTGAAAATCCCTTAAAACAGACTAACTTAACATTCAGAATCACTCTTTTCCTTAATGTCTGAAGTGAGAACAGCAGAGAGAGTGGGAAAAAAAAAAGTATAGATATCTCTCTACTACATTTTCAGCAAAAAGAAGTTTTATGGCTGCTTTGCACTGACTCTGATAACTTGCGCACACCAAATGGGTGAAAGATACGGTCATGAAATGACTCTGCCAATACCGCGGAGCTGTTTCACAGAGCCTTCTCCATCCCAATGGTTCTCAGCAGCTACCATCACCGCCCTGGGGACCAGGCGAGCAACTGGTGCTGCCCCTTCTGCACTGGTGCTCATGGTCAGTAGGGCAGGAGAAATTCTTCCTCGAGGAAGAATTCATGTCCCCACTTTCTGAACTGGGCAGCAGCCATCAAGGTAGGTGATGAAGTTCAGCAGAGTGCAGCAAAGGCACAGGGGGCTCCCCAGCTGCCCGCCAAGCCCAATGCTGCTTCAGCATCTCCTGCCTTGCTCCAGGTACCGTTCTGTGCCTGCACAGACCCGCACGGAGCTGCTGCGGCCAGGGAGGGGGCACCGCGCAAGTGCTGCTTTCGACCACACGCTGTCTGGATCAATGTTTGAGATTCAAAGAGACTACAAATCAGTTTTCTACCTTGCCAGGGTCTCATGCAGTCCGACTCATCAGACATTCTTCAAGCATGCTGGGAGCCTGGGAGGAATCTACTCTTGTTTTACAAATGTTTCTGGGGAATTTTCCCTGCTAGCACAACCTTGCAGCTTCGCATCCTCAGCACAAAAAGTAACACCACCGCCTGATCCTGTTCAGTGCAGATCACGCTCCCACAACAGTTACACCATCTTTCCTTTCTCCTAATCAATGACTTTATAAAAGGAAAGCAAGGAGATATTCAGAATTACACCATATCTTATACAGCTACAGCCAAGGCAATCCATCTTGTGTGCTCTTGTCTGTTATCTTTATGTAATAAATTGTCAAAGATTAAAAATATTTTTTTAAAAAAGAATGAAAACGCTGTGGAGTCTCTGATCTTCACTACTGCTAGCTGTCTCAGCAAGTACCTAGTATCCTTTACCTCTGGTAAATCCATTCTTGCATCACGGGACCAGCTCTTCTAATCTCAGACAAGGCAATTGTCCTATGAGTTGTATGAGCCAAGCAGATTTAAGATCCTATAACTAAGTCAAGTGACCATTGGCAGTAAGTTATAAGCCTTGGGGCATTTAGCAGCTCATCACTAGTAGAGATAATAACGGGGAAGCAGTAATTCCATAGTTGAATCCATTCCTGTGGGACAGAACGTGTCCATGGCAGGTACACATGCTCATCTGAAGTCTTGGCTGTGCTCACAGAAAAGTACCTTACCCCCCAAATTTCAAAAGGCACTCTGCTGCTCTAGATACAAATATCAGATAGAAGCAGATATCCTAATCTTCCTATACCAGCTGCCAGCCTGCCTGTATTTTTCTGACGCTACCTTAGTTTTTAAGCCACTTAGGCTTTGCCCTTCTTGGTTGTTGATAAAAATACTGCCAACGTCTCTCAGTAAATGTGGTATTTTGATTCCCTGCTCCATTCCCATCAGCATCAGCAGTTTGGCTCAGTTAAATTCATCCTGCAAGTCAAGAACATGCTTACAAATGAGGAGGAATTCAAAACTAAGGCTCTAATTTTCTCATGGAAAAGTTTAGTCAGTAAGAGCGGGGGGTGTGAGGGGTGGTAAAACTGCAGTATTTTGCAATTTACATGTTAGGGGAAAAGTAAAAATAAAAACCCCTAAAAACTTCAGAGTAGTCCTAAAACTTAGACCTCTTTCCTAAATATGTTTTGGAAGTGTTTTCCTCATATGCACATTCACTTTTATTCTTGAAAGGAGAGCAGATCTTTAAAGCAAACAGTGTAAATCTAAACACTAGTTCAGATTTGCTATTAGTAGCCATCTATATAACAGATCACTTCCACTTACTGTGCGCAAAGATGTCACCTGCAGTTTACCCACAACTTATCCTCAAAATTGGGTTCTCTTTTTCAGCTGATGGCACCTATCCACAGCTATGTGTATCCTGGCATTACACAGACTATACTTGTAATAAAAAGGCTTTCCACCAAGGTACATAGCCGGCAGTTTGCCTTGCAGTTGAAATAAGAGAAATAAGAAATAAGAGAAAAGCAAAATTTAAAAGTTTACATATATCGAGACAATTCCTGAATTCATTGTTGGCTGTGTTCTTCACTCTAAAGAAATACGAGAGACAAGCATGTCCCATGGAGTTTAGCACTACAGCACAGAAGGATCAGGGATGTGTGCTAAGCCCTGAAGCAGATGGAGTGATGAATGACAAAGAAGTTTTAAAGTATTTCAGCTTCTTATCTACCTCTTTGCAGTATACTGGGGAATAAAAATCAAAACCCCATCCATTTCCAAAAGCTATTCATAGGCTCAGAGATAAGGAAAGCTCAGTGCGGGGTGTGATCTCAACATGTGCTTATGGAAACATCAGCTTCCAACAATGTCTTATGACAGATTTTGGTTCCTGTTACTAATCTTCCTAGTCGGATATCATCCCCACAGAGTCATGATTACTGAGCTCCGCAACTGTCACAGGCATGAAAAAGGAAGCTGAATATTGCTCCTCATTTCTTCTGATCTTTCTTATCATCCTCTATTTTCCTTTACAAGCAGACTCTTCTCATAATTTCTCTTCTTTCCCGTTATTTGTTTTCCTTTGGTCTTCTTTCTGTTTACCAGCAGAATAGATAGTGGCCTTAATGATGTAACAGAAAAACACCTGCATCTCTATGATTCTGGTTCCTGCACACCTGTAAGTCCTAACAGTTGGATCCAGCATGGCAGATATTCAAGCATTTTTTTAAAAAGGCTGAAATTGACCGCTAGTAGAAGAAAGGAAACTGTTATCAGTTTTAAGTCTGTTGTCATCAGAGGGAAGACGTGGATGTAACAGTATCAACACATGCTTTATTCCATTGTGGAAATGATCCTTCACCACTCAGGTGAGCAGCCTGCAGACCAACTCTCTTTGGGTTTAAGTAGGTCTGCGATTAAAGAAAGGCATCACAGCACATTTCCTCGCAAACCTTTCCTGAAGAGCGTTGGCAGGCTCTGTAGGAGTCATTCACACCAACACCCTACCTCAGTCCTGCCTTGGAGGCATCACATCTTCTAGAACTTGACCACACATTATTTTGTTGAACTACTACATTAAATATAAGAGTGCCTTCCCTATGCTGGTAACTTCTGTCTAGAAATGACAACGGATCCAGGAGTTACTTCCAAAAATTCTCTAAACCTTAGTAGTCCAAGCCAAAACCAAAAATTCATGCTTTCTCTTACAAGTCTGTTTCTGGGGTTTTCAGCATCCTGCTAGGATGTTATCTGAAAGAGAAGATGCTGAAGAACTCAGGCTGATTACGATCTAGGTTACTTTAAAGAACCATCACAAGATTTGGTCTATTTTCAAGGTAGCTGCTGTCACTAAGAAAACTGACAATCATTCCACCTCCTATCCTTTCCCTGTTTTGAAAAAACGACTGTAGCAGTAGTCTGAAGTCGTTAGAAGAAGAGTGTTACTAAGCTCTGCGGGCCATGAAATATACTGAGAAAACCCAGAACTTTGACCGTAAACAGATAGACATTTGATAGGAAATGCAACAAGGAAGGGTAAATCATGACTCTCGAGATGGTATGGGAGAGCTCTGGTTGAAGGGCTCAAGAGGCTGACCAGTCTCAGAAACAAGTCCAAAAAGCTCAGTGGAAATCTGGAGCTCTCCAAAAGTTTGTAGTGTCAAAAGCAACAAAGAGGCCTAAAGGAAACCAGAACACTTAGCACAAAGCCTACCACCTGTTTTGCCCAACAAAATGTCTGGCATAGAGATTTCTTTTTTCTTCCCCCCACACATAAGGCCAATATCATTGAACTTAAAGCTGAAGTAGTTAACTACATGAAGCCTGCTTGCCAATGCTTTGAAAGTCTTCCATTCTACACACAAAAATAGTAGGAATTAGAAAACACTCTTTTTTCCAAGCACCTGCTGAGGGTACACAGGTTTGTCTCAGCACCCCTGCTATAAGCAGGACGTAAGAAAACTGGAAGGGGCTGGGAAACACCTTGTAGTAACATCATGTGGGCAAATGAGGCAATACGTTAGAGCAGCTGGATATTGGGTCTTCATACATTCTTGGCATGCCCACGGTTCTAGTCCCTGTGCAATCTCAGCTCTCCAGCACCAATCCAGTGAGTACAGTCACAGTTCAGATCTTTAAAAGTCTGGATGCATTTGCTTTTTGGCCCGCAAGGCAATCAGCAGGACATCAAGTGAGAAATTCATGCCATTTTATTTTTTGGGTATTAGAGAGGTCTTACCAGGTGAACAGCAGGCAGACACGTGCTGCGCATTCTGGATTATGAGCACACCACATAAACGCAAGTTGTAAGTGTCCCTTCATCTTAATTTCCATTATAATAATTTATGGATCGTTTTGAGGTCTTGAACTTGGCTCTCAAATTCTACAAGTTTGCAAACCCTGCAAAAAATCTGGATCGATTCTCTTGCCTGTTCCAAAGGATAGTCCACCTGCCAGTTTCTGTAGATTTTGAAGAGGTTTTGGCTAGCAGGTTCTTAGTTATGTCCAAAATGTTTTAATGAAGAAACCATGGATATGTTCCCACGTGCAGCTATTACCCTGGCATGATTATCTTTGCAGGAAACTGAACTTGTTAATTCAAATGCAAGATGTAAAACACTTCATATAAATGGCACCCTAAACACAGCTATCTAGTACATGACCAAAAAAAAAAGTCATATACAGGAAGCTTATCAAACTTCCTGCACCAACTTTGTCAGTGCCACAATCTGTAAGCTCATAGAGAGCCTCTGCATCAAAAGCAGGGCGGGGGAAAGGGAGACATACAAATATATTTTCATAAGGAGTCTGATTAGCCTCAAATAGTTTATACAGTAGTACTTGATGGTTATTTTCAGCTGGAGAACTTTGTTATTACTCATAAAAAAAAGACAGACAGAAGACTTCTTTTATTTTTTCAAGTCACCATTCCTGTAACAGGGTTATTTATCAGGCAGGCTCAGGATTGGTATCTGGGCACTGTGGGTCAAATTGTAGCCATAGATAGGAAATTACAACTGGTATGTCACAGACACCCAATCTATCCCCTCCCATGTCACCATTCACTATTCCTTTAACTTCTCCTCCAGACAAAAGGATGCTCATACCCATAGGTGGAAAAAACACACCATAGATATCGATCCACTAGAGCACTGGTTTGTAACTTTTTTCCTTATCTCTATTATTCTTTTCAGCAAACCTACAAGAAACACTACAGTAACAAATTATTCTATTTGTCAAAAATTTGATTCAGTTGCTTACACCAAGTTGTAAATAACACCACTTAAGGTCTGCACAGGCTGGCTACACCGATCCTTTCAGCATTGAAGTCAAGTTGTCAAAAATCCCATCTTGTAGAGCCCAGAGGGAACAACTTTTTATCTAGTATTCTTCACCCACCCTCATATATTAATGCTTTTTAAAAAAATCCAACTGTTAGAGACACCACCATCCTCCCTCAACATATCTAAAATTGAAGACCATTGACGTGAGGCCCAATTCAAAGCTGCTGCTGCAGAGTACCCATATTTCATGCAGCATCCCTATGAACACTGCAGTTTTTCATAACTGATCACACATATTCAAAGTTCAGGGAGCTTATTCACCTAGAAATTGAATAAGAAAAGCAACAGACTGAAAGAACCTGAGGGGAATAAAATAATTTTGCTAAGAACAAAGAAATCCAGGGAGAATGCGGAACTGCTGAGCAAGTACAAAGAGAGATAACAAAGATTAAACTTTGCCAAAGCTTATGCCATAAAGTAGTGAGCCATGGCATTTAATCAAGAGGTTTCCAAATACTGTAAAATGCCTCAGAAGTTCCCACTAAAGTGCACAGCACTGTTAATGAAGCTCACTAATGAAGGGCTGGGGTTTACAAGTTTGCTTTGGACGGAAACCGCGTGTCAAGACCAGTAAAAATTTAACATAAAACACTTGTATTTTCATAAGTCTTCTTAAAAAAACAGAACAAAATAACAACTCTATTGAGAATAATTACATACAAACAGTTGATATTTTAGTTGGGAGGCTGAACTAATATGTTTGACTTATTCCCAAGGCCAAGTAGAAAATACATCTTTCTTGATTCAAAGTAAAGTTTTGGACAGAGGTCTTGCAGTTTTGCAAGTCCACACACATCCTCCTTTTCAGTTTTACGATGTGACAGCACAAAGGTTCAGGAAGTGTTCTCAAATTACTTTTGGTTTCAACATCTCTGGTTTAGGCAATCAGAACTATGACCTGAAACTTGTTTTCGTATATCCTTGTTTACTGGTCTCAAATTACAGTGCCATGAGATATGAAAGAGGATGAGAAGGATAAGAAAAATAACTTCTTAGTGTTCAGCTTCCTTCCTCTGCAAGCAAAATTTGCACTATTGGTATCCAGTTCTCCAAGTACCCATTTTTAAATGCAACACAAACATGTCACTCTGCCGGGGACTCTGCTCAGCTACGAAGACCGTCCCTCTCCTAACACCCTGCATTGCAAGAAATCGAGTCTGCAGAATGAGGCTACAAACCACATGAGCATCAGCACTCACTGCATTCGAGATCAGAAAAAAATAGCCTGGCTTTATGAGAATAGAAGCAATATCCTTATTTTAGTCACACTTGCATTCATGGTTAAGAACAAGGTGAACCAGGGCAAAGCAATTCACACCAATCCTGGGTCAGACGTCCTTCTCATTGGCTTGTTAAACACATCCAGCCCTCCGAAGAGCAGGACATGTCTTCCTGAAGGAATGGACGTGCTGAAACATCTAGGCCCTGGCAGTTGAGTAATTCTTCATTTCCATCTGCATTTTTAAAAAAGCAGCAGACCACATCATACCTCCCGAACAGAGCGCTCGTTCCCCTCACTTGTAGCAAAGTCTCCTGCTATTGCAGAGCCTGGTTTCCTCTACAAGTGCAGACGGTATGCACAAACATCCAGCTCGCCCCACGGTCACAGATTTCTCCCTCGGCTCACCAGTCCATCCCTCCCCACAGCACTGCAGGGTCAGCAGCAATAGCACAGAAACAAAAGCTAAACACCAATACTGAACACAGCATGGTCTGTGGAAGAAACGCACACTTAAAGTAAGGAAATCTGACAGGTACAGAGTAAGGTCTGTTGGCTTTTTCTCCCCAGAAAAAAAGAATTAGTGCTGTCTCCTCTAACAGCACATTTTTTATTCACGTCTTTGAAGACTGACAACTCAGCCTGAGACAGCTGGCAAAACTAAATCAAATTTCAATTGATTTTTCTCTACATTTACATATAATCATTGACAGGAGGAAGAATTTACACATCGAAGCACATTTTTGTTAGTGAAAGGCAAGTCAATGTGGTGTAATTGAACCTATGCAAGCCGAGTCAAGTCCATGCATGTATATTCTCAAACCTTCCTGGTGGGGAGAAGACAATAAGAACTCAAGGTAGGAATAGTTAGTGTGCAAGTACAGCCTATATTTATGTTTATATTTTTATATAAACATTTCCAATAGCAATTATCTCCTAGTGGTCCTAATAATTTATTTTGCTCAGTTTTCATTCCTCTCCTCTCTTTGTGAAACTTACATTTGCACACAGAACTCCTTTTTGCTCTCTGTGGCAGAGTACATGGGTGTTCGGTATTTCCATCGGCTCTTTTTTCCCTTTCTCTGAGATGCAAACACATCCATGTGGCACAAGAACCATTTACACGTGTTCTGGCACCCAGGACCTCACAGTGCCAGGTGCTGCACCAAGAGAAACCAGCCCTGCAGAAACACTGGGGGCAGAAGTGACGTTGAAATGACCAAGCACCATATAATGACCTTTCAGTTTTGCCTGTCCAGAAGAATTGCTCCTCCTGACCATTATCTGTGCCTCGTCTTGATATTTCAATCTTCAGTTATCAATAAAGAAAGAACGCAAAAAATTGTGCTAGAAGCACAAAGACCAAGATTACAGAATAAATTGCTGCCAACCCAAAAAGAGGACCAGAAGGAAAAGGTGGAGAACTTTGAAAATTACCTCTACTTCTGCCTCTATTCTGTCAAGACAGTGAGTCAGGGTTTCTGATGTGTGAAAAAGACAATTTCCCAGCAATTCTCTCCACCAAATTCCTGCCACCCATCTCCCTCCAGCGCTCTCCTCCCGTGCTCCACACCCAGAGCAGCTGAGGCTTTTGTTTCTCTACATCAGCACAGAACAAATTTACTTCAACCAGGGAATCTGCAAAAATACAAATGACAAACCACGTTCCCCTGACCTGCCCTGTGTCTCAGCCGCTCTTCAGCTGAGACCCCCCAAGTGATAGAGAAGCCCAGTGCCAGTACCAGAGCCCTGCACAACCTCCTCTCTTCCACAGCCACAATTAATGATCTCTGCTACCAATGGCTCGTTCAAGTTTTTAATCACAGGGGAAATTGCTCCATAAGCCTAAAACTTATCTGCCGTTAACTTCTTGGGGCAAAGTTACTTGGAAATAGATTAAAATTCCCCAGGTAAAGGAAGAGCTCAAAGTAATCATGTTACTTTCATGAAAAGTGTAGAGTAAAGCACAATAAAACGTCTAAATATTGGGACTGCACTCCAAAAGGAAATTTAGCTGCTTCAGGGAACACAAAATCAATGCTATTATTTATAGACAACAGTCTCATTTACAGTAACGTTCTTCAACAAAAGAATAATGTTAAGAAAAATATTTACTTTAATTCCGTATAACAGGCTGACTTGGGGCAAAAGAAGGAAAAAACAAATTCTGAACTTTTCTATAGAGAACAGGTGTAGAATAGAAACAAAGGACATTTCATTTTATATATTTTTTTTTAATATATTTTTTTTAATCCTATCATTAATCAATTTAATTCCAGAAAAATGAGAAACATCACCATGACTTGTACTCAAGTTATCAATATCCAGGCTCCCCAAAACACAGAGGTTCTCCCTCAAACCACAAAAAGTTTTTATCATTTCTATAATGACTTGCTATAACCACACTGTCTGATGCCCAGAACATAGACAGTAAATTAAGTCATGCAGAGCACGCTGGATTCGCTTGACTTAAGGCACTTGTCTGCAAACTGCATCTGCAGCAGTTCTGCCATAGCCAGAACCTGTCAGGCTGCACGTGGCCATGCTGCTGCCTGCGCTTCCTTACACAAATACAGGAGCTCTATTTGGTTTCAAAAAGTAAAAAGAAAAAGTCATAACAGCTCTCTGATCTCTTCTGTTACACAGTACTATGGAATTCTACTCATCTGCTCAGCAATAACATTCCCATAGGCTTACTTAACATCACGGACTGTCATGTCTAAATATCTTATTTTGTGAAAGCTTCTTTGCATTTCTCCTCTTTTCTGCCAGCATTTTGTCAGTTTGGTGAACTTTCCAACACAGGGAAAAGACAATTTTCTTTTCATTGGCCAGAATACATATTGAGTTACACTCAGTTAATATACTGAGTGCCTTCCATTAAAAAATTACATTTCATTAACCTATTTGGCCTTAGGATAGTAAGAAAATAAATACTGTTCCTATTCTATAGAGGAGCTGAAAGCCCTTATTTCAGATACAGTACTAAACAGACAAGGCTTAGAAACAGAAATTTACCCATTTCACTGCAGAAAGGAGCTTCAGAGATGACAGCAGAGACCCTCAGCACCAGAGCCAGCCCTCCATGCCAGACTGGACAACTGCCTGCCCTGGTTATTTGGCAATGCTTACGTCTCCCAGCATGAGCACATGGTCCCTGTATACTAGATTTCATACTCGACTGTATCTGACAGTTCCTGTACTAAGCTCACAAGTTCAGTAAAGGCCTTGCATCTGAGACAAGAGCCTATGCTCTTATTCTGATTGAAAACCATGCCCTTATTCTCCAAAATCAGTATGTATCCACAGATGGTTGGATGCAGGAAACAGTTAAGCATCCTCTCTAACTTCAGTTTCAAGACACAGCAGTAAAAGAGTTCTCAATAACTTCAGAGAGAAATTAAGTCCTACCACAGCTTTATGCTTTACTACAACACATGACAGGAGCCCATCACGGCACAGCTACCATTCCCGCAGGGAATCATCACAAGCGCACATCCACCACGCTGGGAAGCTGGAGGCCAAACAAACAGCTCAAAATCTCTGCTTATATATCTGTGACAAGTTCTGAGGACTCCCTCAATCCTCATGGAACTGGTGAGTTATCAGCAAGTGCAGTGAACAGTTTGTTAATTTAGTTATTTAAAAGGAAGCAGCTGAGTCCTGAAGGTTGCCAGGACCTGATTCAGACGTGCTGACGCTTAGGACATCCTCCACCTCCTAACTCACATCGTTTTTAATATTCAACTGTTCCTTGTTCAAAAGCCACAGCTTCTTTTTATGATGCCCATTAAAAATTACTATGAATATGTTTCAATTAGGAAAGGGGGAGCTAATAACTTCGCGCAGCTCTCTGAAGATACAAACAACTGTTCTCATTTCACAGCTCACTGATTCTTTAGAAGCACCAGAAAGTCCTGGAAATAAAATGGCAATACTTATTGAACTGGCTCTGCCTCACAGCCATTTAGTTTTTCTTATGCCCAAACATGAAAACAACCCTCACGGATGATCAGCTTAGAAGAATGGAATAAGCAGTTCTGAAAAATATGCTGTTTGTTTTGGAGTTGTTTTTTTTCCTCCTTTCCCCTTTTTAACTCCTGAACTGCTCTTTACATTAGTGCCAAAAGGGAGTTTGGAGTTTGCAAATTCACATTGGTTCTGCTTGCCTGCAGCCACTATATCATCTAACTAGGACTTCCAGCAAACCCACCCGTTACATGGGACAGTCTAACGCACACAGGTCACCTGCAAACACCAAACCGCTCTAGTTTATGCGATATCACTGCAATGAACTTCAGTAGCACGTAGGGTCTGAGATTCCTCGAAGCTTCCAAATCACAGCAAAGTCAGTTGGATTCCTTGGGAGGGTTAAGAGGCCCCTGAACTAACACACCCCTGCAATGGCCAGGCCCTGGCACAAAGCATTCTGCAATACAAGTGGTGCAAAGGCAAGGGTTTGAGTACTCACTACACAGTATACAGCAAATTCAGGATGGACAAGGGATCAGNCCCCTACCACTGCTGTCATGTTTGCAGTCCCTTCATATTTTTATTTGCAAAACAGAGCTACAATCCTTGTATACTAATGTTTACACAATTTCTCTTTCAGAGCCACGTGCCTTCTCTCCCGTGCTTTTTCCTTTCACTAGCACTTGCAGAGAAAATAACTCCTCAGAAACATTTATCTTAATTCTCTGTGTCTGATAGCTTCTTGCACTTCAAGAGAATAATAATTTGAAGTGTAGATACTTCACTAACTTACAGGCACAGCAGCTTTCTCCAAGTTGAAGCATTGCATTGCATTAAAGAACCATGGGGAAACTATCCCTCAAATTTAATTTATTTTGGCCTTAGCCAAAGGGTTTAATACAATGGAATAAAATAAGTGGGAAGCATGACATGGAAAAGAAACTTGTTCAGATTCAAAATAGAGTATTTGAAGTTCAGAAAAGCCTACTCTGACATTTTCTTCCCTCTTTCTTCCCCCAATTACAGTCAGGGATCAAACATTAAAACAGCACCTCAAGCAAACCTTGGGAAGGCCCCTGCAAAACTCTTTGTTTTAGCTAGAAGCTGGTATTTGCAAAAGGATCTTAGACCAGGAGGGGTTGCTGCCTTTAGCCCCAACCGACCCTAACTGGCCTGGATTTGTCCTGCCCCTCGTACCCAGAGAGCGCTCAGGAGCTCAGTCAGCCCAGCAGTGACCCCACACCCTCTCTCTGGGTCACTGCGAGGTTATTTTAGACTGTAACACAGAATTACAGTTTAGAACACACTAAACATTGGGTTTGCCATTGACACAGCTCTCATGCACACACATCGCTCGGTGCGGGTCAGTGGCACATCCAAACATCCCGAGGTGAGAAGTGGGTATCAGCACAGCACCTCGCTTTAGCACGCCCCGAGTATTTTATGAGGTTGGTTCCCAGAGCCGATGGCCACCTGGATTTGCACATCTGCTGCATATGTGAGAGGAAAAGAAACAGGGAGAAGGTGCGTGGCACCAGACATGAAGCACAGCTTCTGTCCATTCAAATAAATTGCCCGTGCACCTAGAAGTGAGCCAAAGCACTCTGCCACCGCCTCCTTCAGCACCCTGAGGAACTGCGAAGATGTCATCTCGGTTTTGCCTGTGGAATCCACAAATTTCGTGTTCTCTTCGCAGTAGAACGCCTTAGTGCAACAGCTAAAAAAGGATCCGTGTGTATTAGGCATGGGAGTTAAGGAGAGCAGGCACAAGAGACAGCAAGATTTGGAGATTCGTGAATTTCACTGAGCAGGGGTTACCTTGTCTTCTACCTTGACTCCTGAATCACACAGCCTCAAAATCACTTTTAATAAATTCATCATTAAAAGCATGGCTTCTGTTTGAGCCAGAGCCTACATCTTTGAAATATCTGGTCTTTTTTCACCTAAGTATCAAAACATGATAGAAAACTCCACCCAACCAGATAATGTTTTATCTGGAAACACAATTCGTTCATCAGGCTCTTTTCCCAACCTTCAAACGTCATTCTTTAAATTTCACTACATCACTTCTCACATATATTACAAAATGACTATGGTCATAAATCTTTCCAATCTAGATCATGATAGCAGGCTTCATCTTACTCAGCTTTAAATGTCTAACAGACACTTTTCTGAATCCAAGTTAGCTTTGTGTGCTCTCTTCTGCATCAATAATAATAGAAAATGTCCTTTTGGGGGAGTTTCATCTGTTATCTTCAGACAGCATGAACTCTCTGAACAAGCCAACTTGAAAACTTTTACCAAAAGCAAGCCTGGAAGATCAGCTTAAGCTGAAACAGCTAATTCTTAGATACCTAAACAGGGTGGAGGAGATCCTACCCTTGTTTACAATGCTCAGAACTCTTAATGCTTTTACTGGATTAACTCATTTCAGTTCTTTTAGTCTCCCAATAAAAGTTTCCCCCTCTCTCTCTTTCTCAAAAAAACCACACAAAAACCAAACAAACAAAAACCAAACCAACCAAACAAAACCTCTTTTCTGAATCTCTGTGCTAGGATTCATCTGTTTACATGTCCCATAAATCAGACCTGGCTTTTTGGCTATTGGAACATGCTGGACACTCATGTATGTATGGCATGATGGATTCTTTGTTCTTGTCTATAAGACTCTGATGTACAGTCAAGAATTTAGCATTTGTTGCATCCAAATGACCAAAATTACTTGCAACAACTCATTCACACACAGCTGGTAATAGCTTAGGCATTAAGAATCAATACCACTGGTCACTAATACAATCAATTCCTTAAATCTTATTCAAAAGACCTATCAAGACTTCTAGAGAGCTGTACAAAAGGAGTAGGGCCACAGCTTAGACAGATCCACTGGGATGTGTGCTAAAGGGGCCCTGGAGTATAAGAAAACTCAGTCTCTTCAGCTGTAGCTGGTCTTAGCATTGTGGCTTCCTGGTTTTCAGCAATTAATCTCGAAAAGGACAGTGCTCTTTCATACCTTACCATTTATGGTTACAGAAAGCTTCATAATAGGGGAGCTAAGTTAGGAGTTCAGCCACAGCAAAGCAAACCAAGAGAAATACAGGAAAGAAAATAAAAATAAAAATCCCTTCAGCACTAAGTTCTACTACTATCCCAAGCATGTAACGCGACAGAAGTTTTTTCATCGGAGAAAGCAGCTTTTCATCCAGAACAGTAAGTAAAGTATATTTTTAATCAACTGTTTTTCCTCGGGAGCATGTAGTAGTTTTGGGTTTTAAAAAGTACCGTGGAAGCAACCCTCTTACTGACTGTGCAGCACCCCAGAGGACAGCCAGGTAGCCCCCATGTACAGAAAAGTTGTGTTGTTCTCCCTCTCTTAGCTGGAATCAATCTGATCGTTGTCAGAATTATGAGCAGAGGTAATGGTAATATTTTCACAAACAACAGAATCTTAGGAGTCTGTGAGATCAAAGCTTTTCTACATTTAAATGGCAAATGAACCTCTTGGGAGTTTCATGGCTTTGGGCGTTCAGCATTCCTTCGGGGCTGTGCGTGTCTACCTCTAAGAGAAGAACCAGGCACCGCAGCTCTTTCAGGCTTCCCTCAAAACTGCTCTAAAATTGATCCATTCTGCACAGCCCTGCAGTGCACAGAATCCAACAGAAGCACTCTAGAAAAAACTTCAGAAGTGCTGAACTGAACAATGAACTTTTTTTTTTAAGAACTAGCAGGTTGAAAAGCTAACAGAATTGCTCTTAAACCGCCACATAGGTTTGTAAACAAAAAAGCTAACTTCTTTAATTCACTCGAGCGTCACATCAGGTAAACACTTCATTAATAAAGTAAAATGATACAGTGTATTTCACAAAAATATATGTAGTTGTATCATTTTACACAGTCAAAATATTGGTGCTTCAGGTACCCAAGACAGCTGCATGAGTACATGGCAGAATCTTCTGTGCACATTTCCACTGGGGTTTAACATCACTTTTTTCTGTATCACACACAGGATTTGTGGTCCCAGATGCACAGAATGCTTTTTAAGTAATGAGTTCTCATCGATTTGCAGTGAACAAAACCGATGTTCCCTAGCCCCTGCACCCCCGGCACAGGCCAACCTGTTACCAGCAAGAAATGCACATAAATGCCTGAGGAAGAGATGGAGGGTGGGGAGGGAGCAAGTGCCAATACAAACGCAGTTTGGACTTCAGGGCTGTTGTGCGGGGTGTGAGCAGCGGGGCAGTAGATAAGAAAAGGATGAGGGCAGGATTGAAACAGAAAGGAAAAATTATCTAAGCAGTATTAGAATACTCGTGGAAACAGGTAGACAGGTGTGAGCGAACAAACTAATTCTACTCAGAGACAGCAGTAAATACATAAGCTGTGCAGCTTTGGCACAGTAGCACAACCAGGACAGAGCTCATCTTTATGGATGTAAAACTTAGGATTGCCTTCTGCTTCACAAAGTGCCTGGCAATGAACGCTATGCTGCTCCTACACACCCAGCAAAGCCAGCAAGTTTTCTCCACAAAAGGTGTTTTCAGAATAAAATAAGGTGACTACTAAATTGGCACTGACAGGAGGAAGCAAATGGCTATTTTGTATGCAGAGGCATTAGGGACCAAAGGGTCCAGGCTTGTTTAAAAACTCCTCATCGCTTTAGAGATGTGGATGACTTGCACCATTCTTCCTGTGCGATGTAGCATTAGCACTTGATGTCCATCTGAAAACAATACATAAATTCACCATATGGTGTAGGATAAACCAGCTCAAAAAAAATTACTAGATCGTTGTCAATATTTATTCTCAACTTAAGCTTGAGAGAAGGGTTTAGCACCCTTTCTTCAGCAAGCGCAATGAATTCGGCAGTGCTACCAATACTGCCGTACCCAAGTTCAGAGCAGCCTGGAATAGCCCAGGAGAGAGGTCCCAGCCAAAGTGGCTGCTGTCCCAGCACTGGAGACCCCTTGAGAGGGGGGGAGGAGGAGACAGAGACTCCCCACCGAGAACCAAACCTGTCTACTCATCAAAGCAGGGCACTCTATTCCAAACCTGAGCAGATGGCATCCCTAGGATTATCACCAGCAGCTGTCAGTGCAGTGATTATACATTGAAATTGCACAGCTAATGTACTGTATAATTTAACTAGACTGAAGAAGATTACGGAGAGGAAACGTGAAAAGATTTGGAGCTTATATTTTCCTAATAATTATGGAGGCACCCCACAATCATCAGTGCCAAAGATACATTTAGATCTGCTCTTGAAGGCCAGACTAAAACCCACATTATGTGCTCCAACATCTTCCAATTCAAATACATTCCAAGACTTCCTGGGCCAGTCAAGAACTCTGCAGTGCTTCATTTTTCAAAGACGTAACGATTTTGCCAGAGGAAACCATTATTTCTTTCAACATTCTTCCTGATATACTTGGACAGAGCTAGGACACTAAAGAATTTTTAATCTGGAAACAAAAATTAACCTTTTAAAGAATGGGGAAATTCCAAATAAATGTTTTTCTCTATGCATGCACCACTCCCCTGTTTTGAGAGCCAAAAAACACAGGATCTTCAGCATAAGAACATTAGAATATTTATATATGAAAGGCGAAAATACAAGCACATGGAGTTTCATTCACTGACTTGGGTTTCCTCTTAAATAATTCTACACATGCATGAAACAGCATTACAGATTTTTCTAGTCCTCTAAATTTTAAAGTGTAAAAAAATGCAGCAGGAAGCATGTGGTTTAGGGACTGCATCTACAGCTAATCTGGTGCAGCAACACAACAGTGACGTGAGCACCTCTGATTTACACCGCCTGAACACCGAGCCAGTTATTTTTTTATGTTTATAGAGGCACTTGGTGAGATATTTTTAGACCGATCTTTCTTGCTAACATTCTCTGCATAATTCATGTGTCCTTATTCTCTCTGGGGCAGAGCAGACAGCTGAACTGGGGGAGCAGAGGCAAATGGCATCACCCAGCAGCCCGGCTGGTGTCAGGATGGGGAACAACACTGCACACAGTGCTGGGAAACCTCTTGGCCACGTGGGAAAATTCCCAATTTACACAAACAAATTCCTTATGTGTCTTAAAGCAGCAGTCTGGCAGTTTAAGATTGTTAGGAAGGATGAGCTTACTGGTATTTCTGCTGTGTATGTGGTTGACATTCAAACAGACTGGTGCAACAATCACATTTCTTATTAATCCTTTGGTTAATAGTCCCACAGTTCTTGTTTTCCATGTACCAAGGGGTCTGATTACCCCACTATTTCTCAGCATGACTGGGACAGCTATGTAAACATTATGGTTTATTTAAAACATGAGATTAATAGCCCTAGGCCACCGGAAGTTTTCCACGAGTCGTGATGGCAGTACCAATCTTTCCTTTTTTCATTTTCCCACAGAACTAATTAAGGATTTATCACAGTTACTGTACGTAAGAATTTCTCACTAACAACACAGGTTTTTGCTTGTCTGTCATTAGTTTCCCGCTCTGTTATGAGGAACTACCGCTCAGGTACCTCATGGTCTCAGGGCTCGTGCTCCAGGACAGATGATGCTCCTTCATTCCATTTTCCCTCCTGCCCAAGCTGCACAACCAGGTTGTCAACAGAACTCTCCTAGAAAATAACCAGGTTTTCCCACCCTATCTCCTAGTCTCCACAGACACACTTTAAAGTACTTCATGGTAAATATCAGAAAGTAAAAAAAGGAGTCTACTGATAAAAAACACGGTAACATTTTTTTTCAAAACTGTAGCTTTTTTTACAAAAATGAGACTGTTCCTCCTTGAAATACATTCTATTTCAGAAATGTGTTACAAAACTGTGATACCTGTAACCGATCCTACTCATATTTGCCTTCTCCTTTCTGTATTTTATGTCACACCAGAAAGAGTTCATTCAGATTTCACAGCTCTCAATTATGTTGGCAAAAAAGCTGGTGACTGCACAGAAGCGAGGGGAGACAAGAGCCCTGTGCCTGGGACTGGGCATGGTTGCCTGCTCCATGATGATGTACTTTTTTATTGGAATCACCATTGTGCCTTTCTACACTAAAAGGTAACAACAGCCATTTGGTTATGGATACAGAGCTATTTCTTCTCCCTTTCAGCATCAAATACAGTTATTAAAAAGGTGCCAAAAGTAAATGCTTGCGCGTATTACAAACATGATATAAATATACATAACATAAATAAACAATATGTTCTTGAAGAGTTCATAAGAATTTAAGACTGAAAAGAGAAAGAAAAAAGTGAGCCAAGAAGTCATCAGCCATTTACAGGTAAGTGTAAGAAACAGAATGATCATCCTCAGGGCTAGAATGAGAACAGACTAAACCAAAACATTTACTACAGAAACATGTTAAATAAAAACCAACCATGCTTATCAAAGCTCTATAATGGACAGCGAAGTCTTGCATAAAGGAAGAAACAAAAAAAAGGCACTTTTCTATGTGCAGAAGGAGGGTGTGTTGTTTTAATAAAACTATAAAAACTTGGGCAACAGAAGTCATGCTAAAATCGTTCAGCCAAGAATCTGTATCTTATCTCCAAATCAACCATCACAGGACACTGTTGCCTTCAACAAGCCCATCTACCACAGCAAATGTTGCAGAATACATTGAATGCTAAAGAAGTTACTATTATCCACATTTTTATTTCATTCTGCAAGTTCTGCCTCCACACACAAAATCAATTTGCAAAAAAACCCCCCACAAAGTAATAAGAGAAAGAATGCAGCTCAATTTTTCATGCTTGAAGATTTTGATGTAGAAAGCAAGCACATCCACCTCATTCACTTTGCTAAGAGCATCTTTAAACTCAAAAGCGTTTGGAAAACATTACCTTTAAAACAGAGTAATTCACATTTTTTAAATAGATATATATATATCTTCCAGTATCCTCATTACATGCCAAGAGATATTTGCACGTAAAAAGACTAGTTTCTTAAGAACCGAAGTGGGACTCTTTATGGGGCGGGGCGGTATGCCACCAAAGTGTATGGCTGTAAGCAAAAGCTTACTGTGGTTTCAATAATAGAAGAGTAACTTTTGAGAAAAAGGGATAAGTAACAGCAAAAAATTATGAAGAAAAGGAAAAGAGGGGAAAAACATGGGAAGTTATCTGAGTTCTGAGAATTATTGAATTAAATATTTCTGATAAATCGTTCCACTATGCTAAGCCAGATTTCAAATAATAAGGTCAAGCTTTACTAGTGTATTGCACTTCCAAATATTTACTACCAAACATTAAATCCATAACAATTTTGCTTTCTTGAATAACACTTGTCGCTGCTGAACAGATGGAGCTAGAATCTGACTTCACACCACAGAAAGCGTAATGAGCAATAACAACAACGACCGCTTTCCTGCCCTGCTGCGCGGGGCAGCCCTTCGCCAGCCATGGATCTGGGATGGGCACAGCTCACTGTGCCGAGACCATGCGGCCACGAGCTCCAGCTGTGCACGCCAGCTGTGCCACCCCCCACACCTGGCGCTCCAGCTGTGTGGCCCAACTGTGCCACCTCCCAGCAGCTGCACGCTCCAGATGTGTCACCAGCCACACCTGGCACTCCAGATGTGTCACCAGCCACACCTGGCACTCCAGCTGCATGCTCCAGATGTGGCATCACCCCCCCACTTGGCGCTCCAGATGTGGCATCACCCACACCTGGCGCTCCAGATGTGCACTCCAGCTGTGCCACCACACACACCCGGGACTCCAGCTGTGCCACCAAGCACACCTGGCGCTCCAGCTGTGCCACCAACCACACCTGGCGCACACTCATCTCCAGCATGTGACTCCTAACAGATGCTGCTAATGCATTTTAAAACTTCTGGTTTGTTTTTGTAGTGTTTGGACAACAGAAACTGTGTGCAAGGTACTCAAAGCCAACATCAAGGACAAAGTTCTCTGCCCGAACAGCGAAGGTTCGGAGGACGAGGATATCTTCCCTTATCCCTGTCTGCAGGTGTGGGTTAACCTGACAGCCTCAGGACAAGAGGTTATGCTGTATCAGACTGAAGATACACTGGAAAGAAATCCTAAGGTACTTGTAATATAGGCTGAATAATCACCCCGTTGCTATCTAACACCTTTGAGGGGAAGGGGTGAATGTTTTTAAACTGAGCAGCAAAGCAAGAGGAGTCGTTTATCTTTTACATGTTGGTGTTTGTACCTAGACCAAGGTATTTTTGAATATTCCAGAAATTACACTGATTTGGATTTTGCTTTGAGCATTACATCAAACATTAAGTTAATACTTGTTAAGAAATTACACCAACTAAACATGAATATTTAACATCTACTAACCTTTAAAAATACGTAAGTCTCCAAGTTGAAGACCAATGGTAAGAAATACTTTCTAAACTGTGGTTTGCTCAGTTGCAAGTTGAATTGTCACAGAAGAGACCTTAAGTTAAAAACCGTCCTAAGTAGGAGAACAAATACCAATATTGCATTTTAGGTGTGTGATATGAAGCAGGGAATAAAGAAAGCCAAGAAAGGGGAAATGGGAATACTGTGGGGGAACATTTTCGACAGAGAAGAGAAAGAAATCAGTAATTTTACAAGATGATCAGTCGTTTTAGGGATCTCTTCCCCAGAGGATGAGTGCAGGCCATGGCTGGGATGGAAACGTGGGTGCACAGTATTCATGTGGCTTTACAGGTGCCTGAAAGATTGTGAAGGGGGGAAAAGGTATGATGCTATCCTTTTGTTTCTGCCAGCATTGCTGCTGGAGAATCACCAAAGAGCTCAAGAGTTTTAGGCTTATTCCCTTACAACCAGAGGTGCTCCTGCAGGTACATTGGCTCAAGGAAGGTCAGGTTCAGTTCCGTTCCAAAATCACAAGTATTTCAGAGGCCTTATTCCAGCTCAACATTCTCTAAGGAGAGATAAAGTGAAATTCAGATCTCAGATGCCCAAGGCAAGAGCACTTTCAAAATCTGAAATGTACATGTTCAGACTACAAGTTCTCATCTTAAAGAAGTTATATAGATTAGAGTTTCACGCTGCAAACCTGAAAGCATAAAACACTTATGCTGAAGAGAATTTTGCCAGCTAGTGCCTATCTTTATAGTGACTATCTCAGGAAAAACTATATAAAATGAAGCGGTAAAGCAGAAATTATCCACTGTAGGTTGAAACAGAAGTCTTGTTCACTGCAAGGGGAGGTGATTTGCTGATTTCCTACCTGTTGTTTGTGTTACATCAAGTATAAGCCTTCAGGTGAGGAACCATCCCTTTTATGCCTTGGCCAGTTTCCAGCTAAAGACACTTACGCGTTATTACGTATACAAAATAATAGCGCAGAAAAGAAACTTACGAACAACAACAACAAAAAATGAGCGCTTCAAAGTCTAATACTATTTCCACTGAAGACTGAATAACTTTGTGTTATTACAACAGCTCAGAATAGTTCTGTGTTCCAAGGACAAGTAGGAAGCCCCCAACAGCCATGGTTTCCTGAGCTGCACAGTAAAGCCACTTTGTTTTCTGCATCCTGACCAGCCAGTTGGGAATTTCTGCAAAACTAACACGTTTTTGCTGCCATGGTCCCCAGGAGCTCTGTTGGGAATACGAGCTTGGCACTGCACTAATGAAGTGACAGGCCCAAAGGCTGCAGTTTTATTTTGAGCATGTATATATTATTGGCTTCCAACAACATTACCCCAATCTGTAAATCTGCAAACTGGGAGCACAGAGACACTGGCGGGAACAGGGAAGAACGGCGAATGGGTTGCAGACATAAGGAAACCACCCCAATCTCCAGGGGTGCTGGCCAAACCACAGAAAGTTTTGTCAGTACTGGCATGTTTGTTTTACTCAACCTGACTTAACTACAAACCCTGTACTAGAGTATCTGTTATAACGAATCACCTCGATTTCTTATTCCAGTGCTCATACGTCCCAGGCAAGTCGGAGAACTCTAAAGAAGTTAAAGCACGAATAGAAACAATTGCAAGCAATTTCAAAAAATACCAGACTTTCCCGTGCTACTATGACCCAGGAGGAACGCAGACCAATGTCATTTTAAGCAGACTTTATCCCCCAAAAGGCCTCCTCTTTGCTTTCCTTTGGCCTACACTCATGTTTACCGGCGGATGTCTGATTATTGTTCTGGTAAAAATCAGTCAGTATGTTTCTGTTCTTTCTGCTTGGCAGTATAAAATAAATATTTAGCACAGATGGTTGCAAGATATTCAAGTGCCTTTGTTCTGCCTGTCTTTATCTGCATTTTGTGATTTTTAACACTCTAGATGTCAATCCGAGGGCAGGCATTCCAGAAAACTGAATGGCACCCACTATGGATAGCGATCCATTACATGATGACAAAATACAAAATTGATTCCCAGAAATGCCTGAAAATACCTCTTAACGACACCAACTGAGTTACTATCTATTGTTTCCTTGTGTTTTCTGAGGTACAGTTGCTTTACAGAGCTACAATTCAAATTTACTACTGAACTCCTGCTCCACATTTTAGCCAGGGTCCTAATTCTCTGGCTGATTGAGACCAGTTGGTGCCAGATCCATATACATCATTACTGGCAGATACACCCTTTATATACTTCATTACTGATACCATATGTATTCATGGTGTACTCAACTGCTGAGAAAAGAAGTTTTGTTTTGGTCCAAAGAGAAATTTGTTACCATGGATCTCTTTGCTTTTGGGGAAACAAAAAAGAAAAAAAAGAATCACCTGAAAACAAAATATACACACAGGTATTACAAAGTTTGCACTCTAAATATCTAACACCAATTGCATATAATGAAATATATGCATAAAATATAAGGTATGGCAAAGAAGCTTATATTAGAAGTTTTTGTATTTAACTCTAATCTTAGCTTTGTTTTACTTTGAAAGAAGTATACCACTCAAGAAAGGTTATCTGCCTGACATTGGCATATATGATAAAACTGTTAAGGAAAGAAAGTCACAATATAAATAACACGATTTTATAGTAGAAAAATCTATAAAGTCTTACTAAATGCGGTAATCTCACAGAATCACAGAAGGTTCCATGCTTAGGACAAAGATATTTCACAGTAGAGACATGCTTGTTTCTAGCATCAAGACTCTTAGGAATACTCTGAATCATGTATAGACGCATTTTCTGTTCTCTGAAAATGACTCTGTTTCTCTCAGCCAGTTTTCAAATTGCAGCTGGAAACAGGAGGAACATAAGATGCTTCCTGCGTGCTCTATTTGGCACTCGGGACACAACTAGTAGAAGCTTTTTCACCACACAGCTGATAAACCACTATCATTCACAGGAAAATGTCAGTGGAAAAAAGTTATTCTCATTAATGTAGTACAATTACCTGTTTTTTGTTGTAAAAAATAGGAAGGCTGAAATATTAACTCATTACATGCATTTTCCAACATTACTAAGTAACACTGCCGGATTTTGCTTTTCATCATGATCAGCAAATCAAAATTAAACCAGGATAATATAAAACAGCAGCTATTAACATCAGCAACGCTTGTTCAACACGCCCAGTCTAGATGGTTATTTCCTAGAAATCTACAAAAGGAAAAATGACCTGCAGAACTGATGAAGATTCAGGCAGTGTAAAGGAGGCTCTTAAAAATAAAAACTATAGGAGAAGAATTATTGGCACAAGAAGGAGGAAAGAATTCACATCTTCATTAAACACTTGGGTGAAATGCATTTGTATATGTGATTCTGTTTTTCCCATTCAGCGAAGTGACAGTGCAGCTGACACAGGTACAGGCATTTTGCCTAATCAAAAGCATCTGCCAATGGCATGGGAAAGAGAAGAGATCCTGTTTTGTTAGTTCACCAAAAGGTGAGGCAGGACTAGGGTAACTGCTTAAAAATATAGTAATCGGAGAGGGAGGATACCTGTTGAAGCCAATGCACTGTACTGATGAAGATTTATTCAGAGCGAAAGCTGTGTTTCCAGAATCTCCTCTACCAAAACTGATTTATTACATGAAAAGGTATTTCCCTCCAACATGTACGCATTAAAAGTATAGAAGAAAAGCCTTCCACACATTTTGTTCTCGGATAAAGCAGCATTTCCTATTTGTGCGGGAGATATTCCAAGTGAAAAAAGCTGGTGCAGGGGAAGTCTCCCACAGATTAGGAAACTCCGTTGTTTTGGACTCTCACCAAATTCAGCTTCCTCTTTTACCCCCATGAAAATGGGGATTTGAGCACAAAAAAGCCAAATAGTCTAATGTAGAAAACTAACACAAAACACACACAGGCACCACAGAAGTCTGTTATTGTTTTTAAATACTGCTTTGCCCATCTATACAGAGCTGATTTTCTACAGTTCCGAGAAATTTTAACCTTCAAGTCACAAATATTCTTTTCTCCTTCACACTTTCTCTTAAAGTTAAAACTAAGTATCTTAACAATGTGCCGAGATTCCTGAACTACTACTGAACTTCTGTGAACATTTTTCTGTTCTTTTTCCAACTGTAAAAGCTGTAATTCACTAGAGAATGAAGTTTTAATAACACACACTGCTTCTTACAGCAGCACACGAGGAAGCTATAGAGCCTTCAGGGGTTTTTGCTTGTTTGGGGTTTTTTAATATTATTGGATTATACCATCAAGTCTACAATAAATCGATAAATAAAATGCTATTTTTCTGAGATCTAGCAAAACACTTCGTATGAGAAGTGCTCCAATACAAGCAGTGACAGATGTACAGGACTCACTTTCTCAAGGCAGAGGAGACGATCAAGTGTATATCACAGCACTGAAAGTCCTGCCAGGGGAAGAAAAGTGGTGGGGCAAGCAGCCAGAGATGAACTTCATCCTTGCAATCTGTTTGACTGCAAACAGCTTTCACCAGCACTGATGCCCAGACCACAGTAATAGTGCTTGAGTCGACTGGAACATCCAAAGAACACAGGAAGAACCAGAACAGATTTTAGACCCCGATGAATACTCTAATTGTAAATTATCATTGTAATTCTACTGTTGGAAGGTGGACACTGATTCACTAAGAAGCCATCTGAGTCACCGGCATGTTCTTAATGCACATCGACAATAACTGGTACCTTCTGGCTACTTCTGCGATTTAAGTATCCTGCTGGCTCGTGCGATTTTTATTACCTTGTCCTCAAAGCAGCACCAGGGCAGTTAACATAGAGAAGACTCTGGTCCCCAAAGATTCCTCACTCATTGCATTAACCCACTGCACATGACAAAAAAACACCTTCCAACTGAGTAACTGGTACTTTGGCCGTAGTTTTAGGTTGGGGGAGGTGTATTTGTTTGTTTGGGGTTTGGGTTTATTCCTTTGTTGTTATTTTCTGCTTGTTTTTAAAATAAAGATATGAGGAGAAACTTGACAAAAAGCTAGCTAGAGGTCTTTTAAACTATTTGCTACTCAGAAGCCACACAAAACAATAAAGATACTTCGCTTTTGGCCATTTCCATAGCAGAAAAAAAAAATAGCATTTTGGTTTAAGTGGAGGAGTCCGAATTTACAAGCTGGCTTGAAGTTAGAAAAGGTTTTAATTGATGAAAAATAATGGTAAGTATAGATGGGAGGCGGTTCTGCCTTGTTGACACAGCAGGGGTGCAGGCCTGCCATGCAGACCCCAGGCAGGACACATCTGGTGTTTGAGCACACAGCTGCCCTCGGTCAGAAGGTGAAACTGGGGTTCCTCAGAAGCTCAAGGGGAACAGAGGATCTGCCAAGCAAACTCTAAGTTTCTTTTTCCCTCCTAACATATTTGTAAACACTAAAAATGTTAAAGAGTGCATGTAGGATTTGTTGTTGTTGTTTAAATCTCCCGGAGTAAGGTTTCTTTTTCTGTGCTGCTATGAGACTTCGGTGTCAGCTTTGATGAATATAAATTACACTGGGGAGTTGCAACATTAGATGTTCTTCTCCTTGTTGGCCCCTATTCCCCACACTCTCAAGAGTATCAACAGAAAAGGAAAATATAGCAAAGATCAGACAGAGAGAGGTGACTATACTCAACTTTCAAGTAAAATAGTGAAATACAGATTTTAAAAAGTGTCTATTTTTAATTATGCTCCACTAGAAGAAATAGCAATGGAAAAAAAACACCACAACTTGTCAAAGTTGAAGGACTGCTAAACTGTTCTTTCAAAGCTTCCTAAAAATATCTATACATCGCTTAAATAAATACAAGTAGTCTCATTATACCCTGCACTCCTTTCCCTGTAAGTACCATATGGCATTTACACAGAAATTAAGCTGTCAAATGGATAGAAACATTCACACACTGCCATACCCAAACCAGCACAGGTATGTTCCATTTTTTCTTTGATCACATACTTCTGCCTATAATAAATCCAAAAATCTGATATTATCCTTGCTAGATATGCATTACTGTACTTGCCTTATCTAGAAAAACCTACTTTTTAAAGAGGTACTTCTACTTCTTATAATTCCAGGCAGATTTTCAGAAAGTCACAGCATGCTGAACAAGTTATTCTGCATTCAGCACCAAGAGCAAGTAAGGAGAGCACCTGAAAATACTTCAACTTTAGCAAAAAGATAACACAAGATTAATATTACAGACGGGGGGCAGGGGAGAGTGTTGTTTTTAAGGTTCCATCTCTTCAGTAAAGTATTCGTACCACACTTCAAACAAGACAGCCTGAACAAAGTAAATGCAGGCTGTTTAGTCCAATCGGACTCAAGGCCACTCTTATAAAAATTCTTTGAATAGTATTTAAATAATTTTATTCATATGCCTTAAAATCTAATAAGACAATACAATATACTAAAGAGGTGTTTCTGAAAACAGCTCAAAGATACAGGTTGAGAAAAAGAATCATGTGTGCTAAAGCACTGCATTATTTTCTCTCTGCTGGAACGTTTCAAAACATTGGACATGCTTATTTTTGAAGTAAATGCAGAAGGACATCTTGACTTCTTTTTGGAGACTCCACGTGACCCCTAATTCCCCAGGGCTGGCAGCCTCAGCAGCCTGAAACCCCAGGACCAGACTTTAAGCCTAGTCTACAGAAAATAATGACCACCTCTTGGCTCATGAAATAGTTGCAATGAACAAATGTCTCACGTCAAGTATTCTTGTGATATATAGATTGACAAAAAGACGATGACTGGACAGGCCTTGAAATTGAATTACCCTCTGATTTTTTTGAAGAAAATCCCCACAACCACAGCTGAATCTCGTATCCCCAGAATAATGTAGAGTCTGTCCCTCCTGCAGCCTATAAAATACACAGCTAGGATGAAACAGACAAACAATGTGAGTAAATAAACCCTGAACAAAGTGAGTAAATAAAACTGAATAAATATATACATTAGTAGAAGCTTTAAAACAGCCTATAAAGGTTTTAGTGTCTTTTCACAACATTCACGAATTTCTAATTTGAAAAGTATCCATTGTTCCTTTTATAGCTACTGATGTCTCCCTCTACAGCCTCTGAAATGGTTCTTTATGCCTCACTAGTGAACAGGAAATAATTCATTGCCTTCTCAGCTGCTTTCAGTAGAGCAATGACATAGATTTAAGGCACAGAACTTTTAAATGTGTTACGATATGGATCAGTCAACCAAATTACCTGAATTTGAGTAACAAATCATTTACTCGTCAGAAGTAGCACGTTAACATGGTGACTCACCACACTATAGACAGATACTATAAGCGAATTCAAGTACATGCCCATACCTTAAGAAAATATTTTGGGGTTCTTTGTGGTCAAGTCAAAGTACTATCTGCTGTCTGATTCTTGCCCAAAGAACTCCATACAAGCAAATCACTTAGACTGGAAGAATCAAGGGATCCTGGCAGGGCTGAGGCTGTGCCTGCAGCCACACAGCATTCTCAGCTTTCTAATTCTTGCAGTGTACAAAAACTCCCAACCAACTGCAATGGTTCCTGGCAGCTTTTGTTCTGTAAAGGTGTAACAGTGCTGCACTCTGGAGTCTTTTCCAGAGCAGCAGAATATGCTGCCAACAGCCCTCAAGTAAACATGCAGCCCAAGCTGAGGGACTGATCTATACAAGGGGGCTTAATCCCTCCAAAAACTGCCACCCTAACGGGCGCTTGTGCATTTTCTGAATGCATACAGTGTGTCCTACTGCCTGTGCTTCAGGCACAGGACCTCTTGGCTTTGGTCTTAGCATAGCAACGTGTATTAGATGATCGGGTCTGCCACCAGAGATGAGGAAAGTGAAGTGAACTTCCGGCTCAGACATGGGACACATATATAAATTTCTGTTCTGAGGGACCAGCTCAGGAAAAGCCATTCCTTTTCCAACAGTGATGAGGAATAAGTGTCAGCTGTGCTGTTACTGCGGATCTCAGCAGAAGCACCAAGTATTTAATCACCTCAGAGCTGACCCAGTGGCAGCTTCCGGCCAGGGCTGCTGAATGACACCTCGTTTTTAACCAGAGGTCAAGGAGGTGTTGAATGCAGATGATCAAATTCCAGTCTTTGTCACATCTGCCTCCCACAAGCCACATACTAAATTGGACTCAGAAAAGCCACAAAAAACTATTTAGTATTTTAATAGCTAAAACATCAGTTGTTTTTCCAGAGCATTTAAATACGCAGTATATAATTGGCAACAGAAAAACTTGCAAATAAAAGGGAGACTACAGAAAGAGATACAGATTACACTGAACTGGTAAGGCAGACAAAAACAGAGAACAGGATTTAAGGCAATGGAGTCAATAAACGGTTGGGATATTGTTTTTAAAGGAGTTTCATAAATGAGGCTTAACGGAGTCAAGAAACTGTTGGGATAATATCACACTATTAGTCTCATAAATGCAGCTTAATTTAAGAAGATAAAAACCAGATGCTTCAGTATAAACAAATTAATGCAAAAAGAGTTAGCAACTTGCTTGAGTTATGGACCGAGTTGAAAAAGCCAAAACATTATGAATTTGTTTCAGAATGACAGTTATAAAGTTTGCTTAAACCTACTAAAAAATCCTGAATATTTCAGTTAGTAGTGAAGAATAACTAAAGCACATTAAATGTCAGCAACCATACAACACCTGCACGACAAGACTGTTTTGCTGAGGTTTTTTTGCAAACATTCTCTACACAACACTGTGTGTAAGAGCCAGCTGCTTTCAAAAAGCATCAAAATATTTTCCTTGGACTAAAGAGCATAAGAGCACTGTGGAGGTTCTGGAAATCTTTGAGAGAAATACAAGAACGATAGTCCTGACTGTAAAGGTCATGTAACAGCTTCACCAACATACTCCGATCTCAGAAATGTGCTCTCTCATGGACGAAAAAGAGTACTGCACATATCTGCCAAAATGAAGCAGCCCAAAATGCAGATAGGACATAGAAGACCCTTTAAAAATAAACAACAAAAAAACCCCAAGTGACCAAAAAAAGCACCTTACCATTGGTATTTGTTGGTGTTTCTGAAATGGACAGTTTAAGAGAGTTTGAAGTAAATTGGGTTTGTTTGGTGGTGGTGGTAGTTTTGTTTTTAAAGGAGAAAACAAACACACTTTTCAGGCAAGGCAAGGCAAAAAACTTACATATCTCTTGTCACAGAATAAACATTTTCAGCCAGGTGTTGTGAAAGAAATGAGCAGGTCACCAGGAGAACAGATGTGGGCACAGCTGCTCCTTGGTTCCAGGCTGTGGGCCGGGTAACCCTGCACGAGAGGATCCAAATTCCAAATTGCACCGTGTATACCAGCGGTTGTCACCATGGGACATCTCATAACCGAAGCTCCCACAGTCTCCAGCCGCTTGAAAAAATTACTAATAAATGAAGAGTCCTGTAGTCTCACAGCTTCTTTAGAAGTTCAATGAATGGATCAATACAGGAAATGTGATGCCCGCCTGGTTCTACACTGGAAAATGGGATTTTTTTTTTAAGAGCTATGAATAAAAACATAAAGTAGCTGGTTTGGAACAAGATTAACAACACGCTTGTTCCGTTATTTTATATTCTGAAAATCAGCAGTGTTTAGGTTCATGTTTGCACAGAATTCATCTAAATAGAAATGCAGCAAATCACCCATTCAGCTGACATTTAAAGTCTCTCAGACAGTGAGAGCAAGTATTTTATACAGCTTTGAAATATCAAGACTGTACAGGAAGGTAGTTTGAAAAAAAGAATGAAATTTAAGACTCAGACTGATGACACTTCATGATCTCAAATCATAGCAATGTACAGGAATACACTTGTGCCTATTAAGATTAGAAAAAATATTCTCAAAGGATAAAAATTAATTCAAAACAAGAAGAATCAATGGATTATGTGTCATTCTGTTGCTCTCTTCTCAACTCAACCTAATTCCTTGTCAAAAGCAGACACTGGCATCTGATTGCAGCAGTCAGAAATATGAATTCAGAAATTAAGAGTTTATCTGACTGCAAAAAATAAAGGTACAAATCCCAGCTGTTAGAATTAGTATACTTTTCCCAGCATTCAAGAGCCAAGTGACTAAAAGACATGCAATTAATTCCATGAGACCATTCCTGTGTGTCTCACTGTGGTCCAAAGAAACAATCCCCACAGCAGACCAGTAGCATTGAGCAACTACATCTGTCCTCCATTTCTGAGCAGCTGGTGGTACAAGAAAAACTGGTGCCCATTTCGGTTGCTATTGCAAAGCGGTTGCATTTTCCTCCAGGTCCTGCCCATGGGGGACTGCGTTGTGACACTGTCTAGAAGCGAGTTTGCAACAGAACAAGAACAGCTCAAAAACAGGACAAGAGATTTACTTTGCTGGAAGTGGCACAGGTTATGGGAAAAAACAACAATGAAAAATCCAACGAAAAGCAAAACCTCATAAAACCAAAACCATGAACCCGCCAGGCACTGCACATAATCACTGACAAGCTGGTGACAAGGAAAGGTTAGGAAAAGTGTGAAAAATTATCACTAATAAGCTAATTAGATAAAAGCACTTTGGAAAGATGGTTGTAAGAGCCGAGACATCATCAATGAAAGGAAAAACAGTCTCTAACCTCTCTCCTAGGATACTACCAGTCTTTGTATGATGCTGAATATTAACCCTCTTTCTATGAAGTTGTACAGAGCTGTCAGGCTCCTAATCTCAATTTCTGCTGATCTGTCTCACCAACTGTAAAACAGCAAAGTCTCCAGCTAAACACACCTAACTAGAGCAATATATCACCAGATTCAGCTGACAATAGATCTGGGTGATGTATTTAAATTGATTTTTCTAATGGACTTTTAACAGCAATTTCAACTGTCTGTTTCCTTTTATTCTGAAATGTCAGGTATAGTAGTTTCAAAACAAAACCTAATAAAGCAGCACTGCATTTACTGTTTCCAACATTCCCACTAGGAACGTTTTGCTAATGAAAGCACAAGTGGGATTTTTTAGTTTCTTTTATTGTGGGTTTTTTCACATTTGATTTTTGACAAAACAAAGCTGACTAGCTAGGGTATATTGTTTGTTGGGCGGGCAGAGAAGAGCAAATAATTTAAAAATTGGCTAATCTCTCAAATAGTTGGGCTTTTTTCCCCACAGTTTATGCTGTTATCTTTCTATTCAGGAAAGTCAGGCTGGTTGGCCTGTGAGTTGCCTATTCCCCACACCATGTTACAGGTACAGTAATTGCTCTTCCCAAGTTCTCAGAAATAAATTCTAATCGCTAAAAGATTGCAGAGATTTAGGCAATATGAACTGAATCATGTCTGACTTATCTAAATATTGTTTATCCATTGTTCCCATCTGTTGTTCTCTTTCTTTGTGGTAATTAATTATACGAAGCAACAAGTCGTATCAACTGTTTTTTGAAGGCTAAAGGAAGAATCAGCCATTCCTTCAGCCCTGAGCCACTCAGCACTCACAAGCCTTGTCTGTTGTCTTTCTCATTTCCAGTGTATTTTTAGAATCTTTTATTGCCATCTCTTAAGACCCTTGCCAGTTCTAATAACTCATTTTGCACCTTGGCCTTTCTGATCTTATCCCAACATGCTTCTACTATTTCATCTGTATTAGTCTCTGACTGTGCTTATCTTCCTGTACAATCAGGATCATCACCTGCCCTTTCCAGCAGCGACCAGCCTTCTTAATATTATCTTCCCAGAAGACTACACACCAGCTTCCCAAGCCTGCTAAAATTTTTTTTTTTTGAAGCCCATTATTCTTATAATGCTACTGCTTTCCCTTCTTCATGCAGGACTCTGAGCTCTGCCATCCAACAAATGTCTTCACCTAACACTGCTGCCTCCTTCAGAGCATCCTAAAATTTCAGCTCTAAACCAAGAAAAGTTATAACACTGGGTTTATTCATAAATTCTTTAACTTTACCTGCATCCAGTGTTATCCATTATACATCATATTATATCCACTGCCTGACTGATATAAAGAGCTATTTACTACCCTTAATATGTTTACGGCCAGTAAAGATATTGACACTTGATGAACACAAAACTGAACTATAAAAATAAAGCACGTATTTCAAAAAGATTAAAGACATCTACAGATACTGTAGTGGAGCAAAACGAAATATAAGGGCTAAACAACAAAAACTGATGTTTAGCAATCTTCAGTTTAATAATGAGAATAAAATTAGTAGCAGCCTGTTCAACTGATGACACAGGACTACTCTGCTGAAAGATCCAAGAGCCTCAAGCTAGTGTGCGATTAAGACTGAAACTTTTGACTCCCTATCTGTACCTGTAGTAATAAATGTAATATTTAGTGCTGGGGTATGGTAGAATGGAACAGCATTTGAAAACTGCCAGTCGCAATCCTCCAAAGTAGCAACATATTTACCCAGATGACAGTCACACACCCCCACCTCCCAGACTCTCTGCACCTCTCATCACGCAACTGCAAATAATAAGGAAAAAGAACAACATTTTAGGCAGAAGTTAGAAGTGGGATGTAAGACACATTTGGTTTAAGTAATATTAATTTGTTCTCCAGTTCCATTAAAACCATGAACACAGCTGAAGAGATAAGCAAGACTAATGCTGAGTTTTCATCAGAGATTGGAGCGCACAGACTGTATTTCAATACTTCTTTTTAATCATTAAAACAGTGGCATTTTTCGTTTCTGTTTGTATGCAGCTCTGGCAGAAACAAATGGGACTCTCACCTTCCCTTGACAGCCAGGACTGGGGCTATCTATTTTTTGTGCTTATTTTCTTCTGTCTGCTCCAACTTCTCTTTTGTAGGGTTTTGCTTTTGCGCTGATTTCTTTTTCTATTCTCCACATTTTCTCACTTTGGTGTCCCTCCTGCACAATTCATTTCATAAGGAAAACCAGGCTACGGAATTCGAAAGGAAGACATCTGCAACACCATCCAACTGTGTGCAAAGGAAATAGCTGAACAAAGGGTGTACGCAAAAGGAAAACCGCAGTGAGAGACATTTGTATTTCACATATGACCATTCTTTAGGGAACTTGTTAGAAATTTGATGCTTAAAAATCATACCAAATGTACTCCAGTTTTGCCTCTCTAATCTTTTATTCTTCATTAAAAAAAAGACTAAGAGATAACAGTTAACAAGTCTGACTCGAAAAATTCTAGCCAGTTAAGATCAAAGTGAGAAAAACCCTATTGCATTGAATTCAGAGAATAAAAAAGAACCGTTTACATTTTTATAGCTTTTAACCACATATTACCCCTTTAAAATAAGACCGCCCCCTCACTTCTGTTCACTTTGGAATCCAGCACTAGTGAATCCCAGTGAAACGTTCCTCTCACGCCTTACTCCATGGGAAGGAGTCAACTGTATGTGTCGGACATTAGCAATGCAGCCTCCCGCCATACAGTTAGGATTATTTTTCTTTTGTAACTCAGGTCATTTCCCTTGGTCTCTCTTCCCCAAAACAGAAACCCAAAAACTACCATACCTGCTCCATGTACAACTAATCAATCCAACCAGTACAAAGGCACTTTTCCCTGAAGCAAACCTTGACGTCTGTCATTAATCATGACTATTCCCACATTAAGTCTTCACTTCCATTTCTAATCATTTCTGCATTACTGCTGCAGTGTCATTTGAAACATGATATTGCTGTGTGGGTTTAAATTTTTAGTGTAATACATCTTCTGACAGGCATTTATAGAAAAATATAAAAGAAAATCCTATGTGATACCATTTAGGAAAAGAGCCAATATGCAACATACAAAAACAAACTAAAAACACACCAAACTGTGCTTTTCTAAGCAAAGACTTTAGATACTTTATGTCTGGGAAGAAATGTTATTATAATAGTCTTCCTCCACAATACAAGCCATAATGTTTCCATTTTCTACTTTTACATCCCATAAAGCTCTCAGATATGCTCCATCCTACTGGTCCTCTGCTCAAGAAACCAAAGCTACTCTGTGAACAATCTACTGTGTTCACATTCTGTAACCTGTATTTTTTAAACGCTGTCAGACAACTATTGCTTGATCACATAGTGCTCTTGAGAACTGAGAGATCTTGGCACACACGCAACTCCTATTTAATCCTGAGATAAGAGTCAATGAGGGCACCAACTCTCGGCCAGGCCGCTGAATCACCTACAGGCCTGAAACAGTTCTTGAAATGCTTGAGTCTATCAACAGGTTGAAATTATCTGTCCCAAAATACCTAAAAGCTTGATCCCTGGAGCGCTCTGATGGCTGAATCAGTGTTGCAGCTAATTTGATGCAAAGACGATTCCATCTCGCCCCTCTAGGCGCACAACATTCCCTTTGACCCAGACACCAGCTCCCACCTTGGCATTGAGACCTGGCTCACAGAAAAGCAGCATTTGTCTTATGAGGTTAGCTGTAGACCAGTCTAGCTCTTAAATTAATAGAAAGGTGTTATGACACTCAGACTTAACACAATGAAAGGTTAACTTTCAGCATGGACGTTAAACACCTACAACCACTAAAATCCAGGTTTGTGTTTTCCACAGAAGTCTGGGGATTTCTGCATTCATACAGAAGCTCAGCTCTCACCCTAACATAGGTTAATTAAGGAAGTAAGGACCCGCTGATCTCTCCTTCCCAATACGCACATATTGCCAAAACCTCAATTAGTTTAAATTACCAGAAGACATTATTTATTATTAATCAAATAGATGGCTATGAAAAGGCAATCAATCAAGTCCTGCATAAGACCGAGCAAAGATTTCATTCAGACATTAGTCAGCTCCCTTCACCAAAGGCTGCACCCAAGCAGAACATTATCTGTTAAATAAATACACGATGCTTTATAAAGTCCAGTAATAAAAAGGCAGCCATTAGCCCTCATTTCTCAAATCAGCTCTTGCTGGCTGGCATCTTGCACAATTCACTTCTTAATTCATTCTGAAAAGCAGCATGTAATACAGCATTCTGACACATATTTATTGGGTGCTCTTCACAGCACAAGTGCTATTAAATTGCTTCCTACACACCAAACTTTTCACCATCAATATCTTCAAACTGCAAACTTGAGGTTCCTTCAGCTCTAAAACCCCCAAGTCTGTACAATGTTTATTAAATGTAAATTGCAATATAGTTTTATTGTGATATAAGGTAAACTTTGATAGTAAGAGAATTGCTGCAAGTGAGTATGGACAAGTATTTTCAAAGTATTTGAAGCATTTTAACAACAGAACCATTTAGAAATAGAGCTTTTATAAATTACTATGAATATAAATAATTGCACATACCACCCAATAAAGAACAAAGTGTGTTTTCCCTTTGCATAATAGGAAAACCGCAGTATTTTTATAGAGAATACTACATCCTCCTTTTTGCACTTGCTGGACAGTGCAGGAATAGCGATGAGCATCCGTCGACAAACACACGGCCATCCTGCCCCAAAGGTAGGTCTGGAACAAAAGTCCTTTCACCTTGATCATTCGGACATTCAGTCAGAGATGCATCAAATACCAGCTACTGGTAAGAAGACAGAGAAAGAAGTTTACTCCTCCTGTCAGCACACTCAGGAAAGCCAGGCAATGGCACAGGAATACAGCACAGGAACACAGCACCTCCCCAGCACCGCAGCTGCCAGGCTGGGATAAAAGCTGAGCTTATCTTGCAGTGCTGAGAGTAATGGAGCCAGCGACTATCTTCCCAGTGCCTCCCAGCAGGCGTGACTGCACAAGCAGCAGATAGGTTTTCATTAACATCACTGAGGATACGAGGGTGTTTAGAAGATATTTGCATTTACAACATTTCATTTTGGATGAGTGAGGATGGTACACTTTAAAAGTTTATTTCCAAGTTGAATGAATTTGATAAAATGGCATTAGCTTTTTGCTCCTTGATTTCATTGGCTGTTCAAATCTTCCCATTGCAACAGAGCCTGTGAACCCCATGCAGGGACCAAAAGATCCCCTACTGGAAAGATTAGCAGGACAAGCTTTTTTTTTTTTCCTTTATCACTACACCAAGCAAGTGACTTCTCATACATAGCTTGAATGTTGGAAGCTCTTTTATTACAATAACCCTCCGCCTGCTCCAAATGATGCCTCTGTTCAAGGATGCGACTGACAGGATCCCAGGGGTCTCAAAGAGCAGCATGCTCCCCATCCATATTCCCCACGAAGGGTGCAGCGCCGCAGGCATCGACCCCAGTGCAGCACTTTAAAACGACATTACTACCTGGTCAAACCAGCCCAAAAGCTACTTTGATCTGAAAACGGAGTAGTGCTGCAGTGATACCTGTGTGCACACAATGGCAGATGTCCGGGAGGATCACTGCTACACCACAGTCAGCAGATCTCAGCCCAACATACCTGTCTGTAAATCCACTAAGTCTGCTGCAGATTTCTTCATAAATAATTCATTCTGCACCTGTAATGGAATTACTTCAACAATTAAACTGCTTCAGATATGCAGCCAATACTAAGTAGCTTGGCTGCTTGCAGTCTGCTTTTCTTATTTTTAAAATACGTTTTTGAGCTGACTCAAATCTAAATACAAAGTCTTGCACGAAGATTAATCGGTAATGTTTGTGTCATTCTCTTAAAAACTTTCAATCCATAAACAAATTTCTAAATTACAGAAGAAAAAATAAAACACAGCATCATCATCTGTGATGGATAAAGTCATTACAACATTGAACAAATTCAAAGGAAGAAATACGAGAGATCCTTCTTCCACTTCTCAAGCTGAATAAACTGTAATGCATTAAAAAAAGAGATGCCATCCTTAGATCTATTACTATCATTTTGAAATTTTGTCTTCAAATACAGAATATGCTCCGCTCTAATGAGAAGAAACACTTCCTAGGAAGAAACTATCAGGGAAATGGGCTGAAGTTTTAACTCATTCAAAATCTGGTAGGTGAGGGAACAGCACTAAAGCAGAGAATTCCTGGTATTTGTGATTAAATATTTAAAAAAAAAAAAAAAAAAGCTGATATGTAAACATGGTGCTTGTTCATGGACTAACAGAAGAAACACAAAAGGATAAAACAAAACCGTAAAGTAGTTAACTATGAAACCAGAGGTCTAAAAGAAACGTGACTCAGGTGAGAGACAGCACCAAGCGCTCTTCCAATGCCAAATCAACCTTCCCCTCTCAAACTACGGCTTGTGGGGAGAAGATTCCCATTGAGTAACTGAGTAAGTTTGCTGCAGTTTGCTATCCCGAGCAAACAGATCTCTGGGCCCCCTCGCCAGCTGCCCAAGGACCACGATGTGCTCTGGTACCCACCACCGCTCCAGGGAGAGCAGCCCCGGCAGGGGGGAAATGAGAGTCCCTCAATTTGCACTTCTCTTCCTTAACTGATGTAAAAGTTGGTTCTTAATGTACACCAAACAAATTAAAACCAATCAATACTCCTTGCAACTAAGCATTGTATCTTCTCTGCCAAGCGGCATGAGATAGGTTTTCCTGTAAAGCCAAATGAATTCTATGCAGGGGCATGGTAGCACTGATACAAAATCATTAAAAGGAATGTCTCCAGCAGACAGTTTTCTTGGCTTTCTCCTATTATATTACTGGAAATTCAACAAGAAGCAAGGATAAAAATTAATGAACTAGTAAATTTAGAAGGAAACACACAGGTTGATACAAAGTTTAAGTTATAGATAAGAGATGGGGCTTTGCCATTTCAAAATCAAGGATGGAGAATAATGAGGAAGTTAAATTATTGTCCATGCTTTACCTGGAAGATAAGCAACCAAGACAATTTTGTACACAGAGGACTTGAAACTGAGCACAAATTTAAGCTACTCTTGAGTTATGACAGTCTTGTCCATTAAAATGTAGACACTAGCGCCTAAATGATTTCATTTCCCTAGCCTCCTATTTCGACACCTCAAAACTGAAATCTCCATTTTATAATTCTAATGGCACGGCCATCTCATGCAATTGTAAAGTTGGTATTGAAAATTAAAAACTTGAATATTGAGCAAGCTGAAAAACTCTGAGGATACAACGCAGTATTTTCAGTGTGACATAATACTGCAGCTAACAACAGAAAAAACATAACCATTTCTGATGATTCTCCTGAAACCAGGACCAAAAAGAAAAAAAAGCTCCTTTTTGAGATTCCATCCTATGCTATTGCTGGTCTCACCAGAAAAAACTGCCAACTTTAATTCCTGCACAGAAAGCAGAAGGGAGAAGTCTGCATTATTGTATTTCCATGCACATAAGCCAGTTGATTTAAGCTGAAAAAAACCCAAGTTTTTACACAAAGGACTTTAGAAAGGATAGTAAAGGTAGCTCACCTTAATTGTGTTATAGTTCACTAGGGCTTCTAAATCACCTGGAAACAACTCTGACTGTTGGCCTGTGCCTCCCCAAACTTACAGTCTTTCTTCCTCCTTGATCCCTTATGCAACTTCATTCTTTACTTCCATACTCCATTGTTCAGAGCCCGTACATCTTCCTCTTTGGTAGGCTGATATATCTATACCAGTTTACATACAGCTCCACTGGAAAGAGGAGTGAAAACCAGAAAGATTGCCAGCAATCTTTCCCGGGCAATCTGTATACTAGTAAGTATTACAGTTGTGCTACATTACGAAATGGAAGATATTTGTTCTATGAAATTATCAAATCAGTAAGTACATCAGGAACCTGTTGATAGCTTGTTTTATCAGTATTAGAAGCAAAAAGCAGTGAGAACGCCAAGAGAGGTTGCTGTGGATAAGTGGAAAATAAGAGTCCCTTGCAATGCAGGACTTGCAGAGAGAAAGGTTTAGCAAATGTCAATCACGACAATTCCAGTCATTCTCCTGATAAATTAGAAGGAAAAAAAAAAATGAGGGGTGTGGGACAGCTTTACATAATATTTAAAAAAAAAAAAAAGTTTTGCATGAAAGAGATTAGCTGCTTACACCATTATTTCTCTTTCCCAGTAAGTCCTAAACTAATGGCAACGTCCCTTGTCACGAGAAGCCACCAGGAGCAGCCAGAGCCTCCTGTGCCTCGGTTCTGCTCTCCTGTCATCAGCTTTTTCAGGCTCCCCTTCATCTGGAGAGCAGTCCTGGCCACTCCACAGCATTTCTGTCCTCTCCCCCAGCAGTCTGCTGCCAGAAGGTGCATCCTCTGTGCAACCCTGTGTGTCTTAGGGACAGCAGGGCAAAGAGGGAGCTCGGTGCAAGGCACATTCACCTTTAAAAACAAACTCTTACCAGCTGTTACCAAATTCATATTTATATTTCATTATAGCTCCCCTGCAAAATACCTCAAGAAGCAGCTTGTGTTTACAAGTCACGTTATGTCAGTTAACTGTTAAAGCATAGAACGGGACTAAATTATAGCCGAATAACTGGAGGAGGAAGAGGTCATAGATGGAAACGCTACAGTTAAGTACTTCAGCACATTGGAAGGAGACATTTCAGCTTACAGGAAAACGGGATTTACTGCATACATCAGAAAGTGGCAGCAAGCAACAGGCCAAGAGACTTCTGGCCACTTCACCACTTCATACAGCTTAATGTGTGTCCTGGCTAGAAGGCAAAGAACAGAGATTTGACTAAACTCTTCACCTCTGCCACACGTGGCCCTTGAAAGTGTAGTAGCACTGGTCAAGTATATGAGCAAGGACAAAGGAATCCAGTAGCTAAACATGTTTTGCTCAACAGGAACATTCTCTGTGTGCTATTCTGCAGATCTCGTCCATGCCCACGAGCTGGGTACCAGCAATCTAGCAAGGAACAATAATGGCTACAAATCTAAAGCTCATTTGATGCTACTGCTAGGAGACGCACATGCCAAACTCTATTCCACACTCGTTTCTTGAAAGGTAAATGGTGTTTGTGGTGGTTTGTTCTTCAATAAAGCAAGCACTTACAGGCCTTGTAGCCACACTGTAATGTTTGCAGTGTTCCTTGAAGTGCACCAGAATTGTTTTTTCCTTTGAAACTAGAGAATAAAGGCTTTATTAAAAATAACAAACAACAACAAAAACTCTGCATATAAATCAAAGGATGTCTTGCCCAGCATGAATGCTGCATCCCCTTCTGCAGCTCCTCACGGGGCTTCTGGGACTGTTTTCAGCTAATTTGGAACATTTAAAACAACCCAAAAGGTCACGAATATACCACAAGAAAAATCACTTGAGTTTTATCGTTTTAAAGTGCAATTCACCAGTTTATTTCATCTTAGGAAACACTGGGCTTCAAACAGCAGAATGGAACACCTCTAGAGAATATATTAGGTTTTTGAACACAATGCTGAGTCTTATCTTCTTTTTGTCAGTGATAGCATTCACTGGATTCTTCGTGTGGCATTAAGTGCACAAATTATTTTCACATAACCATGAAAACGTGTGGTTTTTTAAAATCTAATTTATATATCTCTACATCGATAGAGTCATAAATTTCAGCCAAACAGAAGCTTGGAAGAACCAGAATCATATTCACAATTATCTAGAAACTCCTCTGAAATATCTTACCCCTCTTCCTAAGATATTTAAGAAACACTCTTCAATTTAGAGGTAGGAAAATATTTACCTAAAGAGAGATCAGTTTTTCAAACATTGTCTGACATCTATCCCTTAGGACCTACAACAGTATACAAAGGAGATTGAAATACTTTCAGTGGATGAAGACTTAAGGAAGTTACACTGTCCTTTTCAAACGTAAACCCAAAATTCTTGTATTTGAGAAGTATTTATACTTATCAGGCATATTATGCTTTCCCTGGGATAGCATTTACAAAACCTCACCACCAGGAAATGGCGCGTTAATTTTACCAAGGATAGGGTTTCTTTTCTAGCAGGACATCAAGTACTCAAACAGCAAGGTCAGATGTTGAAACACTGCACAGACCTGCACCACTTCACAGGCGCTGGGTATTGAAACACAGGTTTTTAAATTTCAAGACCCTCATCTGACAGCTCAATGCTCCAGGATTCGTGCTGCTCCCCAACAGAAGTGCACCTCCAACAAGCATCTACATGTCTATGGATCCATAATACCAACTATTTATTGCTGGAACAGACTTTATAATGCAATATCAACTGGCTTTAAGTACAGCTGTCCTGAAGCACAACACCAGAAAATACATATCCCAAGAATAAGTTCATAATTACTAACAACCCACCACTTACCAGAACTCTCAAATAAGTTTTAAAGACTAGTCTGTATTCAGGATATTCTCCTTGGCACAGAAAATATATATTAACTATTGGGTCATTATCAGATTATAAGAACATAGATGGTCTTCAACTAGCTATAGGCTGATTTTACCTGGGCTGAAAGAGATATTGTAGGCATGCTACAAAAGCCAGGCTCTCCCACTAGTCCCATTTGTTGCTACAGCGATTGACCAGTCATTTTAAAACATTTCTTACAGCTATTTATGTAAAACATTGCAAGTATGCTGAGCATTTTTTGTGAAAAGCAGATCAAAAACACGGGAAAGACACATTGCATGTCAATTTTATTGTTGGACTAACTCTTCTGAAAATACCAAGCTCAGAGGATGAGTTGTTTGCTGAGTCTCAGTGATTAAAGAAAGAAAAAGGAAGAAAAAAAGCACAAAACAGTCGAACTCCCACACAGAGGTCTTGAGGAGTAAAGCTCACTATAGATTCTAAGATAACTTGGTCAGAAAACTTATCCTGAAAATTGGTTATAATTCGAGTAGGATGGGGGCTGTGGCTTTACTATATTTTTCATAGATCATAGAATCACCTGGTATTGAGTCATTAAGTGCAAAGACAGTATTTGTGCAGAGCAGAAAACTACAGCCTTTCACAAAATTATCCTTCTACTGTTTCAGATTCCTTGTGAAAGTATTTACCCTTCAACTTGTAAAACTGAACGGGATTTGGAAAGCCGGTGTCAGAACAAACAAAACCCAATATGAATGTTCTTAAATAATCTTTACAGTTTTATGCATGACAAGGCACTTTTGGTATATCAACTAGAGACAAACAAATAGAAGCCATGAGAACTTCTGTTTAAGATTTTGTTCTACAGAAGCTGATCCAGAGCCTCGTCTTTGCAAGTGAAGATTACTACAAAACGGCAGGTTGGTTCTTTCGTTACCTGAGGTTATCCAACCCGCGGATGATGCGCTATGGAAAATCCAAACCAAACCGTAGCAGAAGACAAGAAGACATCAAGTTCATTCTGCCCCTCACTGCAGCCTTGCATATTTTGCAACTCAATTTTTATGCCTACGACACAGACATCTACTTTTTTCACACACCAGCTGCACAGCAAAGCCAGGGAAGTCTGAAGATGGCCTAAAACAATTAAGCTCCTATAAAACCATTAAAAAAAGGTTGCTAAATTAGGCTCTCTAAGACCAGCAGCACACTGGGCATCTCTGAAAAAAAAAAACAGATAGCTAGAAGCTGTGAGCAGGCTTCAGCTCTCCATAGCCCATCCTTGCTATGCAGCTTCACTTCCTGCAGATCTACATTGTCACATCCACATCACCTCTTATGGTCCCATTTGGTGTCCTCCATTGGAAGCAATTCTTGGTTTGTGCTATTAGCTGCATAACAGTTAGACACAATAATATTTAATGAACATTTAAGGCTTAATTTCCCTCTCCTCCAACTTCCTAAACCCCAGGGACTGTTAAAAATAATCTTAGCTATTTGCTGCCTTTCTCTTGATCTTAGAAAGTATATTTGCATAGTATAGACTGTAAAGTAACTTTGCCTAATATTGTCATTTCTTCCTCTTATAAAGAGAAATGCACAGCTTGTTTATCACAGCTGCCCTCTACAAGACAGTGTGTGTTCTTGGTGTTTGACTTCTCCATGAAATAATGCAAATATGTTCAGCTCATGCTGGTGATTTTGCAGAACAGATGTCCATAATGCCAGTGTTTCTCCTGTTTTTCTATATTTATGAGGATACAGAAATCTCACAATGAGCAGAATTACTTTTAAGACGCACACAGGGCACAGCACGAGGTATTACCCCATAAAGTCAAACATGAGCCCTTGATGCAAAACACACTTCTTTCTGTTTCTGAAGGAGTGATGAGCATCACTAGAATTGCATGAGGCAGACCTTTGGAAAACTGGACGGACTGTGGTTATCACAGCTCACCACGCTGCCACCGCCTGTCCCTGCAGCATCCTGCCTTCCCACAGCTGCACTGTGGATTACATTTATACACTGCTTCTATTCCTTGAGCCTCAAATTGCTTCTCATGGAACAAGCGATGAAATTCCTTTCAGTGCATCAACGTGAACACACAATTCAACAATCAGGGGGCTTGCATGCAAACATTTTTAGAGCCAAGAGAAAAACTCCGTGGCATTTATGAGTTTCCCTAAAACAGATAACCTAAAGAATTGCTACTCCCCATATGGATAGGATGTTACAGATAGGGGATTTTAAAAGTTTGTGTGCATATATATATATTTATCAATACATCACAGCAAACAGACTTTAAGTAGGAAACTGAGAAGTCTATTTAACTTCGTACGCTTTTGTCAGTTTTATGTTTACTTAGCTCTCCCGCAGTTTTAAGCTTGGAAATGTGGTTTTCCTTTCCGTTGACCTCCTCTTAGGCTGAATCCAATGGTTTTTACTCAGTTTTAATTAACATTCAGCTACAGTTTTACTACTTCGAGATGATGTGACAAGAGCCATATTTTATAGTATTAGGCTAAACATTTTGATGTAGATCATGTCATGCTTATTCCTCTAAAGTAATGTTCATCTTTACCAAAATGTAAATGATAAAAATCCCCTACAGTCTTTATTCCCAGTTTATTCCAGGAACTGCATGCAATGGCTGGAATGTGGATGGACCATCAGAGGCTGCTGCTGATGAAAACTGTCCCCAGCTTTACTGTGCAGTAGTAATGCTGCTTTTTCGTGGGTGACCACGAGGAGCTGCAAATGTAAAAGGCAAAAACCAGACTGTACCTCTCTAAACATTGCTATCTATGATTATATTATTCTTGGAAAGAGAGATGATCTGTGTTTATCATTTACTCTATCATCACTAAAGCAGATACTCAAACTGTTAACAGCAACTCATGTTTGTGAATAAAGTGTGCGTATTTCAACAGACAACCTATTCAGATCTCAAGATTTTAATCTATGCAATTTGTCTTCCTGTTCCCCATATCACATAGTAATATTTGGAATTAGAAGAATGGGAATTTGTTGGCTCATTAAACTAAACACGAAGCTCACAAGGTTCCCCTGCAGCTCCCCAGAGGACACCTGATGGACCCCAGAAGCAAGATCCCATGGCCCTCACCGTTCTCTTTTCTGAGCCCCACCGGCACCACAGACAAATCAGGAAAACTGCTGTCCAGTTGTGAACTAGCAGGAGGAGTGAAAAACACACACAAAGAGCACTTATTTAATCGGGATACTCCCTCCCAAACATCATCCTCCATTATCATCTTTCCAAATGAACATACAGAAACACTTAGAAGATAGAATGATATTCCCAGTAGTGTGGTTTTCCCAGGTGCCTGTTATTGATTCCATTTGTAACCAACACACATTTCTAATTTAGACTGGATAAGGTACTTGATACTATTGGGAACTGTTGCCTTAAACACAAACCATTATGCAACACATTCACCTGAGGCATGCCACATTTTGGTAATAAAATCCAGGGGTAAAACAACATTTATTAAAAAATAAATGGCATTTATACCAAAGCTATGAGGGTATAGACAAAACAACCCCAAAAACCAAACAGAACATGTCACCTTCAGCAGCAGATCATATGGAAATAGAGCCAATCCAAAGACATTTTTAACACTGTATTTTTGAGGGCAAGCACCCTTATTGCGAAGTCTGAAAACATAAAGGAACAATTTCAGGCAGGCAAAGTATCGCATTGCTTACATTGCATTCAGGTGAGTTTCTGTGCAAGTAAAGCTGGATCCACAGAGACAAATAAGTAACACACTTCTCTGGGTCCTGACCTTGAAGTCCACTCCTGCTGGTCACCCTGTGCCCAGCCAGCCGGTGGAGATTTTGAAAGCGTGATAGTCAGAAGCCCATAAAGAAGAGGAAAATGGCCTGGCCTTATTAGCAAGAAAGCTACAAGAGGGTGAGAGAAAGGCAGAGCAGTCGCACGTGGTCAGCGCATCGATCACGCACACGTTCCAGGTCTGAATCGCTGCTATCTAATCAGCTCCATGAACTGGAGCAGCTTCAGCAGAACAGTTCAACCCAACCTCCTGGAATATGGTCACCCCTACCTGACCTAATTCCACAGATGACCTTGGCTGTTGAGGTGAGTAAAACTGTCTGGGATTCACACTTCAACAAGGGCACCGAAAACCTTCGTTTGGAGTTGATGTGGTTTTCCTCACAGTTACCAGCAGCTTTGGCACATCTGTTCATCACTACAAGTTGAAGGAAGCAGACAAGAGTTTGAGAGCCTCCATATCATCTGCTTTTCCACGTAGATTTAGCCTTCTACATGCTTCAGAGCCTGAGTTTGGAAAGCAATTTCAGTATAAGATAGTTGCTGTTCCACCAAGTCAAACACACTGTAGTCCCTTCACAACAGATATTTGTTCATTACGTCTTCCATTACTCTGTTTAAACATGAATCTTGCTGAAATAATACAGAAACAAACATCTAATCTTCCAGCTACAAGAAGTTACAAATGGCAAAAGAAAGCACCATCATATCATGCAACATAAGGAAAGCACTAGAAAAATATCATACCATTATTGCACATCTTAAAGGCAAATTTACCTAAAAGTTGATGGTGCCACTCAAAATTTCAAAAGCAGGCAAGTCAAACACTTGCTCTTTACTAGATTTTTTAAATGCTTGGGACAGTTTTCAGATTGCAATAGATTAAAACTGTATTAACTTTTGCTGGATGCAATTATGTAAATTACATAACAAGGTTTTATTTTTACACTCCTAAAACTCTATTTTGGCTTTACAAGATGAGCACCTCATCAAGCCTGTGGCAGCAATTTCTCTCTCACTCTATAGTATAAGTCTACTGTACCAGGTCTCTCATTTATAAAAGAAAGCATTAATATATCTTAGTTTAAACCTCAGACTACTTTGCTTCTAGTTATCAGCATTAAATGTACTCCACCCACATGCCCTGCAAGCCAAATGTTGCGAAACAGTCATTACAAAGAATGAAATTAGAAGTTAAAGCCAGCTGAGGAGTGAAAGTCAAATTATATATGCATGCTATTGGTTTTTAGTAAAGCTGTGCAAATGTGGAAGAAGTTGGCCATGAATATTCATTGCAATTACATCACGAGCTTAAACGCTGCCATAGTTAAACCCTTCCCATGCCTGCTTTCCATTACATTACTATTTATGAGCTTTACTAGTCATATTAAAGCAACAAAGGCCCCAGAATAGGAATCACACAGATACCATCATAAATAAGAGTCAGGACAGAATTTGATTTGTATCTCTGAGATTCCTGCTCAGGAAACCAGTTATTTTTACCAGGCACCCAGCCTGGACAACTACAAAACCCACCAAACAACAACAAAACCCAATCCGATCCACCAAAACCGATTAAAAAATCTCCCCCCACACAACAGGATACCAAATGTTCATAAGTTCTTCCAATGCTATAGAATCTAATATCATTACTTTAAAAAAAAAAATAATGTGCAGATTAATTCATCAGTTATGCAAAATAATTAGAATGAAAAACCCCAAACTATACGTATTTTGTCAAGAGAAACTGTCTATTACTATAGTCCTGAATACAGACTTGAACAGTTAAAGTAATATGCTTTGTATTTTTCGAACACGTTCAGAGTAGAAATATTGCAGATGTTAAACCAAATGTCATTAGTTTAGATGCCAGAAGAGAACCTGACTGACTACTACTATCTAACTACACTTAAGATTCCACAACATTCCTGGCTATCAGACACAACATACATATGTGCTTATTGCAAAAGACCATTAAAATAAAGCTTCCTCAGCAGTTTCCCAGATGATACGAAAATATTTTGGTTTTTGAATAAGTAGCATCACATACTTATCTTTTGGAATACACTGCTACAAAAAAAATTAAGTTCTTAATAAGTTTCTAGCACACACGCAGCTAGCCATATGTTTGCAGAGGTATTAGTTTCTACAAGCAGAGGTTTATAAAGAGATTTAAAAGGAAGACTAGAGTATTAGCACCTCCTCTCACTCTCAGTTCTTAAAATCCACCTCGGCCCTGATGAAAGACAGAAGTGGAATGCATGTACATATATTCAGATCACTCCGTTAGTGCAGCCCTCATTGAGAAGATATTTATTTGCAGTTCATTTTTCATAGACATACAAACGTGTAACATGCCCAACACAGGCGTATTTTGACACGTGGCTCGAAGATGCAAGGATTCATCAGTATGAGGAAAATGTCACTGAATACGCTAGGTTTTTAAAAAGCAAAATAAAACCAGACACACCACGCAGGAGTTTCTACCCGCCATGCAGTGGAATTGGAGAACATCACTGCGTAGTCAGGATCAGGTGCCCAACCATGGGCTCTGCTCCAGAACGTGCAGTGGAGACAGTGATTCTGCCCCTCTCTAACTGCGGCTTTACACACAGAAAAACTCTACCCCACTCTGTAAAACATGTTATTCATCTGCCTTCTGTATCCGCTTTCCTTATTAAAGAACATTTGTAACACTCACAAAAGTTTTAAGAAGAGAGAACTGAGACATAAGAGCTTTCACAAGAGCCCTCTGAATCACAGCTTCTCTACATTTCAAGGCAGTAACCAGAATTCAAAGGGTGAAGGTGGGTTACACAGCAGCAGGAGAACCAAAATGGCTTTTTATTTGTCGCACAGGTGCAGGAACCCTGGCATCAGCTGAACAACTGCAGGGAATCTTCCTGTGTCTTTAGAGCATCAAGCAACATTTACCCGACCCTTGCGTTTTCAGAGGCTGGAGTGCAGAAGACAAACCTGATACAGTGGCAACAAGCTCCAAAGGCACAAGGGTGACTTGTACTGAGAGGAGGCAGAGCCTGTGTGTAACTAAAAGGGACTTTGCACTTTCCTCACTAGCTCACAGAACATCTCAGAAGACTTGCTGTCATCTGGATTCACAAAGAAACAGCAAACCAGAACACAGCGCTGGGAAACACTCAGAATACTTCTCTTACATGCTGGGGAAGGCTATGGGGAAAACAAGATGTTTGAAGACTTTATCACTGCAGTGAAACAGATAATTAGGCAATTAAAACTATGAAAAGTGGACAAATTACCAGTTACAGATGAAATGCACTGCAGAACAGAGATGGGAGAAATAAGAAAATGGAAACAAGGGCTTTGGCAAGCATTTTAATAGCACAACCAGAAGAGGGGCACCTCAGGAACAAAGGTGAAAGGGTCGTTAATTTGCAGAAGCTTATCTTTTGCAACGGAACATTTTGAAGGAGTTGGTCCCTAAAATAATCTTGCTTTTCTTGCATTGATAATTAGAACACGTTAATAGAAATCCAAGAGGTCTCATTCCAGCTTCATTTTTAGTCACTCAGCAAGGCCCTCCTGTACGAGGCTTTTAAACAACACCAGCAATATCTTCACACACACAGAGGGTTGTTGTTTAGTCGTTCTGCTCAACAGGAAACCCCAAACTCATTCTTACCACCCATACTTGATCCCAGGGCAAGAAGGGTGAACCTCCATTTGAATGAACCTCCATTTGAATGAACCTCCATTTGAATGAACCTCCATTTGAATGAACCTCCATTTGAATGAACCTCCATTTGAATGAACCTCCATTTGAATGAACCTCCATTTGAATGAACCTCCATTTGAATGAACCTCCATGCTGCACCACAGCAGAGGTAACATAAAAGAACACTCAAACCTCACATAAAAACTTCCCCCCCACCCCGTGGAGGAAACTTACGTGAAGGTGCTTTTGCTCACACATTGTCCATCACCACACACTTCCAACAGCCTCTTCTGGTCTCTTCCTTGCAGGTGCTGTACCCCATTCAAACAACGAAAGAGAATAAAGGAGTTATTCTGCTCCCCCTAGCTGTAAGGGGCACACTTCTCCAGGCACATGGTCTGTAATACATACATCTCACTACCCAGAGCTCTTGGTGGCCGAGGACCTGTTTCACACAGCAGCAGAGGTCTCTGCTCTGTTACCAAGGTTTTCCAAACAGGAACACACTACGAGGAAAGCTGGTGAAATTTGCTGGTCCAGTTCTGCAGAGGTACCAGCTATGAACTTCTTGGCTTTACAACCCCGTAGATTTAAACCGGGACATAGAGAACAGGCTGATGAGCACACAGTGGTAGCAGGTGAGTCTCTTCCCTTACTGCCGGCTGTGAAGAGAGGCAGCTGTCCCATCACACCCTGTTGCAAAAGGAAGGTTTTCACAGCTACAGCTCAGACAGCCTCATTTTATTATCATAAATAATCAAGGGGAAAGAAAAATATTATTATTAAGACAAGCGGAAGCCATACAGCACAACTAAGGATTACATCTCATTGAACTGTGCACTATCTCCCACCACAGCAACCCTCAGTAAGATGGAAGCGTAAGAAAAACAAATCCTCTGCCTCACCAAGCATTTTCCTTGTAAAAAGTGTTTCAAGTAAAAAACCAACCAAACACACACCAAAAAAACAACCCCCACACAAAAAACACATTAAACAGCAAGAAGGAAATGAGACAGGAGTGGGATGGAGAACACAGGGGATATGCTTGAATAGTTGAGAGCACATATACAGTGTAAGTTAGAAATACCATAATGATAGCAATATACAACAGTTTCTATTTCTTCACTTTAAATGCAGAAGTTTCAGTAAAGTAAATACTAAATAATAAGCTCTGGGATAAATGTGCATACTTCAACACTTTGAAATCAACACTCCTGAGAAATATTCCTAGTTATGAGTTTCATAGGTAATGATACAGAAACATTTATTTTAATTATAGAAGGTCTTTGATATCTATGCAACAAACTCATTCACATGGTTTATTCCTTCCTAAATCTGGTTCTTCCAGTTCAAAACTCAAGCAGCTGAGCAGGGAAAAAAAAGCTGAGAATTTTAAATTATTGGAATCCTAGGAAGCCACTCTGATCTAATCCAAGCAGCTTGAAATGAGACACTGCCATTGGAAAGACGTGGGTAAAACCGTATGATACCATTTTCTTGGCTGTAAAGACAATGATAGCGCAACGCTGGCATCTTTAAGAAGGAAGGGGAGGGGGAACCAAGCCTTGAACGTGTAATACTCTCATTTCTAGCTCTCTGTAGAGTGTTATTCCACCGTCAGACTCAAACGTTGATGCAACCCTTTGCCAAAGTAGAGGCACAGGGACTGCTTGAAAAGTCCCTGTTAGATGAATGGACAAGCACATGGAAAAGCGTCACCAGAACACAGGTTTGCCCTTGTCTTGAGGGGAGCTCAAGCAAACAGCACGAAGTTTATTGCTATTTTTACAATTGATTGACAACGTACACCCTGTGTTCCATTATCTCCTAAAAAACCCACAAAATACACCAAATACACCACACTGATGTGCTGTAGAGGACGAGGTCTTGCAGACAGCATCCTCCCACTACTTTCTCTTCCCTACCACAAAAATAAGTAATATATTACGCTGTATTTTCTTCTGTGAATTTCTCTTTTGTTTTTAATAAAGAGACATCCTAGCATTAATCACGAATTATAACCATCACCTGACAGCTCTTTCCTATGACAGACATTTACAAGTTTTTAATCTCTCCTCTGCTGGTGTTTGACAGCCTCTAGATGACAGAGGGTGGAAAAAAAAGTGGAAAAAAGAATAATTAAATACAAGAAGATGTCATTTTAAACCAATCTTGACTGTAAAAACAACCAATCTGACTGGTATTCGTAACATGAAACAGACATTTTCTCACGCAGATTTCTTTTGAAAGCCAGTAAGGTTAATGTGAGAAAGCTGTCTTAGAACTACATTTCTCTTATAGAGGAATAGATTTAATAAAGTTTCCCCAGTTTCTGTAGAAGGAAGCTGCACTGGACAGTTCTTGGCACTTTCACATTTGCTATTGGAAAAGTCATCTCAGACTCCTTCAGTTTATTCTAAGAACAACTTAAATGTTACAATTCACGCAGGAGCTCACATGCTCCTGACAGCAAATGCAGCCACATACCTCAGAGGATTCTAAACTTAACTGAAAAATAAATAACCTTGTTTTGCTCCTTCACTATGAACACATTAAAAAAGCTTCAGACTTCATATTGGAATAAAACACATCATAACAGAGACTGTTCAACCTTACACAAATCTCTCTGCTAATAATTTAGTCTGAACTGTATTATCAATTCCAAAAATCACACCCCTTGCAGTCAAACACACACAAAACTTGGAGAAGACTGACCCTCACCTAAACATTGTCCACATTTCAACAGATGAAGAGCAGTCAGCTATAACATTGTTTACTACTGCCAGAAGTTCCCAAACAGATCACCAATACTCATTTAATCAGCTACCATAGGTTGTGCTGAGAAGCATCATTATGAAGGGAACGACCAACAAAAATAAGGTAACAACTTACTTCTGTGCACCATCACAGGAACTATTAGATTTACAAAGAACAGAAGATTTATTTGGTTAACTTTGATTTTAGCAAAGAGGACAGCATAAATAAGTTGGGTACTGTTCCACCTGCTCATGGTAAGGCACACAGGGGGCAGGTAACAAGCAAAACGTAGATAAATGGAAGGTATTCAAATGCATGCCACAAGCAGCGACCTAGATTTTGAATTAAAGTACACACATGCTTCAAACAAACAAAAACAGTAAAGTAAAAATGCCACAGAGAAGTACTGATTACTGACAGTTACGAAGCCTTTAAATTTTTGAAGCTGCACATCAATCGCTTTCAGAAACACATCTCCAAAATAGCCCACTACAGTTGTGAGCTATGGCAAACAGACAAATACAGGTTATAAACTACACAAGTTAGAAACAACTGCATAAGGCTTTACAGCACAGCTCCAGCCTTCACTGCACACAACAACTTACATCAAAGCAGCCAATTCCCAAAATTAAACCAGAACGCCTCTGAAGAGACAATAATAAAGAGCTACAAAACTCTTCTCACAAACTAACAGCACAGAACAACAATATGAACTGAAATGCTTTCTCTTACCTTTGCTGAGAGTGCCTGTGATGAGCTTAAAAACAGTCTGGGCGAATTTGACGATCCCGTGCTTGCATCTCTTCGAACAGCCGCTCATGGTTCAAACGTGCAGAAAAGGCTCTTCTCTCTTACAAAGTCCAGGAGTAACAACGCAATTTTTTTAAAAAGCGAGTCCTTTATGAAGTTGAGCCGACAGCCTGTGCAGAGCACAAAACTCTGCTCCACGCAGCGAGCCCCAGGCTCTGCACCGAGCTTTGCCTCCCCGAAGCGGAGGAGCGATTTGCATCCCCCTTTTTTTGTTAAAGGGACAGCTCTCCCCGTCAGCCTCCCGGCGGCCACTGCACACCCATGTCGCGATAGCCCGATGGGAGTCGCTGAGCACCAGCACCCCAGGGAAGGAGGGGTTTGGTCCCCCGGCTGTGCAGGCTGCTCATGCAGCAATTAACGCCGGAGTCACAGGGTGGCGGCCGCTGCGAACAAAAGGAGCTGCTGCTAGAAAACCGCTTTCCTGATGCTCTTTTCCTGCTGATTTCAATTAAGTTGTCAATTTTGCTCTCATCAGGACCAAAGGAACCTAAAAATAACACTTTTTTTTTTCTTTAATTCTACCAACACTGTACTCACACTTTGCATGTAGAAGGCTGCAGAGTATTCCTTCACAAAACCTGTTAGAAGTAGGAAAGCAAAGCCGTACCTGGAAAAGTCTCTTTTCTTTTAATTTTACCAGCTAAGATGCTGCTCAGCTGGTTATTTGCTCAACACTGAAGGATGTGCTGGTCGGCCTCCAAGAGCCTGTGGGGCTCATGCTCACACCTCTGCGCAACCAGGGCTGTTCCACACCTTTACTTTTTGTGCTGTACCTCACGTTGTGCTCGTCCGATGCTCACAAGGCTCCCTCTTACTGTACCGTGTGTTTATCCCCTAGCAACAGCCACAGCTCTGGCTTCTCCAGTTCAGTCAATTATTTCTGCGTGCCTGGAATACTGGGAATAAAGCAGCCAAGTGGAGGTGCCTCAAAGCTTCTGACCCCACCTGAGTGCTGGGTGGAGTAAGGCAGCTCTCTTCAGGCTTTAATTCACATGGAAGACCTCTCAGATGTTTATAAACAACTCTGAAAATGCAGTATTTGCTTGTCCTGGGGTGGTTTACAAAGCAGATTACCTCAGGCCTGTGCTCACATCCAGCTGCCACTGGTTAGATTACTCAATCTGCCCTGTCTTTAACGAAGCTACCTGGAGCCAGTCATCACCTCCAAACAGCAACAGCTGAGTTATCTGCATTTACTGAGGAAAAAAAAAAGCACAGCAAACAGCTTTTCACTTCAGGGAACAATGATAATCCCCTTCACTCAGGGAGCACTAAACTGCTTTACAGTATAATTTACACTCCTCTCAGGCAACATTCTGGGTTTTGCCAAATGGTTCACCTTGCTGTGAGACAGGAGACAGGCGACTGTCTGTCCCTCCGGGCTGGAAGCGCCCTCATCCCCTCATCCTCGGGCCGGGAGCCACAGAGCACCCCTCCTAGAGGCTCCCACCTCCTCATTTTAGGTCAGAAAAAGGTGCTTCAGCACATAAAAAGAAATGTACAGACAATTTGACTTTAATTATCCCTGAGCTGAGCTGTCAGCCACCGGACATTTTGCTGCCCACTGGCTTCCATTGAGTTGCCTCTAGCCTTGAACACCTAACACTCAATTTCAGGGTTTATTTGCTTGTTGGTTTTGTTCATTTGTTCTTCCAGATTTAACAGTCTCCAGCTGGAAAGTTAAATATAAATATATATATATTTATATCTAAGGAAATGTTCTGTACAAAGCAGGTGCAAGCTCATTAAGATGGCTGACCCAGGGCAGGTGAGGTGGCGGGAAGGCTCCCGCCGCCACCAGCCCCACACAGACATTCTGTGGGGTTGTGCTCCCATACAACCTTTCAGGTAAATTTTTCCATAAGTTCCTCGTAAGTCTTTGTTCTTTCCTTTATTATACTCCACCGGGCCAAAGTCAGGCAGCTGACTGACTCAAGGTGCTGCAGGCAGAGGAGGGGAACAGGGCTCCTGCTGCCTCCAGGCCCTCTCCACCTGGATTTCAGCAAATACCCAAAGGGGCTGTGGTTCCTGACACTGTCACTTCCACACATCGCAGAGCCTTTGTCATATATAACATGAGTTCCCCCGTTTCACAGATGAATGGGAAACTGACGTAGAGATTAAATACGTTCCTGGCCACTGTTAGAAATACATGGCTGAGTAGAGGGTGGTGCATGAGTTTCACGTGTAAAATTATATTTCTGCACCTCACGCCACAGATTTCCAACAGGTAAGGTAAGCAGTACAGGGTGATGTGAGGATGGAGGGGAGGAAAAGATGGAGGTATTTGCAGAGAGGGCAGCAGCAAGGCCTGGGTTGAAAAAGCCAAGAACCACTTCTTTGGATCATTCTTGGCTTGATAACCTTGGCTGACTACACAAAACGAATCAATAGATTTGTGGAAAACACAGTGCTAAGTAACTCCTTCATAAAGCCATCTCCAAGGGTGTCCTTTATTCCCAGAGATCCAATTCAAAGCTGGAAATGTGATTCTTCAAAAGAAAAAAATAAATTATAATAGGGCAGTAAAATGTCAATAGGGAAATCAAGGAGTCAGCAGGTTGTTAATTAGTATATCTCTGTGTCAAAATTCTGCAACGTGTTTAACTGCATTTATATATACATTATGAGACAATTTGAGAGGGGAAAATGTAGGACAATGGACATAACAAGTGCGAGGAGCTATATTAAAGGAAGTTATGAAAACTGAGAGGTCTTACGTGGTTGGAGAAGGAAACTGTGTTGTGCCCCAGACAGCACTTCAAGCCTCCTTGGCTCTTCAATTTCACACAATGAGATTTCCTCTCAGACATTCATTTGCCTCTTTTGGCCCATATCACACAGGGAAAAATGGGTCACAAGGAATAAAATGTACAGAAGCGTATGGGAGTGGATCATCATAACCACAGCGCTGCAAAAAAAAGCTGCAGCAGGTTCAGCAGAGTGGTGAAGATTTGCAGCCCCATAGCTTAGTGAAAGCTGGAATTAACCAGGCTTCCAGCAGAAGTTTCAGCAGCAAAAAGGCTCCCTAAATGTAGCCCCTAACACTGAGAGTCCTAAAAAAAAAAAAATACTTGGGCATAAAAATATGCTGAACGCATTACTCTGGCATCGAGACCACATGTAAATGTTCCATGACACTCAACTCCTCTGCCCTATGTCTAGTGGAATGCCAAGGAAATTATTTAGTATTTGTAGTACAGTGACTCCTGAAGCCCCAGCACTCCCTTGTGCCAGGTGTGGTGCAAACCTAGAACAAAAAGGACGGTTCCTATTAAAAAATGTTGCAGACAAAGTATAAGAAGACAGACAGACTATAGATAAGGAAGCACAAAGCATGGCCATCATTAGCTGTGGCACAGGCTAACCATGCTGTCCTGCACCCATTATGGGAAAACAAGCTTTAAAGGCAGGAGGATAATGATGTTTGGTAGATGTTTCCCAACTGCAAGGGCCAGTATAACGGAAAGCGCAGGGCTGCTTGAAGTTCAGCATGTTGGAAAATCAGGACTGGCTATAATTGCTGTTTTGAGGTAGAAATCAGCACTCTGAAAGAGCGAATGAGACTGCACGGAAGATACTGAACATTAAGGGCCTCAAATTACTGCTGTTACCTGTGAGAAAGTACAAAGGCGGCATATTCTGCTGGAAGGCAAATGTAGACAGTATTCAGTAAATGACTGAACATCTGAGAAACAAAGGTATTATGTCCCTGTTTCAGCTTTTTTATAATGGCCATTTCAGACAATGAGTATAGGCAGTATTTCTGTATATTACTGTATTTCTAGAAGACCAAGGGGGTCAGTCAAAGGTAGAAAGGCATACAAAAGAAAGGTTTTTCAAAGGGAAGGTTGTGATGCAGGGGAAGGTATTTTTCCCTGAAGGCTTTGATATAATAAACTCCAAAATAATACAGAATATGCCCTCTAATTTATTTTTTTAACAGGGATTTTCAGCGTGCTTAATAAGGGACTACAGCAGTTACACAGCATTCAGAAATGTAACTGGTTCACTCACACCCAGGCTTAGTTTAATTTTCTGCATGTAGAATCTCAGAACACTACATAACAAGTTAATTGCCATCCCAAAGAGATATAAAAGTGCATTGTAGGAAATTGTTCTTTCCCGATTTGCTGTTCGGGATCACAGTGTGGGTGGAGAAGAGGTGAAAATATTCTCTGAGTATGTAAGACTTGTATGAGCTAAGTTCAACCAGGGGGTCGGCCAGTACGGTTTCCACTGACATCAAAGACAGTTAAACCTATTTGCATCAGGAGAAAGTTTAATCCCTTAACTTGAAACCACACAGCAAATGCTCAAGAGTAATCTCTGGACTACGTATGAACAAACAGAGTGTGAACTTAGATGCCCTGCTTTCTTACAGCTTGCTCCAGCATAAAGGGAATATCTCTATTTTTCTGTGGGTACATTAGGTTTGGAAAGAGCAATTCCAGAGCTAAGTGCTGCCAAGGGTGTCAGGGCACAGCACTCATGTTACCCCATTCATCCCACTGACATTGTCATCATGCTGTGGAGGCCAAAAAGGCAAAGGCCATGGTGGCTGGGATCAATCAGAGATCCTGTGTACTGGCAGAAAATACAATCTGGGTTTTCTGGTTGTGTTTTTTGTTGTTGTTGTAGTTTTGGGGGTTTGTTTGTTTGTTTGTTTGTTTTTTGTTTGTTTTTTTGTTTGTTTGGTTTTTATGTCCTTTTCCTAAGTTTCTGCTACTTGGCATTGTGGGAGACAATTATCAACTAGCTGGGTATTTGGTCTGGTCTGGTCTTATATCTGGCTGCAGAAAGACTGTTACAGGGAAGCCAGAAAGTTGTCACCCTAAGAAGGATAATCCAAGTCACTCCTTTTCCCTGTGGTTTGGGGAAGTTTGTCATGGCAGAAACTACCTCCTCTCAAAGTTCTTCCCATAATTTGTTTTCTCATGAAGTTTTTCCATGTGGGCATGATGCACTGTTACATCAAGAAAGAAGGAGCAGGATCTTTCCTCCTGCACTGAATATTGTTTTCAGCCTCCACACGTTCACCTTGAGCCAGGTGGTACCTTATGTTCCTGATTGTCAAAGCTGGAGACTCGACTGGAGCATTCTAGAGATTCCTGTCCAGCCTGTGCACCCAGCTCCGCTTCCCAGAGAGAAGAGGCACAGAAACACGTGATATGCGATGAGTCTCACCCAGACATGGATGTGGAGAGGTGCCAGGTGTTCTCTTAGGTCCACAACTGTTGTCACAGACATATTATCTCCAATGCACTCGCAAAGGGACAGCTGTCTCAGGATAGACCATAAATAACCTGTCAATAATCCGTTTGGAAGCAAATCTAGCAAGTACAGGCAATGGTTCCTACAAGCTGTGTCCTAATTTCTAGATTTCTCTAGATTTGAGGTAACCTAGCACATCAAGAATTATAGTTTTATTGGCCCCTAAGAAAAGCATGACTTCAAGGAATAGCTTTGAAAGTTGATCTAGTTAAAATAAAGAACTGGCACCTCGATGCATGCAGCCTGTGTGGTAGAGCTCTCAGCATGCTGTATCCCACGCCATTATTATTTGCAATAATACCAGTGTTAATATTGAGCATTTTCCATGCATAGAAACCCAAATACATTAGACTCCTAAGGAAGTATGTACTAATATCTGTTTTCCAAATGTGGTAAACTAACATATAGCCAGATGGACTGACCTGCCTATGATTACCAAGAACAAAGCAGCAGCAAATTTAGAATCAGCATCTCCTTTGTACCAGTCTGGCACTTCAGCAGCAGTGTCCCAGCCCTGATATTATCTTCTCCACTGATTTCTGGCATAGCTGCCAGGCTCATAACGGCCATACTGCGTTTTCATTCACTCTGTAATTCCAGTTAACATTATCAATCAGAGCCTCAGGAACATCGCATGGAGACTTCCTCATCATTATAGAACTTGTGCTTTTTTTTTGTAGCACAATAGTTATCTCTAGACTCAGACAGCATTCCTCATTGGAGAGGAATGTATATAGAAAGCAACACATCAGTATTTTCCACAAACTCTCCACTCAAATTGGATCGTCTGTTTATTTAATATCCCATCTGTCAAGCATGACTAATTGTTTATTTATACAGAAATCTAGGGGAAGAATGGGCGCTTATGAAAAAGCACACACACTAAAATGGGCTTTTTAAAGTACAAATGAGAAACTAAGAGAATCGAGGTTTTGGTACAAAACCTTTTGCCTGAAGTCCAGGCATACATACACAGAGTGCACATAAATTGGTGTTACAATCCTGACTTCCCCTGCCAGGAACAGCCTGACACCTTGCACGTGGAGGTTACTCCAAGCAGGTGGTTGACCTCTGCCTGTGGAAATGCACTTTGTCTTCCCTGCAGTTCTGTGCAGACAGCTTTTCCCCATGGAGGGGGCTGAGGCCAGAGCCTGGATCCTTCTTTCCAAGCCAAGCCCAGTACTTGCTGTGCAAGCTTCCTGCAGAGAAACAGACTGAAGTTCCAGCACATGTGATGTGGCAGCCCTGGACTTCTCTTGGGGTAAGTTTGCCACTCTTGCTAAAACCTGCTGGTGACACCATAAATCAGACTGGAATGAGACTGGATACTTCCTCAGACTCTTGAAGAGATTTAATGCAAGGTCTAAAGCAAAAGGTTACTATACCACATCCCTGAAAATTACACAGAGTTTCTGTCATAAAGAAAACAAATCTAGCCAAACACTGGTCCCAGTTTCACAGCTCTTGGCTACGAGTCCAGAAAACACTCCAGTGACATGTCTTAGCTTCCCTTAAATCCACCCTCATCACATGTGTGTCAATGGGAGATTAAAAGCAGCAGGAGAAGCAAAGCCACACAGGGGCTCCGAAGAAATGTTCCATTTGGAAGTGAATTCTGCTCAGCAGATAGAAACTTGATGGCTTAACATAGAAAATGCATGCTCGTGCCACGCTTCCAGCAGTGAGATGATTAGCTGTAACCTCATCTAGGTGTCCTGCTTCGGCAGGGGGATTGGACTAGATGGTCTTTTGAGGTCCCTTCCAATCCCTAACATTCTGTGATTCTGTGATGTCGATATTTTAATGAGGTCCTGCTTAACTTCCAACCTTAGCCCTGTATTCTCAGGAAAGTTGTGGCATGGAGAGGGGTTAGACACGTTCCTCCTTTGTTCTGTCATTCAAAGTCAATCACGGTTTGCCTGACCATAACTAAGGACAGAGATACTACTTGGCAAATACAGGCTTTCCCAGAGAGCCAACAGCACACACTGAGCACAGCGATTACAGTCAGCTTGTGAATCTGGAAGTGAGGAAAGAGTGGTAATGATCTCGCCCTTGCACACAGGTTAGTGGGAGGTGAAGGCAGCTTTTTGCAGGAAGACATTCACCATTCAGAAAAAAACGTCTAGTCTGAAGGCAAGAGATTTACTTCTCATAAGTAAGTGTGTAGGCTCCGTGGATAAGTCAGCCTTGGCAGAGGGGATTACAGAGGACCAAAGTAGGAAGAAGGAAAAAACCAAACCACCATGCTTCCCTTCACTTTGTTGGCAATAATTTGTCAAAGAGATGTTCAGACTGAGAGGCTGGGAGTGTTAATGTTGAATCAATGGCTGCTCTTATGCCTCCCAGCTCCAATATCATGGAAGGATGCACACATTTATTTTTAATTTATAGTAGTATCAGAGGACGCATGAGCTTGAGCTGTCCCTGAGTGAAGAAGGGGGAAGACAACGGCTAATACATTAGCTGTGCTTCAGTGGCTTGGTAGGACAGGTCAGAAAAAAAAAGAAGAAATAACCCTGAGGAGAACATCAGTTGGAAGAACTGTGGCAGTAAGGAGAGCATAGCTCCTTCCAGAGGCACTGTGTCATGGAGTTCCCAAAATGGAATTTCTTCAGCATTTGCATTTCAGGGAAAATTAGAAATATGTTTCCTTCACCCTCCACTCCTCACATACTAGGTTTTCACTCAAATTTAAGTTAGTTCACTAATGCATTCATTGGTCTGGAACTGGTATATACCTTGACTGAAGTATTTCCTTTACATTGCAGTAATTAGCTCAGAATTGATTGAAAATACTCTTTCAATTTCTTTTATCTTGTTATGAAATTGATCTAATAACATGTACCCACCTCATACTTATTTTTGGCAGCCCAAGAATCTATTTGCCTTGATAAAATAAGGCTTAATGACTTGGCACCTGATGGTTTTAAGGCGAACTGTTTCTATCTTGGTGCAGGTATTATGAAACCAAGTACCTCCAGCCAATCTTCTTTCTAAAGTCAGTAATCTCGTACCGCTTTTTGCATCCTGTCCATTCTTGAGGTGTGGGTGTGTTAATTCATGCAGCAGACACTGAACTTCTCAGAAAGCAGCAAGAGAGATTATATGCTTATACATTTTAATGAGCTATAACGACTTGTTCTAGTTCAGAAAAATAAATTCTGGTGAAAACAAGACTTACATAAATGAAGTCATGCAGGATAGGCAACACAGGTCATACTTCCTAACTAATCTCTTTTTGCTTTCACAATTTTTTTTTTCCTTTAGACACAAAATAACTACCGAATCTTTTGAGCAAACAGTTAAGTAATTTCCCTATTAAATCACAACTGGAGTAAATGAAACTTACCTACAATTTTGAAGCTAACATTCTTCAGATAAATTAAAGGAATAGCTATACAAAATCAACGATTCAGTTGACAAAAAAGAAAAAGTGAAGCATAAGGACTGTATGCAACAACCAAACCCAATCAATCTAAACATAGCTTTCACAACTCTTAAGCTTGCTTTGTTTTCCTCTTAAGAAAACATGCCCAATGGATTTTGTCAAACTTATAATAGTTTCAAAGTAAAAAACTGACAAGATTTTTTTTTCTGAGGTTAAAATGTTATTTGAACTCTAATGAAAATCTTTCATTGATTTGAAAACTTCAGTGTGCACCAATATCCGTCTGATTTTGTGACTAGGTTTATACCCCTTTCAACTACGTTTGAGCAGATGTATGTTTATGCACACACATCTAAATGTGGCTGTTAACAGTCTGATTCTGATAATGACTCAGTGGCAAATCTCTAATGGATGGAAAGCTATAAATGGCTTTTGGACACAACTACTGTTTGAATAAATGTGTCACAGTTGTCCTGTGAAGAAGAACCCTGAGACTGTTATGATACAGAGCAATAAAATTCAATACAAGCTACAATAATTTGGTTATGAAATTTGTGAATTTGTAGGTGTCTGTGGTACTTTTTTTTTTTTAACATGACTCTTTAAAGATCCACTAATAAAAATATAAATTATAGTTCTAATATTATCTTGTTTAAAATTCATCAATCAGCAAAACGGAGTAGATGTGATAGCCTGGAATCAGCAGATTAACTGTATGTGTATGACTACAGCAGAATCAAAGCAAACAGTCTCTAAATTACCCTCAGGTGAAATCTGTTCATCTGGGCAAATCCACAAATGTTTATAAATACTCAGCATTTGGAAGTTCAGCTTCATTCTAAAAATATAAAAGGCAATCATTAATTACAAGGGTAGATTCACGGTAAACTCATTCAAATCGGCTTTACCCATGATCCTTTTTAATTACATATTCTTCTCACCTACAGCACAAGGAAAATACATCAAGGGAAGAAGTCCCGGCTTAGCTAACAATAACAAACTATCTGTTGTTTTGAAGGAATGTAGGGTTTAGTTCCTGTCATTTAAACAGTAAGATAGAGAGTCTACTGTTTTCTACTTATTGCAGCTCATTTTCCTGCACACATTGTACAAAAAGCCAGCCCTCTAACCATCAATTCCCTTTGTTACAAACCCCACATAACAGGTGTCCTTTGCCCCTCTCTGATTCCCATGCATGGTAAACCCTTGTCATTTTAGGTTTTAGTTTCATTTCTGTTTATTTTATAGACTCTAATATTTTAACTTATTTCTATGCCAAGGAACTCTGATCACTACATCTCAGCATAATTCTGAAAAAAATGAAAAGCTAAGTGACAAAACCGATGGTATTTTCCTTAGCTGCCAGATGGACGCTGGTGCCAAGATGTTGACACTCTCAGTTTCTCGCAGCAGCGAGTGACAGAACCTGCACCACAGCCCACTGCTCTATCTACTAGGTCTGGGTACACAGACTTTAAGGAAAAGAACTAGTCAATCACTAGATACAGGTGACTGAGAACCAGCACCCCTTTCCAAACAGCTCAGCAATGGGATATCTCAGCTGGATCACAGTCTGAGGATAATTTTTTCCAACTTCTCTTTTGTACTCCTTTATTTCACACGTGCAATTTCAGGCACCCCAGCACATACGGGTGCCTGGTGAGATTTTGAAAATTTTAAGAGAAGACTATAACTGTTTCCTTCTGTGGGCTCATCCACAGTCTGATAAATAGTTTTCTAGCTAGTGCAGCTAAAATACCCTCAGAAAAGGCAGAGGGATGCTTATCTAGCTTTCTCTGAAGATGCTCAGCAGCAGTATTCTGACTTATTAAGCACCACAAGTTATCATTACTTCTGTATAACAGCAGTCAGCCCCACAACCACCCTTCACACTGAACTTTTGCAAGGCCCTAACATGGTCTTTAAGGGAATGTTCCTCTGTACATCAGCCCGTACTCATCATCTGCATGAATTTAGCATAATGTGAACTTTGCAGACTTGTCCAAAGACAGCGAGGTTGATTACCGTGCGCCAAAAATCAGAACAAGACAGCTTTTTGGCTTAAGGACCCTGTGAATCAACGCAGCATGCTAGGGAAAAGCTGTCAGAGTTCTGGATATTACTATTCGTTGTGTGGAATTTTTGTTGCTGTTCTGTTCTCTCTCAAAGCTAATCAAATTAAATCCATCTGAAAGGAAGTATAAATTACACTGCACAAGTTTATCAGCACTATCCTGAAATAAAGCAGCCAGAGAGAATTTAGCCAGTCTAGCTGGGGTCCAGAAATATGTGCATCTCCCATTGCATCTGAGATTTATTAATGATTTTATTTAAACCCTACATTAGCTTATGAGAATTTGGAGGAACACTGAGAACTTCCTGCACAGTTTTATATTTCCAAGCCTTTACCAGACCCCAGAAGTATACACGGAAAGCAAGCAAAACTTCCCTGAAGATTACTTACATCTACTAGCTTATGGCAGATACACTTTGATCATCCTCCATTCTTCACAGATCACGAAAGAGATACTTATTTGCTGAGAGCCCAAACAGGAATGTGTCTATCAGAGTAGTTTTTCTATGGGGCAAGACCAAGGTATAAATAGGTACAATTAACAAATGATTGGAAGGAAAGAATGTAACTAAGAGTGACATACCCAGCAAGAACAGGAATTTGTACCTGGGGCAGCTACAGCAGTCAGGTCTCTTAGCTCCCAATCCAATGAAAGACACCTCATCCCGTGAACAAAAGTGACTTTTCCAACCCCACATTTATCTTACTTGCAAGGCTTTTCTGAGGCTGGTAAATTTAATCTGAGCTGTAATGATCCTCCTGGTTAATTATGGGCTAGGAGGAAGCGATGGTCCAAGGTTACTTCTCAGCACACCCAAAGCAGCAATTACTGGAGCAGTAAAACACATCCTTGTGTGCCTCCATATTTTATTAATAAGCACTTCAACTTACCTATACAATTAAAAAGGAAACAATGCTTTCTTCTGCATTATTCTCCCATTTAGACAGTTTCAGTCTTTCAGAATGTTTATTGGTTTAATATGCTGTCAATATGCTAGTGTCCTACAGCACCGCTTCTCACTGTGCATGTACCGTCCGGGTGGTCCATGCTAGAGCAAGGCTATGAAGGCAGCTGTTTATCAGGCAACTCTAGTTCTGAAAGACTGGAGGCATTTTCAGTTCAAGATGCAACCTCTAGTCAAATTTCCATTTACCACGTTACTGTTCTCAAAACCAAAGGCAGATACTTTTGCATCTTGCTGATTTTGGACATCTGCACTTTAAAACATCTCCCCCTCCTCTTTCATTCACTATAAGCTTTTCCTCATTATAAACCTCCCCATCTTGCCACAGTGTAAAGTAAATTATGGTGACAAAGATCAAGACAAACCACCAGCTTGCTAATAGGAAAAAGCTGACCAACTATAACCATCATTATCCATCTCTTCTGGCTATGAGACCCAGGAATTTAAAAGCTTCCCCCATCCCCCTGAGTGAAGCATGTAAGGTTTCTAAAACCTATAGCAGCTTCAGCAGGTAAAATGAGATTAAATTGTAATTGATGTTCCAGATCATGCTTGTACATGCTTATGTGAGCATCACATTCACCAATAATGACAAGTCCCTCCTGACTTTCTGTGTAACACAGGCTGCAGAACTTGGTCCATCACTAAGTCGAGCTCTTTGTGGTCAAGTAACAGAAAACTCAACCCTACCCCTTGGTAAAACTGCTTCCATGAGCATTGCTGTTGCCTGCTCTGAAAGTCAATGATAATATATGCTATACAGGAAAGCAGTGGGTGATATGTTTTTGTTTTTATTCTATTTTTGCCACTTCTATTTTTAAAATCAATTAAAGCTGTTGAGATTCATCAAAGAGGCAATAAAATGACAGACTAGCAGCAGGAGAAGGCTGATGGAATACCTGCCTCTCCTGCAGCTGTACAATCAACCTGAAGCTCGACTACAAGAACAGCCACAGGAGCTAGGGAGAACTTTACTGATGCGATGCGCAAAGAGCTCAGGAAGTTTTAGATACTGTGAAAACAACAACTTGAAGAGAGGAAGGATAAATTTGCTTCATTTTTTGTTCTAAAATGAGTGGGCAAGCCTCAGTAGACTCAGTTCTTTTACTGTCCTCAGATATCTGTACTACTATCTCACAATTTTAATGTATTATTTAAAAAAATGTTCTCCCTCAATTTTCCTTATCCTTTACAGATCCCATTTTGTGCCTTTCCATGCTTTATGAGCCTACTTAGAAACCCTGGAGCTGTTCAAACAGCTGCTTAACAAAATAATCTGTTTTCCCATTTTGGTGTTCTAGTGTCAGTGAAGAACATTTAAGTGTATTTTCTGTTTCGGCTTCTTATGTCTCCTCAGATTGCATGCACAGCTGGCCCTTAGGCCACTGTTTCAGTATCGTGACTGCTACACAATAGCACAGATGCATTCCCACACAAACAGAGAGGTAGAAATAGCTACAACATGGTTTTGATTACACTTGCCCTTACACCTAACAGGATTAAGCAAAGGTTGAGAGTTTATGGAGCCATCGGATCCATCAAAAACCAGGCAATTGCGCCTTTCAAAATTCAGCACCAATGGCCAAATCTTGTGAATCACTGAGTTTCAAAATCCAAAGCCAAATTAGAAATACAGAAAAAAAATTCCCACCACTTATATATTTGCTTAGTTGTTTCTTACTAGCCAAAATCCCCATCATATTATTTTTATGAGTGATTATACAATGACACATCAAAGGATTTGCCTTGGTCTTAATGACTTCTAGTGTCTGTGCTGAGCCTGAGGCATCATACTGTCAGGAGTGTACCTGAACAGTGTGTGGACTTACTATGAATTATATAGCAATTTTACTATTAATTATATAGCAACTTTACTATGAATTATATAGCAACCCCATCTGTGTCCAGCCAGCCATATATCTGCTATCTTTTTGTTAAAATGTAGGAAATACATTAAAATGTCACTATTTCCACCACAAAGCCACATCAGTTTGGATCTATATGAGTTTGTGGTCATGGTCTTCCTAATTCAAGAACAAGAGTTCAGGTCAGTTGAACAAGGCAGGTGGGTTGAAATCTGAAAGGTGCTACCAAGCATGAAAATACTCAGGAGGCAGAAACTTCTGGAGTAAATATCGAACATACCTAACTGGCAAAGACAGATTTACAATGACAAAGCAATTAGAATAAGAACAACCGCTGGAAGACTTCTGATTGCAAGAGGCCTGAACTTCACTGATTAAGACGCATGTTTCCTGCATGAACTGAGGACAGAGGACAAGGAAAACTGTCCCCCCTCTTGAGAAACTTGCTATCAAACTACAAGGGAAAGTAGGACCAACTCACCAGCCCCTAAATGTGGGCCCAGGGCATCTCTGGGTCTCTGTCCCTCTCTGCAGAGAGGAACAGGTGAGACTGTTGTGGGGAAGCACTGTGTTGGTGGGATCTGGCAAACTAATTGGCTGTTGAACATAAATGCTGATAGCTGTATATTCAAAAAGAACTTTCAGTGGAAAGCAAGCTATAAAAATGTTCTGCAAGGACAAGAGAGAAGAGTAAATATAAAAGCAGAGGAACTCCTGTGTTTTCGTGATCCTGACATATTTTATAGTAACAGAGTTAGTCATGATGTGCTATTTTAATCTGACATGATAGGAAAGGTTTCTCTCCTAGAAATGAATGATTCTAAACAATCTCAATACAAGACGTGGTACAAATACTTTTAAGAGAGGATTACAAGTCTGTTCTGTGCTCTTGAAAAACTCTTGAGGCTTTTTCCTGCTGAATGATCCCCCTCCTGTAAATTCCTAGAGAGTTACTTGGACATACTTCTTGAGTCTGCGTGTCTCTGCCTAATTAACCCTGTGTATTTAGCCACTAAGTGCGTCATTTACCTTGTCTTTTATGGGTCTCTCATGAGAGCAGTTTAAACCCAGACTGTTGTATTTTAATTTGCTTACATACATGTTTATGCAGAGTGAGACATATTGACCTCAAGCTGGTTTTGTTTGTCAACGGCTTTTGTTGCCTTTAAGCCAACCTAGTTCACCAAGCAGAACCTGCTTCTGGTAAGGTGCTCCCAAATATTTTCTTTATTTCAATAATAAATATACTTTTTGCACAAAACTTGATGTCAAGTGCTCTAAAAGTCAGGGAATGTATTTTTAATTTCAGAATCGAATACTAACTGTACATAAAGAGCACGTACAAGCGCCATCCACTGGTTTGTACAGGTACAAAGGAAAACCTGGCAATTCTTACCTCTGGAGTGACTCAGTTTCTGTCTCTACAGCCTGAACCCTGTGGGAATCTCCTCATACGTACCAGCCCTAGGGCTGCGATTGACTGCAGCTGCCTTGACTTGCAATTGGAAAACTCATGAAGTGAGAAAAACTAAAATTGTTTCCAATGGAAAAGTAATTTTCCAATTAAGCTTTAAGTGCTTAAGTACTTACCTGTAGTTCTTGCTACTTCAGTTGTTACAGTACAGCTACAGTGGCCTTGTCTGCCTAAGTTAAAACACTGTATCCCAGGATAACTCTCCCAGTATGGGAAAATAAATATTTCTACCAATGTAAGTCCAAGATGATTCCCACCGTCACCGTTTCTGTTAAATACAAAAGCGACACTACGAAGCAAACCGGCTGTGTTAGCGGAGTTTCCAGGTGTTCTGTAACATCTCAGATCTCTGCAGAAGGAAAAGTATCTTCAGGTCCTAATCATGTAGGACCTTTTCCTTTCTGCTTAGAAAGTTAGTTTTAATATGCTTCTGTGTAGCCGGTGTGTTGGTTTGTAAAGCCTTTTACAGTCCACACAGCTCCCTGCACATCTTGAGCCCTTTAAAAAGTGTAAAAACACTCAGATATGCTGGTCTGTTCATATCTTCATCTGTAGAATATATCTCCATAACTACTAGTTTCCTCAGGGTCCATACCATCATTCTTTTTCAAAAGACCATTGGAAAATAGTGTTTGCAAACGCATCCCTAAGCAATACTGTTGCAAGAAGTTCTTTTGACTAAGTCACTAGAGCAGTTTTCAATAAATCTGTTTCTAAGCTCTGCTACAGTCTTCCAGTGTGGCAGTCAACTGTGCATGACGTTCTGTACAGAAAATAAAACAGTCCCTGCTACAAGGAGCCAACCATTCTAAATAGACAAAGCTGCCTTAAAAAAACCCCCACATTTCTTCAGTTATCTCTGCTGCTAATGCAAACTGGAAACTCTAAATCCAGGGCTAGCTCTCATTTATACTGGAGCTAAGACAATGTAGTCTCAATTTGAGAGAAAACTAAATGCTGCTTTGCTACAGTGTGAAAAAGTGTTTAGAAACATAAATGCTAAACCATGAGATTATTTATATACTCATTATGTGCTTCCAAAATCTCAGAAATAAATGGATGTTAAGACTTGTGTTCATACCAAGTTTCAGATAAAGCCTCTGTTATATCTACATCAAGCTTATTGCTCCACCCATTGAAGTAGATTGTTTTCCACTCATGGCATTAAGATTTAGCTCCAGTTAAAAAACTGTCCTTAGATCAGGTCTCTAAACATTGTTTTAATTCTAAAACCCAGCAATAACACATTCTTCAAAAGGCTTACGACCAGAGTTTTCAGTTCTTGATATCTACTCTAGATGGCAGGTTTTAGTGTATAATGTGCTAAATTCTGTCTGTCACCACCAATTAAATGCCCATCAATAGACCAGAGACACCTAAAGTACTTAAATCCTATATGTTTAAGTCAATAGGATTTAGTACATTCGTGCGTATGACCCTGGCTAACGCTGAATGTTCTAACTATTGAGTCTGAGGGAGAAAAACTATCAGGTTTTGTTGTATTAATAAATTTAGTTCTCTAAGGGTGGTTAGTTATTCTACTGCAAACCGAAGCCTTTCCTTAAAATGGGTCAACTCTTCCACGGTTGACCTTCACCAGGTTTGTCAGAGCTGTCCCCCACCACCACACGCTGCAGCTTCTCGATCTGACTTTCATTCCAGACACTCTAAACACAAAGATTCTGATCTAAACACCTTTTAGGCTGCAGTAGGCAGAGAAGTCACAATCTGACAATTAATTCAGTGTTTCACCCCAAATCAATAGAGTGTTTAGAACACTCTGTGTATACATGCATCCTGATTTGACTGGCTCTTGCAGATTATCCTGTCGCCCTCCTGTAAGGATCTAGAGCAGAACTCTTGTTCTGATGTCCTCTGTGGGCAATCCATTCACCTTTGAATGGGATCCTTTCTGCTTTCTTGCCTGAACTTAGATATAGAAAACATATGGCCTTCTTTGGGATGCTATAAAGCATTTTCTCTCAAACATGAAGAGACCAGATAGCACAATTAGGGAGGAGGGGGTGAACTTTGCATTTATAATATAGCCACATGATTTCCTTTAAAATGAGCTCTTATGCATCGGACCAGGGTTTCAACATTTTATGTAATAGTTCAGTCAGATAAGGCTCCATTTCTTTCTGTTCCCTGCTGACTTCCAGTGCGTGACTATTTTCTGAAAAAGCCTTTTAAGCGAGTTCAACCAGCAGACTGAAGATATTAGTTGTGTTTTGAGATGATCAGCATGGGAGATAACTACTGTCTTCCCTTGAACTCAGTGCCAGTCTAAAGGTTTAGATGAAGAACTTTCTGCCCTTTCAGAAGCAAAGCCAAGTTGCACCTTACTTTGACACTAAACCACAGCCAACTTTTAAACAACCTCCAGCACATGAAGTGATTTTCTACATAAAGATATAACTCCCCATATTGAGTATTGTAAGCTTCAGACTATCTTCCACTTTCTCAGCTATATATGCCTATGCAGAAGGGATTTGTCAAGCCTGTCCAAATCCTGCCAGTTGTGTTTAACGTATGTGTGAATGTGTAATCTATCATATAATCTATCACTGTCTCCAAAGTGTCATGCTTAAGAGATCGTCACAAAAGGGTGAGAGAAAAAACTACAAAGATGTTTTTGTAGTAAATTTATAAAATGACAATTATTTCCTTTGTTCTTTTTCCCCACTTGGCTTTTAGACAGAGAGGCTCAATCATATGAGAGATCTGAGGGGGTGGATGTTTCAGGATGCAAAGTACACTAAATTTTCAAGAATCCACTGCTCATTGTGGGAGCACCATGTTATTGTAGTCAAAAGCTTTCAAGCACCACTAAAGAACTGGTATGATAAATCCCAGAGGGGCTGTCTAGAACAATCTGATCTGCAGACAAAGACACAGTTTTGAAATACTGTGTCATTTCATTCTAAGTGTCTCACCTTGATCTAATTGTCATCCAAAAAAGTCAAAGTTAAATCTAGTAGTTGTGATAACAGCTGGTCTTTGCATACTCTGCTGCACACTGCCTGATCACACTAACGATGACAGGTACTGAGAAATTCCCACATTTATCTCTTATTATCCAATTTTCTAACATTATTCACTTGGGAAGACATGATTACGTTAAAGAAAAATTTCCCAGAACTGAGGGCCATATCAAACAAAGAAATAAAAAGTGAGATTATTAGAATAAGAGGCATTTAAAAATATAGTTAATATCAAGGGGAAAAACCTCAGTGCTTCTGAAGGTTTCAGAAGCATGCACAAAACTATAGGACTAGACATGGCCAGGACAACTGAGCCTGAACTATTTTACACTAGGAACGTGGCATAGTCCTGTAAGTAGGTTCTTCTGACAATTTTTTGAAAGTTGTGTCAATTTCATCAAATCTAATCTAGACAGGCAAGCAAAGGCAGAATTGGTTTTGCTTTTTTCCAGAATTTAACAGTTTTCAGAAATGACCAGCATATTTCTGTAATCCAAAAAAACCCTACACACACTGTGGAAAGACATTAATATTTATGTTCTTTATGCAATTCCATTTGCAACTATTGGTAGGATGATTAAAAGCAAAGAAGGTACTTGGAAGTAGGGATGTAACTGCTGTCTTGAATTTTGGCAGACACAGGAATTGGGAAGGAATTACACATCTTCACAGAATGGTATAGCAGCAACAGTGGGAAGAAGCCTCAATGTGGAAAAGCACACCTACCTTAGGCAAAGGCGCACAAGATACCTGATGTATTTGAGAATTTGAGCACAAGGGCTAATGGCTTTAAACTGAAAGGGGGTAGATTTGCATTAGGTATAAGGAAGAAATTATTCCCCACGAGGGTGGTGAGGCCCTGGCACAGGCTGCCCAGAGAAGCTGTGGGTGCCCCATTCCTGGAAGTGTTCAAGGGCAGGTTGGACCGGGCTCTGAGCAACCTGGTCTGGTGGGAGATGTCCCTGCCCATGGCAAGTGAGTGGAACGAGACGGTCTTTAAGGTTCCTTCCAACCCAAACCATTTGAAGTCGCATGAGACCCTCAAGAAGAGAAAATATTGCACGCATTAATAGTATCACTCACCCTTATAAGGGAAAGGGGAACATCTCAAAGCAAAGTCCCAGTTGCAGAGAGTGTATGAGAACAAGCACAGGCACATTATCTTCTGCTGTTCGAGACCTGCAGTGTACAGGGAATTAAACGTCCCATAAAAAATAAATAAAACTGCATCAGGGAACTGGCTCTGCAGCCAACTCCTCTTCCTAACTAGGAGAATGGCTTTTGCCGGTAGCTTGCACCAGCATTGTAATTGGGAGCTGCAGGGAAGCTCACTCCCTAACTCTGTAGGAATGCAAGCCTAACAACAGTCTTTCTGAGTACCTATTAGGTAATTTGTGCCATAAATAGAAAAGGGTGCAGGGACTGAACCCACAGCTCAAACAAAACACTCAGTTTTATCTGATTTATCCACTCCAGATGTATCCATTACTCAGAAATGTACAGCTGCTGAAGAACCTATTACCCCACAAACACCCCTAGAGGAAACACGCATTCACATGTATTACTGCAAAAGACATCACTGCAGAGGAAGCTGTTTGTTAGACCATAGGATTCTCAATACATCTTTAAGCACATAGCAAATTTGTAAGTGAAATAAATATACTTGAGCCAATCTAGCACAGTAATATACATTCACACTGTCGACCTCTTTTCAAGAAGTTAAGCGGAATTAAGTATAGACCTCATGGGTTTCAAAGACAATTTCCACTTCATTCCAGACTGATCAATACATTCACTCTTTTCTGAATTAGTTAGGTTAGTATCACTGCCCCCGAGCTTCTGCAGGAAAAACAACTGACTCAATAACAAAAAACTTGATTGAATTTAAATAAGTTCAAACTAATGATTTAAGCAGTGGCAAAAAAAAAAAGAACCATACCACGACATGTCTCGAGATTTTTGAAGCAGAAATCAGTTAAACTGCCACAACGACAAAAAAACTAAAGCTGCTTCTTTTTAGGATAAGCAATAAAATCTCTTTGTGCCCATTTGCATCATTTAACCTCACTCCTCCTGACTAAGCTGGTCACCTCAACCCCTTTGAAAGTCCATTAAGAAAACTGCACATTTCTGGAGGGCAAATGAACCCAGCTATCTTCAGGTGATTGCATTTTAGACAAGGATTACGCAGTAAAGGAAGAAACAAATACGAGATGTCTTTCTCCTTTTCTCTCCATTTGCTAGATGCCACCTTGAAGTTTAGGTAAAACAGGTGACTAAAGATAGGTGAGCTAAAGCCAGTCTGTCTTGATTCACTATTGAATGTGATTACCCCAACCTTAAGTTACCCAGTGGAATCCTTACAGCTTACTGTGATGTACATACTAAGGGCCAGTACAAGTAGAGCATATTAATGCAAGAGATGCATTGATGCGTTCCTCTTTAAAAGGAATTTTAAGCATATGCCTACCTCCACAGCTGAACAACAATGCTATTCACAAGTCATCTTACAAAAGAGCAGCTCCTATTTGGCAGAGCTCTCCCTGACTTGGGAAACAAGTGCAGATTTCAATTGCTTTTTGTCTCTTTCTTTCCTGAAGAGACCGCAGGCATCCATCGGTTAACACTGTCTCTGGACTCTTCACCCACAGGCTCCTTTCTAAACTCTGTGTCTACTTCAAAAGATCTAGTCGGAAGATCTCATCACCTTTTCATCCATTTTTGCCTTACCGAGTCATTTCCTTGGATTTCTCTTTTTCTTCATAAATGTCACCCCTTGCTCTCTGAAATAGTGCCTTCCTTGAGCAAAACACTTTTTCCCTCTGTTCCTTTCAGCCATCTCTCTGTCTTGGAAGGTTCTTAATCATAACACTAGGAACTGCTTAACAAACAAAGAGGTTTTGCACTGTGATATGAAATGTTCCTTTGCCTACTCTTCCTTCTTCTCTTTCCTTCTTCACTCAGCTGTCCTGAACTGCCAACATTCTGCATGTGCCTCAGGTTAGAATACATGCATAACAGTCTTTGTCACCATGGTATTACAGGCCAGAAACAGCCCTAAATCAGCCAGATAGGCTGACTTAAATACATTTGTTTCAGAAGCTCTTTGAAATTCATTGGAGTTCTATAGCTGACTTAAGAACTGGATCGTACCTCCAATTAGAAGCAATCAAAATATTCACCTGTGATAACAGGGGTTTCATGCAAAGTAAAAGGTGTGTTTATAGGACAGCGTATGTTTAGATCACGCTAGGTAATTCCTGGGAAAAGAATTGTGTTACATTTAATCTATATTTTTATTAAATAAAAACAGGGGCTCATTTTTTTACCTTTCCCTGTTCCAATAAAAGCATAATTTAAACAAACTCACCCACCGTTTCCAAGTGCCAAAACGTACTTAATCTGTAATACTTGAATGAATAAAAGTATGATATAATTTTACCTTGTTTTAAATGGAAAGAATTTAGTTCATTAAATGACTAATGTACACAGGCTCAGTCCACTTCTAAATTAAGTGTTTTTAATTGTAAGGAAATAAAAAAACAAATGAACATCACATATGACTGCTTTAATTTCCATTCAGAATACTGGCAGCATTTCTACTGGATTCATTATGAGATAAATCATCCCCCGTTCATACTGTTCAGAACCTGCTAATAAAAAGGTGTGTTCCAAAGTTGTGTAGTGGGAGGACAAAAGGACCAGCTAAGATTCCTGATACCATAGTGGTGATATGCAGCTTATTTGCATCCTCTTAGGGGAATTCAGTATTTTAATCCAGGAAAAAGCATCTAAATCTTGTTTATATTATATATATGTTATATTGTAACATGTTGTTATAATACAGAGTCTTTAAATCTACGCTATGTGCGAAGACAGTTACAACATGGGGAAAAAACAACAAACAGATTATATTGACTGACTTGGGTCCATGAGACCATCAAGCAACTCTGAAGTGTTACTAGCTTTATATTCTTCTACTTCGATTAAATGATCCAATATAAATGCTTTCCTTCCCTGGAATGGAACAAATTACTAATCAGGGATTAAACAAATTAGTGATCGGGAGGGTCAGCATATAAATCAGAAACTAGAAAAGAGTCCTGTAAAATCACGCAGTCCCTTTCAGTCTCAGAACCCAGCAAACAGGACAGGTTTGCATAAATGCTTTGCCCACCTTAATTTGGAAAGACAAAGTGCAGAGCTTCGACTGTTTCCAAGAGGAAAATATTCCAGCCATTTAAGAACTGGGAGAAAAACATAAACCTTAGAGGTCAAGACTAGCTGACATGTTCACTTTCTTTTACTACATACTTGATAGATTAGGCAATTTTTTATGACATCCTTAGAGTTGGTAGAGATCTTAAATTATTTTATGCTGGCTGGTGTTTGTAACAACATATGGACTTTGCTTCACAGTTCAAGTAAAATTTGGCATTGTCCTCAGTTATAAATCAAAAACCGAGGAGCCTAAGCATTGTTAGTCATCTCCCCTCTAGTCTTTAGGGATTTTTTTTTTAACTCACTTTAAGTTGTGCCTCCTGCCATCATCCAGGTTTTTTTTTTAAAGACTTGAGAAATAATATTCCAAATCCTCAAGTGAAATAACGGCATAAGTAAATGGAGCAAGGACCAAGACCTAGTAAATCAACTCTGGTTTTAGAACCAGTGTGTTAGCAGTATCTATCTGATCTTTACTATTAGAGACATCTGATTTGATCTAAGAAAAGATTTGGCTCACCCCAATAGATTTATGAATAACTAAAGATGGAATGAGTATAAATTTCTGTAACTTCCCCACGAGTAACAAACTACAGGGTTCCCATTTCAGAAATGTTTAGCGACTGTTCATAGTTTGCTTCCGCCATTCTGAATGTCTCAATTAAAACTATGTTATAAAATGTTCCATAGTTTTTAATGGCTACAGTTAGTATCTACCAATATATCTAACAAAACCACTCAACACTGACAACACTTGGCATTTTCAGTATTTAAAGCCTGAGTTGGGTTTTTTGTTGGATTGTTTGTTGTTTTTCTAAAAAAGCACAGATTAAGCACTCTGTACTTGTATGCTTAACATGGACCACACACATCAAACCAGATTTCCAGTCTCAAGTCCACAGTGTGTGCACTCAGGTTCTGTTATTTGGTATCTCTGGATGCTCATCTCTACTGCAAAGGTCAGAAATTATTTTTTGTAAAAAATTAAACACTCCAAACACTCGAGATTTACAGGAGAAAAGTAAGTATTGCAAGGTTCTTAATGAATATCAAAAAAACCCTGTAATCACATGGTTTTCACCACTCCAGGATACAAACTCGTGCACTGGAAGAGTTTAACCATGATTATTAATTATTAAGAGTAGAGAATGGGAAATAGACTTCCTGCACAGTGTTTATGAATGCTTTGAAGTTCGAAGCACAAATCCTGCTGATTTACATTTGAAATCACAGTGGGTTCTTTTCTACATGCAAAAATTGAACTCCTGATACAACATGAACAGCCATAATTCAGGAAATTCGTAAATGAATTAGTCACAGCCTACATTTGCAACAAATAAATATTTATATGTCGGTGTTCCCAAAGCAATGAGTAGGAATGGAGTGTTCTGTACATGTGCTTTCTGCTGATTATCAGCCCGAGGCAGCGGGGTCCCAGGCATCTCTGTGGGTGACTTGGTGTTTTAGTGAGGAAATTTGGCAGAAGCTGGGGAACTCGAGATTTAGCAGGATCAGTCCTGGAAATTCAGTCCTCCCATGATGAGGACATTGGTAGAACCATTTCACAGACGACTGATCAAAGGCTGAAGACACTTATCTGACTTCATCCATGTTTAGTCTCCTGCTCTCATCAATAGATAACCCAGCCTTCTGCTGTAATAACTGTATAACTTTTTTTGGAAGTGGACTACAGCATGTTTGAACAACAGGTACTGAGGTGAGAAAGAACAGTGTTCTCACTGCACTCCTGCGTACTTGTTTTTTAAAGAAACTAAAACATTTGCATAAAGAGAAGAAATCAAGCTTAAACCTCCATACAGTTTGTGTTTATGCTGTGTACGAATGCATCTTTGTAGAGCTGGGTTTAGTTTTAATAGTTATAAAAACCAGTGTTTACTAGTGTGGGAGGGAGTAAGGGAAGAGTAGAGCTCGGCAGAAATTCTGTATGGAAAAGGCAGTAAATGTGCTGCTCTAACAGCAAGTGTGAGAATCAAGGAGAACCAAGTAGTGACCAACTCCCAATAACCTGACCAACCAGCCCTGTCCAATCTCAGTAATCACTGGGACTCTAAACTATTCAAAACAGAGCCCCAACTTCTAGGCATCACTAACAAGCCAGTGTCTGCCACCGCTGATCGCTTTAGAACGCAAGAATTCCTTGTTAAGAAATCAGGTGCCACACTTCACATACCCAGCTTTTAAATTTTGGAACCAAATCCCTCTCCACACTTTGCACATAGAGTAAGAATCCCATTTATCTCACGAGTGACACACGTACAGACATTTCGTAAGGAAGTCTGATCTCCAAAGGTGGCTAATACAAAGCCTTAGCAATACCCTTTGCACTGGCATTGAGGTAGTGCCTAGAACTCAAGTATGCCCTCATCTCAGGGAGAACTGCATTCCAAAGTGGATCGTAAACTAGTTTATTTGCCTATACTTCCAAGGAGACTTAACCTTTACACAGAACAAGCGGATGATGAACAACATTATTATGCGTGTTGCAAAAGTGACCACATGTTATGCTAATAAGAAAAATGTTCAGCTGCATGAAAATAACCTTCCCCCTGAGATTATTCTATTAAAATTTAATGTTTGCTCTATACCTTCTTTTGAATACAGATCATTTGTTCACAACACTATGCTCCCATTTAATCACATGTTTTTTCCCTTTAATGTCAAGGCCTCGCTAACACGGCACTCCATCCTCATTATCGGCCTTACTGCATTTAGCTGCTGTTCATACACTTTCAACAATGGGAAATCTAATTCAATTTCTAACCATATTTTCCTTTTCAAAATTGTTCTTTCGTGAAGGGTGAAGTTAAATTTAGATGAATTGTGTGTCACTTGAAACAGCTCATCAGAAGCTACCTATAAACAGGTTCAAAATACTTCTGAAGTGGGCCTGTCTTACTGCTTTCGGCCTAGCAGAACTTGACCCTGAATTCACATCCACTCAAAGCAAACTCTCATTCACAGATCATAAAAGAGGGTAAAACCAGAAGAACAGGACTTGAACAGGGAAAAGAATGGTTGTCCCTTGAGCCAGTGACAACGACGGCTATACAAAGCTGGCTTTGAGTCATCTTTACACTGTCCCTCTCTACCAGTTGCTCTGGGCGCACCAGTATGTGCACACAAATCAAACCGGCCGTGCCATTACCTGTGCTCTCACAAGTCGGATGTCTCACAAGGATGGATGCACAGCAAGAACTTGCCCACACAAGAGATGTTTTCTTACTAAGGATAAGCAATAGCAAAACGGCTTTCTGGCTAAATGTGCATTGGATGCTACCACAGAGCAGGAAACACCTGGTTTAATAACACCTCTGTACTGCAAAATTGTTCATATTTATGCCAAGTGATGACTGATTCTGGTAGACAGTGTACTGGCCTGGAACTCAGACTACGTGGATTAAAGCTGCTGCTCTGCTATATGGTTTCTGCTTGACCTTGGTGATATTCTATACTGTACAGGTTATGCCATGCTCGTCCCTCTAACATCCAGGCACCTTCCAGCTTGCCCACGCCTGCACAGTTGCATTAGCAAAAGGAAAAGGTTAAAGGAACAGATCTTGCACCTGCACAGGAGGATGATGTCTGTGATGACAGTCAGCCATTCCTAGAAAATTAACTTGTTCTGGAGTTTCCAACCCCTCATTTGTGAAGTGTAAATTAGCCACCTTTCTATTCTCAGCTGAGCTAGTCATACATGTTACAAGGTCTGCAGAAGGATAGAGCATTGGGTGCTTGGTCTCACCACACTTGGCACTAGGCAGCTGTGAGGAATGCAAATTCATGACTCCGCAGCCGGCACAAGAACAGCAGTGCTTCACATACAGGCAAGGCACTTCAGTAAAAATGTAACATGTCTAAGCAGGCCGAAATACCTAAATATTGGGTAGTGGGCTTTGTGGATCTTGGCATCCCAAGAAGTTTCTGTAACTCCTGAGGGATTTTTCCGTAAGTTACATGGAGCAAGAACTGTGCCGTCAGGAAGCAACTGCTAGCGTAAGGCCCACATCTCAGCTGCAGCAAAGCAGTACAGTAAGAGAAAGCTGTAAAGGAGATCTAAAGCATCTTTGCGGTCTAGGTGGAAATAGGCACTATCTTCTTGCCCGCTACACTTCAGATGTGTGCCCTCTTTACGTGCAGAGCTTGCAGGGGAAAATAAGTGTAATGAAAAACATCACTTACTTCCCCGTGCAAGATTTCCCATAACCTGATCTCTGACCAGAGGTTTATTTAGCAAACGAGCTTCTTCTGTTACAGGGCTTAAGGAATGTGACTTACTGCTTTTCAGAAAAAAAAAAATCTTTAGAAATGATTAAATTACTACGTATTATACTGTACATACTTCATTCCCTACAGTTTGCTTTTGGAAAATGGTCATATGCCTGGTTGGGAGAGGAAAGCTAGAAGTTTTCTGTTAAAGATCAGTGTTCAGACCCGATTTAAATTCATGAATAATTCTGGGATAATAAATGGAAATGCTGTGGCTCAGGACACGAATATAACTCACTCTGTCTCAGAAAGCGCTATGCTTAAAACACGATTTGAATTCTTTCCCAGCCCTACCCACAGTTTTAGCTTGCTTACTACTTCTTCATAAATAAAAATGTTTGCCTGAAAGCACACTGTAGCCATGTTAAAACTGCTCCCATAGGCTACATTACAGGATTAAGAGCTGCCTGTTTCTGGGTTTCCCCTCCAGAAAAACAGCGAGTATCATCTAATTGCAAGGAATGCAGTCATCCAAAGCCTGTGACCATGTAAAATGCAACAAAATTATTTCATACCTCTTCTAGCAAGTCCTGCAGTAAAATGAATACCTAGAATTCTATAATCAACACTTTTCCCCTTTCCACCCAGCCTTCTCCTTATATATTTCCCATCTGGGACTGATTCTTACTATTTGAGAAGTCTTGGGAGATTTTTCTCCTTTTCATCAACCCTTTCAAACTATAAATACCCAAAACCACATGTGAAGTCGATCATGCCCAGCCTCCAACTCAGTGCCTTTTCTACCCTGCTCCTCCCAATGAGGTAATTTTTACCCTATGAATTTGGCAGAAGGAATTCAGGACGTGATATTAACTGCCACACTAGTGACTCTGTACATTGCTCAGAAATTCTATATCAGCTCTAAGATGACGGGGCATAAGGTTTTGCATGTTTTCGTGTAACTACTCCTACATTTACACAGTCCTAAAATTGCATTCAGTCATCTGAAGGCAACCGCAAGGCTGATGTGGCCCCCAGTGAAAATGAGCTTGACACCCCCTGTCATAGAGTAATCACTGGGTCTGCCTCCAAAACCAGTAAATATCAGCAGATCACTGGCCATATACCTCCACACCAGATCTGGCCCTGAGTTTACCACCTCTAGTTCCACCCTTCATAATCCCGTTTCACTTCCTTTTGTGAAAACGACTCCTGGGACCCTTTCCTCAGTAACAATACAAACGCCAATTGAGCAGACGGGGTGTCCCTGCCGCCCTCATCACCTCCAGACCCATCCTCAGCACACGCCTGCTTTCCCCACCAACACCTCCCTGCTGCTTCTGCCACACACACCAGCTCCTCCTCCATACGGACTTAAATGCCATTAAACTGAGCTCTGACAACCAGCCCAGAGCAACAGAGCTTGATTTGCTTCACACCCACAGGAACTGCTTTTATTTATTTAGAATGAACTTCTGCAGTTAACAGAAACTGTCTCAATAAACATTGAGATTTAAGAAACAGGAGCCTGAAACTAAGAATACCTATAGAGAATTGATTTTTATTAACATACAATTAATACCTGCTCTCCGCAATGTGAATATGATTTGTGCAGTTGCGTTAGGACAGATGTTGTATTAACGTAGCTCTGATTGGTGCTGAGCACAGATGGGAACCTGAGCTCCCTTTGTACAAAGGGTTTCTCTCGTTAACCTGTCCACCCGTTAACACAGGCGGCCGAAGCACGTTTGGGACCGACACTGTCCATCGGGTTCTCAGGTTATCAGAAAGCAGCCTGCAACTGGCAGCTCTTCATTTGACTGAGCAGCACAAGCACTTCGCTTAGCAACTTGTTTACATGGGATATGTGCCACGGAAGATGGCCCTTCTTTACTCCTATTTATACGTATTTATCTCTATTTTACTTTAGAAATGGCACTTGAGGAAAGGCCAAGTAAGTTCAAGATTTATACACAGATCCATCTCCAGGAGCCTGAACGCAAGATTAGTCTCTTTACAGAACTTCGTGCTGATCAATAATGATTCTGTCTTGGTTGGACTAAGACAAAAAAAACCCCATTAATTCACTTCATAACCTCTGGAAGGCTGCATCCATACCACAGAACACATTAAAGCACAGAAGTCTGTTCCTGCAAGTACAGAAAGTACAAAACAATCCTTAACAGACTGGACAACACACAAGACAGTCAGTAAGAGTGGCCTTGCAGGTGTGATAGCGGGCACATCTACAGCCTACAGAAGGGAAGAAATACAGCCCTTCTTCCCATGGCCACACCAGCCAGAAGAGCAAAAACTACAGCCAGAAAGCAGTAACGATGGCACAGCTGTGACACAGGGGATATGGAGTGCCATGCCTTTAAATGACTATAGTTAGAGAAATCCAGACACTCAGCATCCCCACTTACATACTATGTTAAACCTCTGACTGATGCAATGAAAATAGAAAACAGAAACTTTTGCTTGAAAGCAAAAATTTTAACGTAAAGCAAACGTTACCGTATCTGAGGAGACCTACTGACATTTTCTATGACAAATACCTTAGCAGACTTGTGAGATGAGCTTAAATACAGCCCCACACCGTGGGCAGTGAGTGGGTGGAGGCCCCAGGTGAAGCTACTCAGGGCCATTAGGGCCTGTTAGCGCCCTCAGGACCCCGGTACCCAGGAACACAGGATAGGCACAAATAGTCTTGGGTGATCCACAGACAGAATTTCTCTAAGTGAGAACTAAATGAAAAGTAGAAAGAAGTTTTTCATACCGACATACAAGAGAGACTTCTGCTGGCAGAGCAGGTGCTTGCAGTCTCCTGATATCCACTCATGACTTCTGTCTCCAGACATGCTATAGCATGGGCAAGATTAATTTGTTAGTGGCATAATGGCTTGGAAAACCTATTAGCTTGTAAGTACTGTTTCAGATCAGCAGCTCCCTGCACAGAAGAATTTTTTCAAATATGGGGCTTGCCTGCCTTCTCTTTAACTTCTGTGCTAGGCAGACAGTCCAAGTGCAGTGGCACAGGGGGACAGTAGGAGACAGTCAAATCTATATGACAGGACCTGAGAGAAGGTCCTTGGATGAAGAGCTGCTACCACTGCAGGCAAACCAGCTTCTCTTGTCTGAACTCCTGCAAGCCAGCGCACATAGGGCAGAAATAACATCTGAATGCGAGACTTCTGTAATCACCAGAACTTCAGCACAAGCCATTCTGGTGAGAAATGCACAGTAGGATAGTGTATGGACACTGAGAAAGAAAATCGGTTCACAGAATCTAAGATCAGTGACAAACTGTGCCTTTCTATAGAAAAAAAAAACCCAACATGGAAAAGACAAATAAGTATAATAAGGAGCAGTTCTATTTCTTCACAGGCTTTGTATCATATATCCAGTTCACACAAACATGCAGGAGCTTAATGCTGAATCTTCTTCATTGAACCTGAATAACTTAAAAGTGATGTGGGATGAGAAACAAGTGGGAGTTTTGCAGAATAGTTAAAAATATGCAGTTGTAGGAAACTTTCAACACTTTCCGTGCTAAGTAACAGACGGTTCAGACACCTCAGTGTCTGCCTTCAGCCTCCTTTCAGTGTCACAGCTTGTTATTTATAAGTTTGTTAAAATAAAACTACCTGAAACTAATGTCTAAATTCTGCAACGTATTAAATTATATAGAGGATAACAGTCAAAAAGAAGCACATAAAAGAATGCTCAACTTTCTTTGCAAAACAGGATTTTAATTCTGTAAGTTTAAATCCTAAACAAGAAGTGGTGCATGCCCCATCTGTGAAATAAGATGAACTACACAGCAAAAATGAAAAGGGTTTCCACTTTTTTTCTGGGCAATCCACCTTGCCTACGTCATAATTTAATGTACAGACTGAACTGGCGTTGCTGCTGAAAGAAACAGCCCAGACTTCCCCACAGACCCAGCGTCAAAACTTTTTCTTGCTGTGCTACACTTCCGACTGTCTGCAGGTACAAGCACTTGCACAGTCATACAGCACAGCCACATCAGGGAAGTGCTACAGTCTGAAACGAAGCTTTCCATCGTCATTTTTTGTTAGATGAGTTAACACAGCCAGATCCCTGATCCCGTTTCCACATGAGGTCCTGACAATGCTTATGCTGGCACAAGCAGGAGCGGCACAAATCCAGACCCCAGTGGCTGGTACATCACTTCTTGCAGCTGCAGCACCAGCTAATGCCGCCTTCAGGGGGCTGTGAAAGGTCAGCCGCGGCTCTTCCTCCTGTGGTTTGGAGCTTTTACACCACGGCAGCAGACGGAGGAAGCCCAAACCACATCCCCACACTGCACTGGGCAATGGGTATTCCTGTCCTGTGTGAAAGAATGTATTTTATCTCTCATCACCAAGCAGCAAGGGGAGATCCTGCTCTGATACTGCTGTTACTTTAATCTACATCTTGGATGAGAGACCTGACTGATTAGGACCGCCCCAACCAGATAATTACCCCTAATCTGTGCTGATCCTCCTTCATTATGAGCCAGAGGATCAAAAAGAAGTCCACTCAGAACTATACAGTACTATACACATACTATACACATATACAGAACTATACACATACTATACACATATACTCATGAACATTATTTTGAACGTAAGGTGACACTGAAAATTTGAAAAGCATCGAGTGTTTAAGAATTCAGCTCCCTGGAAACTCTGAACCAGTCATAGAGAGGAATATAAATACTGAAAACAAAACTAACACTAAAACCAGAACTATATCCGAGACTATGTTGGTTAGCAGCAGCTCTTTTTTTCTCTTAGTCATCTGTGCGTCCAGCCCATGCTGGTTTAGCTGCATCTAAACTACTTCGGCAAGTCTGCAGAGGAGGAAATGTTCTGGCATTCATGGGATGGAGTCTCCTCTGCCTGCAAGAAAATAATCTGTGCTCTGAAGATGAGAACGCCAAGGGTTTCTGCTGAGTGCCAGCTCCGCTCTGGCTGCTGGGAACACGGCGGGAATGAAGCGCCGGTTGCAGCACTGGGTTGCAAGTGTAACTAAGGAGCTGAAATATCATTCTTTTTATCAAAATGGTCTCACAAGTAACATAATTTCTGAACTGGTATGAAATTCACTCTCAAAAACCTACAGTGTCGACAAAAATGTTTCCCATGATATGAGCTCATATCGGTGTATAAGCTGTTGAAGGTTTTCTGTTTCTCAGCATTGCTAAATCACTAGTGGTTTTGTTAGCGTTCAGTTAGCTGTTTAAATATTTAGAGAATTAGAAATATACTAGGATTGGAATCAATTTCTGAGTTCGTGTATGGACACAATGCTCTGCAATTGCAACATTCACTCCAGATTTTGACTTTGAATTAAACAGCAATTGTTTTCTTCTTTATCGGGTTGTCAAGCCTTCCTTGTGATGGGTACAATGACAAAATTCGATGTTAACCAGCACAGATTTGAGCTGAAAGCAGTGTAAACCCTGCAAGGTCTATAAAGTTAGCTCTGTTTAGGTTAAGAAAAAAACTTGTTTGTCTAAATAAAAAGAGGTCACTTCCAATCTGAATGTCACAGCCAGTAAGTTTATCGGTGTCAACAGTTCTTTTGATAAATATAACAAGATGGGCTGAGTTAAAATAATCATCCTATATTTAGCTGTCAGAATAGTTGGATGAAATTGAAATCCTGCTATTTAAAAAACTGACGAAATAAAAATAATGGTTTTTGTTGCTGTTCAGTCATCTTTGCTGAAAGAGAACTGTTTGCTGCCTGGTTTTGTTTTGTTTCGGTTTGTTTGTTTTTAAAATCAACATGTACCAAAAAAAAGGCGAAGCGAACTGAAAGCGAATTACAGAAGCAGCGAAGGGGAACATCTCCGGCTTTGGTACCATCGGGGTTGAGAGCTCCTGCGGCCGCTGACCTGCAGTAGCAGAGGTGAGGATGGCGGACCAGCCCTCGTCACGGTTTGCACAGATGTCTTCTCTTGCATTTGCACTCCTGGAAGCTCCTTTCAAGGCCATACTGTCAACCAAAATCAATCGAAAGCAACTACGTCTTACATGTATTTTACCCAACTGCAGCGAAAGCTTCTCCTCCTCGCAGGTTAAGATCACTTTTAACTTCAAAAGCACCATTTGTGATACGGAGAGTACTGAAGTGGGTTCCTAGGGCCTGCGTGGCAGTTCTGCGGTCACAGCTCCTCACAGCGTGAGGGGGTTCAGCCCGAAAGGAGCCACTGCCCAGCCATCATCTGGATAATGAGCTGTGTGCAACTTCAGACACACTGCACAATTGCAGAGCCATGTATAACCATTACCAGCTGCTGCTTCATAGTAAAGAAATTAAACAACATTCAGTATTCCCCAGCAGCTGCCCTCAGCCCTGTGCAAGAGGCAGTATCAGCCCACTCACAAACACTGACTCAAAGGGTTTAACACAACAGATTTCTTACAGGCAAGGGAGAAACCACACCCCCCAAAGAGCAAAACTACCATCCTTTAGGGCAGACTTTAGCACCAGTCCTGAAGCCAGCCTCTTTCTCCATCCTTCTGAGCAGCTGCAGAGGGGAGCGCTTTCCATCCGCCCCACCACTGATGGCCGCTGCTTGGTACGGCCATTGCCTGCTGCTCATCAGCTCACAGCACCTTCTGCCCCGCTTCAGCCCTTCAGAGGGAAACCAGGCCACACAGGGCCCAAGACACTGAAAAGAACCATCCCTAGTTGGGTTCACTTTTGTCCTTTTTCTTCCCTTCCCAGCTTTTATAGCAAACGGGAGCTGCAGTGGTGGAAGAGGGTCTGGAGGGGAACCGGAGCCCTCCAGAGCCAGGATCTTGCAACTGCTCCCTTGGCAGCAGTTTTGTCCAGAGCTGGTGGGAGGAAACGTGTGCTTTCTGCTAGCACGGGTAGAAAGGGGCTGAGCAGTTACCCCAGGCTAAATGGTGTATTTCTAACCTACTTCATCTTCAACTTAAGTAACTTCAATGTATCTGTCAAACTTGCACATTCAATTACAAAACGCGTGTGTTCGCGGGTAGAGTTCTGTACCTGAAAGACGCTGTCCTAAAATGGAATATCAAATCCCAGACTGAACACCTTTCCCAGTTGTCTGCTGGCCCACTTAGTTTCCTGCTGAGTCCCAGCACAGCTGGCAGCATTTGCTGGTTTATGAACCGGCAGAGCTCCTCAGCCTGCAGTGCCTACTTCTCATGCTTGCAGCTGCTCTTCTTGTTAGCAGAGCCTTTCACAGGCCATGAGAACAGCTGATTGCTATCAGCCCAAGTCACTAAGATTATCTCCTTTTTCCTTCCCTCATCTCCAACTTGTCGTTCTCAGGCTAAGCAAAACAGTTTTCTCAGTCTTTCGTCAGTAGACATTTTTCCCAAGGTCTACCAGGTGTTCTCCTTTGCATTCGTTTGCAGTTTCTACAGACAAACTACCATGTTATGCAACTTATGACCCTAACAGAGTGGAACAAAATATGAACCTGAAAAAACAGTACTCTTGCTAGAATATCTCTAACTACTTGCCTTTTTTTTAATAGCACCTTCACAGGTATTTGATCCTCTCTGTTTTCTGAATAGAGTTCAGCTGCACTCTAGTGGCTGTATTTTAGGATTTCAAGCATTTCGTAGGAGCCTAAACTCCATATTTCCACCTACTCAAATAACAATTCACTAGCAATGGAAGATATGTATCTTCAAATATGCGCTTTTTTTTTTTCTTTCCATCCAGGAAAATAATTGCTAAGGGTTGACTTCAGAAAGAATACGCAGAATTTTTTGTGTGTGAAATTGGATTAGAAGCCAGAATCTCAGACACAGTTTTATTCAAACCATATATTTCAGATGAGGGTGTGTTTGTGAGCATCTGCCTTGGCTGCCAATCCCATTGAAGTGCCATATATAGAACCCAGGTATCAAATTTGTACAGTGACAGTGATTCAGTGCCCATTCCTGTTGAAAGCAGCGGTCTCTAGGTAGTGTTTGCTGTTGGTCTGTGACTTTGCCACTAGGTGGTGAGGAAGACTCATCGTTCCATTCCTGCCAAAAAGCTTTTTGAAGTTGACAAAGACTCCGTTTTTCATCTTGTATTAATGCGCAGGCATTGCAAAGTCAAGGTTAACATTTGACTAAAGAATTAAGGAAATAATGATAAGGACATTTGAGGAGTAGAAAGCGTGAATACTAAAGACATCAACAAACATATAACACTATTGCCACAATTTTAAAAGTGCATAAAATGAAAGCATTTTCTACCATGTCTTATAGATACAGCTTGGGAATAGGCACGCAATGTTAAAAAATGAAATATAGGCTGTCAATGTTAAATATCTCAGGATAAAAGGAAGAAAGTACCCAAGTCTTTAAAAGGAAAAGAAAATGGGCAGGGCAAAACAAACACCTGTCATAAAGATCCACCTCACTTTGGGACTAAGAGAAACATGAAGACTAAATTCTTATGAAGTTTGAAATTTTTTTTTTTTCACTCTAGAAAAACTGATATGTAAAGTGAGTTATTCTAGAAAAATAAGCCATTCTAAAAGCTGTTCGAAGTAAGCCCCTGACACCGCTGAAAACAGGGTGCTGAGGGACAGAACACCAAAATGAGGTGAGAGAAAATGGAAAATATTGAGGCTCTTTGAAGGCAGCAGAATGCGAGCAGTGTGAATTTCCCTCCTACGCTGCCTGCCATGGTTAGACACATTTTCAGACATCAGTCACCAGAGCACCACTCCATCTGAAAGAACTATACCATTGGCAGCTGGTACTTAAGAGACACATTTTTTATGTGGAGGTTGTGTCACTGGAGGCATCAACTATAAGAGACCTTATTCTTTAAAAAGAGGAAAAAAGGTCACAACAGAAAAGGTATGCACGTGATAGTGGTTGTAATGCCAATGTTTCCCAGCACTTGAAGATCTAAGAGCTTAAAATCCATTTCATGGAAGACTGTCAGCTGAAATATATAACAAATTATGTATCTTGTGCTGCCTACTTATTGTGTCTTCACTTCTCGCAAATTAAGACTAAACTACTAAGATTCGAAGCGTGTGATAATTCCCAGCAGATGGTGAGGACTGTCACCTGGTTATCCCGCGTATCTAGCAAAATTCCTGCATGTAGCCTGTCAGACTTAACATTCTTCCCCAGGATGTCTCTGTGGCCCTGTCTGTTGGCTGCAGTTCATGTAGCAACCCCGAGTGGGTAAGTATGGGGAGAGTGAATAGGAAAACAATTAAAAGAGTGAGGAAACAATGTGGGATCTTTTTTCCCAGAATCAATATTTTCCTTTTGTGGAATATGGGATTGGCCACTTTGCATTTCTGGGCCGCAAAGACAGATATTTAAAAGCATCTTTCTAAACAACTTTCTGCAGCCTGGCTGGGACTGGGGGCCATGGCTCATGCACAGTTATTTGAGAGCCAGACAACATTTTCCATTTATACACTCAAATACATAGATAGATTGGAAATGCAATTTCAAATGGATACACTAATCTAACAGTATATCTGAAAATTCTCATGTAGAAAACACAGTTCTGTTTCTTCAGCAAGCTTCACTTGGCCACCATATCCTATGTGTTTATCACATTACAAAAGAAGTTCTAGACAAAGCTCAAGTAAGTGTGCAGCTGGGTTTTGCAAAATGCATGAAATACGCATGTAGCGATAACGTACATACAGTGCCATACACAGGATTCAAACAAATAATGACTGGATAAATGTATTAGAATTTCTGTGTTGCTCTCTAGGCTAGGAGGTTGACTTCAAAGGTGGACTGCTTTTTTCCTGTCTCAGAATCCAAACAAATGATGCTGCAATTCTTCTGGAACACCAACAGAATGAATTTTGATCTAACTAGTTTTCTGTTAGTACAAGTAAGGAGTAAGACAATTGAAATTAGAGCTGCTACACTGGATTTGGGATAGAAATTAGATTCCAGAACGTCAAAGACAGTAATGAAATATGGTAACAGAATGAACAATTAGAAATCACAGAACAGGCTTCTTCCTGTCTCTGTGTGGTAAGAAACTTGTTTCTCTGTTGAAACACAGGGTGTGTGATGGGGTGTCTGAGATGCACGCTATGCCATCTCCCCTCTCCCAGGGTTGATAAAGCACCATCGAAACAGCTTCTCCTTTGAGTATTCTTTGCCACAAGCTGATTTAGTCCTATTCTGTCCCCAAACCTAGATTTACAAGGAAGAGGTGATGATATTTCTGCGATACTGTCAGTACAAGCCTGGGATGATTCATACAGGTCAGTTCAAATAAGAACCCATTAAACACAGCTGTATCACGTGCTTGATAAATGTGACACTGCTTAGAACAGCTGTTGCAGCAGTTTAGTTTTAGAGAGTTTTAAATGCCAACAGTCACCAAAATTTCTCCAGAAAAAGTCATCTACTTTAAATCAGACTGTAAATTTTGAATGGAAAGCTTGTATGTATAATACTATAGAGACCTGTAGACATGATCTCAAATACATGTACTTATATGCAATGCACTTGCGAATTACAGACCCAAGGTCAGAAAGTCTTCGATGACTCGAAACAGCGAGAGTGATGCATTTCATTAGAAAGAAGAGAAACTTTCCAGTGCTTCAGAATTATGAACTATTCTTGCTAATATAGGAAGCTCAAGAAATACCACCGTCCGTGCAGTCTGCTGGAGCAGGTGTGTGCAGCAACCCCAAGCATTCCCACCAGTACAACTTTGTGAGGAAGCTCCACATCAAGAAAAGGGAGAAAGGATACACTGTTTTTTTAAAAAAACAGGCACATCTGGAATTACTAAATATAGTCTCACTGAGGGGACATACTGATATTCACATGCCTGAATTTGCTATACATGACAGATGCACTGGTAATATTATGGTCCTGTGGGTTCTTTTTTGGACACAAAAATCCTCATTAGAGGTAACTGAAAAATGAAGCACTGAAACAATACAAGTGTAATACTTTTTCATCTAAGCTTGTCCATTTATTAGTGCCAGTAAGAGATAATAATTCCTTATTTGGAGGAATGTTGACTGTAATTTCATCCTTAATTCTCGAATAACTCCTTACGTACAACTCCAACGCCAAGCTTGTATTGTTGTACAAATCAAAGAAAGCCAACATGAGACTGGCTAGTGAGGTATGTTGAAGAAGTTTCTCTTAAGCGAGCACTTTCTCATTTCGGGGTGGCTTGTCTGGGCTAGACTTGCACAGAAGCAGCAACCAAAGTCTATGCAGAAAATATGCAATATTTTTATACTGTACAGAGTGTGTAAATATGCAAATATTTATGTACGCTATGACAAGCAAACGGGGTCCACAGGAGCGTTCTTATATGTAGCAGGCAGAACATTTTCAACACTTTGCTGTTCTTCCTTGTTTACTCATTTACATTCAGACAAAGGAAGTGGTGAGGCTGCCAAGCTGACAACTGTTCTGAGAAGAGACCATTTTGTACCAGAGGAAGCAGCAGCTCTCGGGGTGTCCTAACAACGTCCTTCTGAACTCAACAGGACCTGAACAGAAGCTGTGTATTGGGGAAGGAACTACTGGACATGCTGGAGGGGCTCATGCAGAGGGCATTTATGGCTGTTTCATCGATAGCACTGCTATGAACGTTCTGTAACTGCCTAGAGGAGAAAACCATGGATTTGCGAAACATTCCCTACCGTTCAGACGTGGTTACGTGGAACCCAGATGACTTAGCAGAATATTTTAGGACGGTAAGTTTAGCTGTGTTTTTTTCTTTGTATGATAGAGGAGCAAACTACTGTAACAATATACGTATTAAACTTACATATTTTTATAACAGGCAAAGCTTGCAGCAAAACTAAAAGCAAAACCATTGGCAATTAAGAAACTGAGCTAAACCGGCCACTGAAATTTATAAACAAATCTTGAAAGTGTGTTTTAAATTTGGTCTAAGAGAAACCCATCCTCTTTCAGAGAAAGTGTATACTTTACTACCACAATTGTTGATATACGTTAACAGCTGTAGAAGACATTAATGTGTGAAGGTTGCGGTCTTTCTAGATCATCTTTAATGATTTTCAGAAGAGGTTGTTTTTTTTTTTTCAAATTGCTCGGTGTTCACAAACAAGGCTCTGACTGTCTTTGCTAATCACATCCATGTGAACCCAGCCAGAAACTTAACAGTTGTGGATACACGGACTCCTCATTTTTTCAGACGCAGCTGGAAGGACCTTTCACCTTTTGGGTTGACTTCCCTATTCTAAAACTTCTTGGGCAAAACTCACGGCTCATGATTCCTGGCTACACCTTCTTTCCTGTCATCGTTACCTTTCTGAATGTTACCTCCTGTGTCTAGCTGGGAACTTCGGTTTCTTTTGACATCTTTTCACTTGTGACGATCTATAAATTTCATTTTACAATGCAGAGGAGTTTCCACACTCAAGAAATACTTTGAAAGGCAAAATAGGAATTCTCTGCCAGTATATATCCTCTGCACAGCAATACTGACACGTTTGTAATTGCCCAGGAATGTGTAACTGAGCCGATTCTACTGAAATTTAATTTCTGTGTGTTCTCTGTAAATTACTCAATTTTTCAATTCACATCAGAGACAGTGCCTGCTCCATCTCCCTTGAAACTGAATATGTTCCTCCCAAAGCCCAAAACCGTTGCCCTGGAATTTAACAACCAGAAGATTTAGGAATGTAATGCTAGCATAGCTGGTTAATTTTCAAGCAAGCTGTCAGGCTAGACTTGTAAAACCTGGAACAGCTTAGGCTTCGTTTTGAAATAATGCAAAATGTTTTGCTTCAACAGCTCCTACAAGTCTATGAGAGTTTTCTCTGGGGAGCTGAGGCAAGTTTGATACTAGAACACAAAGCAAGATAATGAGACAAACACAAAGTTTATGTCTACCCAATCTCCAGAGAAATGCAACTGCTAACTACTTGCAGACCTCTAATTTTAGGGTGCAGGGGTTAGAGGCACAGGAAAGTGAAACAAAGAATTGGAGATGGAACAGATGAGATCATTACCAACAGGCAACCTCAGACAAATAAAAAACCATTACAACAGTGGTGCATGGTGGTCTGGATCAACGTTTCCAAGAGACTAACAGGGGAAATGGCCTCCTGAAAGAGTTGATAATGACATTCTTAACTGTGGCAAAAGGATGAACTGTAACTGAACGGGCCTGGCTACATTAATTTTTGAGTACCTCCCCTCTACTGATCCAGATAGCCTCCAGGGTAGAGATAATCTTGTCATTCCACTATGGGGGAGGTGAATCAGGGCAAAAGCTGCCTGAAGTCACCTAAGAAATCTGTGTAAGACAATGATGCCAGCCTAAGTCAGCCAGCCCTGGGCCACAGCCATAAGTGACCAGACCTTCTCCCCAAATAAACACATACAATTTCCCTCACACATATCATTAAAGGGTCAAATGTTATACCTTAGGAATGCTTATCTGCATCGGACGAACATATTTTGCCTGCCGCCATACGTTCAAAGTCCAGGATTCAAGTCCAAGAGGGATAAGTAATTTTTTCCCCCTAAACTGATATCATTATGTGATGATTTTCAAAGCACACATTCAAATCTTCTCTCCCCAGAAGAGACTGGTCATGACACAGGGCAGCGGTAAGAATTTAGTCAATTAATTGTTAGCTTACACCTTCCTACTAGCAAAATTCAGTGAGCATACACATCAGTTCCTGCTCCGGCAGGGAGACTGGACTGGATGATCTTTCGAGGTCCCTTCCAATCCCTGACATTCTGTGATCAGCAGTTTATGTAACACTGCTATGAGGTATTCCTGGCATGAATAAAGTCCTTAGTTTCTGACAAATTCTTTAGACTTACCAGTAACAATATCTAAGTCATTATTGTACGTGAGTTAACTTAAAGCCAAATTTAACTTAAACCATGCATTCAAAACAGGGAACGACCATAAACACCAAACTTCAAATAATCTTTAAAGGCTTCAATTTTTTATTTTATAAAAAGCAAAGATTTTCATGTTAATAGCTAAACAGTATCTTCCATCTATTACTTTAAGAATGAGATGAGATCTCAGTCACACTGATATGTCCTACCAAGTGTAGCAGTTGCTCACTGCTGCACCCAGACCTGTGCTGGTAATCTCATGATCGCACTCACTCTATGAAAGAGCCACACAACAGTCTTAATCTGTATTCTAAAATATTTAGCAGAGTTAGGTCTGATTCTGCATATGAGTAACTGAAGACAACTCCTAAAAATATTCCGTCAGCTGTTCAGCTGTTTTCAGGATCTGGTCTCAAATAATACGAAGTTACAAGATCACTCCTTAAAATGAATAAATAGAATAGAAGACGTAATGCTCCCTTTAAGATGTTCTCTGCTTTAGGAGAATTCTCCCAGCAGCACAGGATCATTTCTCTGCGTAACTTTCACGAGCTAAAGTTTCAGGCAGGACCAGAGCCATTCTTCTCTCTCGAAAGCTGCAAAAAGTCACTTTGTCGGCCCGCTCTTCAGGTTCCTTCTGGTATGGACTTGATCAGCTTGGAAGAGAGAAAATGCATTCTAGCCACATCAAAAATATAAGCTGTGTTCTCACATTATGCTGTTACTGTATAAATTATAAAGTATCTTAAGACAACCATTGGAAATATGTAAGAATCATGTCTTGCTAAGTGTACCTAGGGGGTTTTTTTGTTCATTTGTTTGTTTGTGGGCTTTTGTTGTTGTGTTGGTGGTGTAGTTGTTGGGAGGTGTTTGTGTGCTAGTTTCCTCTGTTTTGTTTGTTTATTTTTTCCCTGAGTCCCCCAAATCACTGCTACATTTTTGCCTGGTAAAAGCAGGATCCTGCGTTTTTTATGTACATAATCGGCTTCCAGAACGTACGTCGCTGTCCCAGATGCTACTCTGAATCACAATATTATGGAAAAGCTTTCCAAGTATTACAGATCATTTCCAGGATTGACAAGTGACATTTCCATCCAGAAGAGGAAGCTTTTTGATCACAACAATGAATTCAGGGACTAGGATCATGGCTTGAGTACACTGAGATACTGAGGTTTTTGCTCTATTTGTTTGCCCTGTTTTCCACAGCTGTTCATCCCAGTCAGTACCACAAGTAGTCATTTTCCAAATATTTCTTTGGGCCAGGCAACTGCGAGGTGGTTTTTAAATGTAAGGAACTATATGTTCCTAATTAATGAAAATCCTCAAGTCCACTGAAGAATCTTTGTCTTAAAAATAAAGAAAATGAGCCACTTAGGCTCTAGAATTGAAACATCTACTGAAAGTTAGCCATATGTTTAAGTGTCTTAATCCATTCTTATCACGAAGGGTACAATAATCATCTTCTTTGCCTTGACAGTTAAAGTATAAGGACTGTGAAAAAGTCGTGAGAAAGCACAGCATAAATGGACAAAGGTTTTTGGTAAGTAGAGTTGTAAAATCCTTTCCTGTAAAACTCCCATCAAGTGATTGTTTCAATTCCTCCTTGCTTTGCATTAGCAGATGCAAAGTACTGAGCTGGCAGATGTTTACTGAGGTATAAACACGAAAACTAAATGCTTTTGGTAAAATCAGCCAGGCAACTTGCTTTAAATATCAAATGCTGGGAACCCGAGCATGTTATTTAATACACATGTATTTTAGTACTTTTTAAACTGACAGGGAACCACAATCTCGTCTTGAATTAATCTCTTCCTTTGTAGGAAGTGCTTGTTTTCAAATACTAACTACAGAAAACTCATATTTTAAAATTTTCCTCTCCTACTAAAGAAGACACAGACCTGGTCAGGATGACTGGCCTTCTAGTGTAAGCCCTATTTCATGCCTCTCTAGGTAAATGAGATTTCTTCTACAGCAATACATAAAATCAATTAACTTTAAGAGCAACAAAACTAGTAAGCAAGGCTTACAACAAGGCTTACAATCAACACTGCTCCAGGCTTCACCAACAACTTGGCTTAAATTCAGTATAGTTGACAACTTCCATTGACAGGTCTTAAATACACATCCGTGAAGATGTGTAAGGGCTTTTGTTATTACTTCATTTTAATTCTATTTTACTTTACTTCCAAATATTACCTATACTGTTTTCCCCAAAATTAGTCACTTTGATAATCTGTATAATTAGTCATAATGGGGAAATCTATGCATACCTCTTCTAAAAGGCTTCTTATTTTCTATTTACTTGTCTTAACGTATCAAGCTCTTTGACATTTCATTGAAATGCAACACAGATTTTGCAGACACCCTTAGTAGGACCAGGAGATTACATCTCCCTCCTGCTGGGTGGAGTCAGAGTGATTCAGTGTCTGTCAGAGGATTGATCCCACTGATCCTGAACAGGCAGATTGTCCTAAGCTCAAGCACTAAGGATCTGTAGCTGGAGTGGGAGTTCTGGCTCTGGAAGTATTATGAAATTCTGGAATTTCGTGAGGTACAATAACTATGTGACTTCTAAGTGTTTTTTGTAATTTTTAAAAATTATTTGCAGCATGTTTCTGTAGATACATAGCTCAGAGTGCATCATTTCTTGGGAAGCACTGAAGGTTGAAAGGATGTTTCTGTATTAAGCAAGCAAGCAGCTGCTCACATCTGCTGAGACTTTTTCTTAAAGTTTTGACCTATCAATTATCAATTTGATAATGTAAAAAAGGTTCAACTGTGCAACAGAACCACAAAAAGAGACTTTAAGTGAAGTATTCTAGAGCACAACGCAATCTTTAAAAAAAAGGCTTCTATGAATGGTTTTTCTAAGAAACATCTTGTTGTGTTTTGTAAGTTATTGGAAACTGTCAAATTACTTTTGCACAGAAGAAACTGTTAAGACTGAGTATTTGCAGGTTTTTTATCTGTTGTCAGATCTGTATGGTAAACCTGACTGTAAAAATAAAGCTGTCTTATTCATCAGAATAGCATCCTAGGTTCAAAGTCACATTTCTGTATCTCCTGGCTACTACGAGGAAAGAGCAGTGGAGATGTAGCAGGAGTAAAACCAGAGGGATTCCATGTAACGTAGTCTAATAAAAATCTATAGTATTTAAAATGGCAATATGGCCCTTTTATGAGAGCTTAAATCCATCATATTCATCAGGTTTACCACCAGAATAGAAATCCGGAGAGAAACTTTAAAAGTGTTTAGAAAAAAATTCTAATTTTTCACTAAATCCTGCAGAACATTTCCACAAAGGGAGTATATTTTCTCTTTTTTTTTAACTCCTGAGATTACTCCCAGAGGCAAAACAGCGCTAGAAAACAAATATAAGATTTGTTCTGCCCCAAAAATCATTGATAGTGTTGTGAACCAAGGTGTGATTGGAAAGTTGTCATCGCTGGCAGTAAGAAAGACTGAAAGAACCAGCCTATCATTCGTGTTCCAGGGAAGGTTTGCAAAGCTTGTGGTTAACTAAACAAAGCACTTTCTCAACAGTTGTTGTAATGCACTAATCTGTCCTAAACTCGGAGTTGCACGTGATGGAAGAATAGAGGGGCCGACTGTGCAGGAGCAGCAGGAAAGCTCTCCAGACCCTGCACATCTCAGCTCAGGAGAAATTTGCAACCCAATTGCCATATCAGGGTTGAAGGAGGAAAAAACTCTCCTCCCCATGCCAATTTCTACAAAGATTTTTGTTAGGCTGCCAAGGCTGCTCTTAAGTCCAAGGAGTTTTTGAGCCACATCTCCACTAGAACAGGTGATTTTACATATACTGTTGTGTTATAGATAAGGTTCTTAGCACAAAACTCTACTCCAGGAAATGGTGTGCTATTTTAAAATTCACAGTTTTACCCTGAAACTTTGCAGTCATGCACAACTTTGCCTAATTTCACCATTCAATCATGAAGGAATTCAATATATCTGCACTCACTTAAATACCATATTTTTCAGCTGAACTAAAAAGATGTGAAGCAAAAATAGCCTAAAATTGGAATCTACGGCAGAATTTTGCCTTCCATACCAGGAACAGCCCTTTAAAAAGGACATTTCATTGCACATTGCTTTAAAACCAGAAATGATTAAAAAATCTTTGAAATATTCTGTCATTTCATATCTCCATGATGTTACCACGATGTAGATCTGGATTAATTGTTTGAAACTGTCCACTGAGACAAATTATAGTATCTCAAGACTTCTTTAATAATAAATAGGAAAGGATATGTTTTCCTGTATGCTAAGTGATGGCAATGTACAGGTGAAAAGCAATATCTAGAAAGCAAGAGAATGAAAAGAGAAAAAAACAAAAAAACAAAAAACAAAAAAAAACAGAACACTTAAAAATAGTTGATCAATTTCTTGGTTTACCGTCTGTTCACCTGCCTCAGCTTAAGTATTCTGACAAGCTCTAGGGAGGAAGCTGTTGCAGAAGAGGGTTTTATTTCCAGTTCTTTTGAGAAGCAGAGCAGGAATGGATTTTAACCTTGCCTGTCAGTCCACATGACAATATAACACCAAGAAAGAACAGGATTGGAACCCAAATCTGCCGGTAAACAAATAAATTTACCCAGTGCTCATCTGGTTTAAGATTTTACCTCTTTTTAACAGACTGTCATTAAAACAGTCCAGCTACAGAAATACTTTTCTTTGATGTTAGATGTGATAATTTTGCTGAAGTCCTTAGTGCAAAAACAGATACACATGGTGTGTGTTAACCTTCTAGCTAGTTTAATACAATTGGCAGCAATATAAAGTAAACACCAACATCCAGAAAAACAGAAAAAATACAGAGGATTTTTTATGAAAATGGGTTGACTTCTCTCCTGTGCCATGGGCTGGGCAGGCTGTTATCTGCATTGCTTTTCTACGCGCTTCACATTCCTATCCGTTGAAATTTCATGCCACACTTTGAATATGCAAACTTCTGGAAGTCACAGGGTGCTCCATGGACAATTTGGTGATATATACCTTGTGCTTCCTTTTCAGAACATGTCTGAAAATGATATTCAGAAATTTCCCAAGCTCAGAGTGCCGTAAGTAAAGCCAAACCAATTTAACATTAAAATTTGTCTCAACTGGTCTGCAGCGAAAACTCAGCTGTCTCTTTGTTGCTCATTTCCCAGTTCCTGACTCACTCCCTCTGTGCATATCTTGATTTTGCTCAAGGACATACAGTCTGCTTTGCCTTTGCTGATGCATCAGAGCTTGTGTAAGATGTTTTGGTGAAGCTAAGAATACTGACAAATTTTGAAATACCTGTGTGGTCTGTCGCATTCACGCACTCGGGGTGAGCTGGTGGTAGATCTGAGGGCAGATCAGATATGATCTCCGTTGGATCAGATATGCAAGGACTTGAACTTGAAAGCCTCAGACATTACAAGTTTCTTAAGATCATAGCTACACTTTCACATAATAAAATTCCCAATAACAGGGATTGGTGGTGTATGATGTGTTAATAAGGGGGCCCAGATGCTATTAAAAAAAAAAGATGCCCAGATGTCTCAGCATTTTTGACCTTACTGTCAATTAAAAACAACCTTTAGCTATGGTTACCAAGACTGAGGGACTGGCATTACACCAGATTGTCTGTGAAAAACTCGTTTTGCCATACTGTAAAACATATTGCTTGTATTGCTCTGATAATTTGTTCCTCCTTAACCAACCTTTGGCAAAATTTCCTTGGCGTTCTCCTTGTCTGAACTTCTAATTTTGAGAACTTTTGGTTATTTCCTTTCAAATCTGTGAGTCAAAAGTGGTCAGTGGAAGGTCTAATAAACACACACATACAAGAGACACTAATGTCATAGATGAACAGTTAAAATGAAATCTAAAAATGTGGAGTTGCTCCTATCTCCTTGTCTAATCTATTTATATCTCAAAAATGTTTTGAAAATTCAATTTTCACAGTCCACTTACCTTGTAACACTCTAGCAGAAAGTGAACGGCCTTTTCTAGTCAGATCTTCTGGGTTTCTCAACAAGAAGAGAATTCGAAATCAGGAGCTTTAAAAGAAGAGTGAAGATTGGTACAAAGCTTGAAGAACTGAATAAATAAGTAAAATAATTAATCAGAATGAAAGTGCTGGAACTAATGCCCTTGTTCTCAGCTTTCTCCACAATTACAAGCAGGGAAACAATTCACTAGAATATTGTGCCTATATATGGAAAAAGGTTGGTGTGATGAGGGGTCCTCCATGTAATGAATGCCACTGTTTAAAATGAAAATTCAGAGTTTTAATAGGAAAGAGAATTGATTGCCTAAAAAAAAAAAAAAAATCACCAACCAACCAAGACCAAAACAAATGAACAAACAACAAAAAAGCCTACAAACACCACCAAAACCAAACAGAATAAATTTCATGGCTAGAGAAACCTGACTTTTTTTTTTTTTAATATTAATTTCATGGCTTCAGAATCTCCATGCTCTTGCCAAAACGGAAAGTGCTTGCTGTTGACTTCTACTAGAGCACATTCAGGCCTTACTTTTATATCATAATGCGAACCTCACCTAGTAGGAAGAGTTTTTCTAGCAGCTGAAATGCACATTAACGTATTGTAGTTATAGTAGCTGATACTTAAAAACAGTGCAAAAATCTGAGCATATTCTGTAAAAATGCTTAATATAAATAGCAAGCGCCACACTTACAGCGTTGGCCAGTGGAACGAATAAAAAGTACATATACAAGGAAGATGGTTCTTCAGTAACTTTAGCAGGGTTACGCCGACCTACATGTATTGAGAACAGAACCCAGCACTTGCAACTCTACAGGGTTTGCAAACCACAGCCTACATCCACACAGACCTCCTGAGCCGGCTCTGGTTTTACTAAATATATACCCTTGAGCAAATCTACTGATCAAATTTTAAATATAACTGTGTCATTACTTGGGGATGGTTCTGTGACTTTTACAAGTGTCTAAATAGGTGACAGTTGTCATTGCAAAGCCACTTCCTGAAAGTGACAAAAACCCACACAAACTCCTGTTATTATTAACAGAATTATTATTTTGAAAACTAGTCTCTACAAGCCATGTTAGAGGTGCATATCTTAATTCATCATTTTTTGGCTCATTTTTAAATACCAAAAATGGATTCAAACACTATTTGGAAAACTAAAATACTTCATAAATTCTTTAAAACTCTGCACTAAATGGGCTGAACTCTTTACTGAAAACTTTGCTAAAAATTTATGTATATAAGGGTACCATGTAAAAGTGGCCGAGGCATCCAGACGGCCCTGCAAGTTTTATTCTGGCTACTGTTTTGCAGGTGAAAGGGTTAATGGACAGTAAGTCTGCCCAGGTTCCACTGCAAAGTCCTGTGCAAAGGCCACTCAGAGACTTCCTGAGGGGTCATAACAAACTCCACATCCAACCACCTCACTAGGGGTCACCATCCAACTTTCGCGTGTGCCTGGCAGAGCCACTGAGGTCTCGTACACAAGGTGACCGTCAGGGGCATGGTTAAGGAAATCTGTTCCGCAGGGAGGTTGTGGAGTCTCCTTCTCTGCAGCCATCCAAACCCGCCTGGACACCTTCTGTGTAACCTCATCTGGGTGTTCCTGCTCCGGCGGGGGGATTGGACTGGATGAGCTTTCGAGGTGCCTTCCAACCCCTGACATTCTGTGATGTCTATTGGGGCCTTATCTCTTGTGGAGGCTTGTGCACCCCAACTTTGTAATGGAGTATTTGAGTGGAGCAAAATCAAAAGTTGTCCTTATCTTTGAGCCATGCATAAAGCTGTGCCAGACAGAGCATTAGACAACTGGAAACCCACGAGCCCTCCTTTCCTTGCAGTATCAAGGCCTTTACATAAACCTGCAAATTTTGAAACTATTATTCTATTTTGGGCTTCTCTGATAAATACGAAGTTTTACCTCTCATTCAGAATATTTACCTTGATGATGCTGTCACTCCTTGGAACCCTAAGACCTCACACACTGCTATTAAAGCAATCATAGGGAGAAGTTTATAAAATTAACTTTGCTTATTGCTAGGTTTCGATTTAACATGGAAGTCTTTCTTTCTTTCCCATTTATGTGCACAGTAGAACCAAAGGTCTTACTCAAGCACAAGGTCCCAAAGCAGAAGGCAGAGTAACAGCTCCACTCACCGCTTCCCTTTCACTCTTTCCTTTAGACAAGAGGGAGGTGGGAAAAGTCACTTGGTCTTTGCCCGTTCTGAGTTGTAGTTGAAGTGCTCGGGGTGGACGTAGGGAAGAGGGAGTGAAGAGAGATTCTTGGACTGGTTTAAAGCTCCATTTCCAAAGGCAGTGCTTGGACACACGCTGAGATTCAGGCACTTCTTCAAGCTAGACAGAAAATGCCACCACATAGTATTTCTACTTGAATATACATCAATACATTTATATTTGAAGATACAGAGTACCACCTTTACATCACCTGGTAAAAGTTTTTAAGGATATTAACCAATTTATGCATAGTTGCAATTCTATGAAAAGATCCATGCCTCTCTGTTCCAGCGACCTACATACATCTGCTATGGCACTGATGAACTGGCTTGAAAATCTGATACTGCCTGATCGCATGTGGTGGAACCGATACATCGGTCAAACAGGGAAGGGATATGGTATATTTTACACAAAGCAGACATTGAATATCTGCCTTAAGCACTAAATGAAACTCAGAACTAATGGTGAGGGTGTAATTAACATTTTGATAATAAATTAAATGAAACAAAAGGCCAATATACAGCTTAAGGGACACATGGAGCTTTCTTATTGCTCATTATCACTATTGGCAGTCACAGAAGGCCATGAAAGTCATAGTTGTGGATAACAAATGTGAGTCTTACAAAATACTTTAAAGTGCATTCATTAATTCAGAATTAATAAACAAGAAAAAGCAAAGATCTCATTCAAAATAATGTTGGTGGTTGATCAATACCTGAACCATGATCTAAGCACTGAAGTTAGTCTTTGCCACCCTTATTGTTTACCATCTCGAGATAAAACATTTCCAGGTTTCCAGGAAGCCAAAGTACTAATACAGGCTATTGTTTCTTTGGCTGTCCTCAGTGGCAGGTTGCTGGCAAACCTGAGATTTGAAATTTTCAACCTTGATCAGAAAGCTGATGGTACTTGTGAAAATTTCCAGTAATAAAAAGAGCATCATTGCACTAAAGCACATAATTGCATCTGCCATTTCGAGCATGGTAAGTGTGCTGAGTTCTGAGCCTACAGATAGGGCCCAGTCTGAAAGCCATTCTGCTTTCAGGAAAGCCCAAATGCAAACCTAAGAACTAAGAAATCTGCGGTGCCCTTCTCTTCTGTAAAGGCATGCCTTGGGCAGAGGTGAATGCGGGCACACTCTCTCAGATGGCATGCGAAAGGTTGTTGAAAGGTTTAGAACATTTGTGATATTCAGGCAGTTTCGAAGCCAACGTAACAGTATTGCATCTGCCCAACAGACTTTTCTCAAAGGCCAAAACCAAAGACTGCACCACAAACTGTGTTCTTGACACTATGCAATTATACAGCTTCCTGGATCTAGAGGACTTTGCCTTCCGCTCACCCATCTGGAGTCCTCTATTGCCACACAGGTAGAATGGATTCTAATTGTGACAACAATATCTGCAGTTAGCAAAGAAAAGCCACTTTTGGATTACTGCTTTGCGGGTTGGTTGCGTGGTGTTGTTTCTTTATTTTTTTATTTTCAACTTCCTGCCAGTTTTGAGCTAAGCGTCTGGTGGAGGCGGTAGAAAGAGAAAGAGAAGTCTGAGTAACATTTTCTGCAAGCGCTGTTGCCTTATCCTCTCCTATCATCCACTCCCACAGTGCAGAGAGCAGTGTGGTTTGGGCACTTCCTTCCTCACATGACTACAGACTCGGCTGCACCGACCTTCTGTGATAATGTTCCTTGTAAAGCGTTACCATTCTAAGCTTCGCTTTCTTCTAATAACCCCCCTGAGCCACTGGTTTGAAGCATTTCAAATAAACTTGAAGATATGCATTTTAAGCAGTAAATGATTAATTTTTTTGGCAGCAAGATACGATGAGCAACTGTTTCAGTCTTTCCTCAAAAACCAGTTGGTGTAAATCCTCATAGGGGCCAGCCTAGGTTTACTCCAGAAAACTTCTGCTGGTGTCTCATTCATAGCCAAGGAAGTCTGAACTAAAAAAATAGCTCTAAAACCAGTGATCTTCATAACTGAAAACAAACACAAAATCACAAAAGATTTTTCCTCTACCTCTTCTACAGCTGAGAATAAGCCACACACGGATTCTGTAATCCACATCTCAACCAAAGAACTGCTATGTGCAGTTCACCCCGAGCATTTCCTGGTGTTTCACATGGAACTGATGATTCACACAGCAGCTGCCTTATCACTTGCAGCAGAAGGAAATTTCTTGTGCAGGGGAGTGTTGATTGCATGGGAAAGAAGAGCAAGAGGAGTCCTGTGTCTATCACTTGCCATTTTTGTTGCTTTATACAATTTGCTTACGTAACGATGTCAGATCTGGACAGCTGTAATCCTTAAATTATTCACATTTAAAACTGTGCTTATTTCAAAAGGGGCAAGTAGGACAATATTTGCTTCAAATCAGCAAATTGCAAAGCACTGTCTTTAAAAAGAAGAAAAAAAAACCAAAATATTTTTCCTCTGCCTTTTTATTTCCATACTTGGATCCTTGAGTACGTATCCCTAACTTCAAATTACCCATCTTCATCCTGTTCAGACACAGCACAACCATACTGATCAGAAATTGCTTGTTATCTGATACTTGCTGGCAGCCTAATCTGTCCCCATAGCACTTTCCATAATCAAACAGAGCCTTGAATTTATCTCTCAATGTGAATTACAGCCAGGTAAGTATCAGGAAAGTATCAAGGGCAAGAGAAGGAATATTCAAAGCGTGAAAAAAAATTTCAGCATGGTTCAGGATCAAAAAAAAAGGGTATGTTTTTGTTGGCTTTTTTCTTTTTTTAATATTAGACTGCTTGAAATTGCCAGGCCAGAAAAGCAGTTAGACATTCGCGAGATGCATAAATGAGGTCATTTGGAAAAAAAAAACTAGTGGATTATTATTGCTGAGTAGCAGAAAAAGACATGACAGGAGAAGAAAAACAAAATAGTGTTAACTGCCTGGCCGCAAACAGAGATTTTATAATACTGATACAAAGCTTGATTGATGAGTTTTAAGATGTATGGAAAAGAATTCAGCACTAACAATAAAGCTAAGATTTTACAGAATTTAGAGTCTGAGATACACAGACATGTTGAGCTCCTGATTTTTTTTTTTGGTATTACCTTTATTTCCAAAATTGCTGTCTCTGATAGACCAAAATAACATAAGCTAGAAGTAAAATGGGATATTTTTAACCAGCTGTATGTAACCAATTTGCTTTGGTTCTCACAGAAATTTCTTGGTGGGACTTTCCTAAAAAAAAAATAATGAGAATTAAGAATCAGGCCGTGACTCATCATAGGTATTCTTTGAAACAAACCCACCATTATTTAAAGCAGTATTCGAATTCCTGATGTCTACCACATCCAAAGTTTCTAAGGCTTGCTGGGATTGAAATTTATTTTTAAATGTGATCCAACAATATGTGGTTTTATCTATGTAAAAATTTCTAGCTTTCAGTGAGATATATTATAGTGCAACTTTGCAATAAGATGATAAATTCAATATTTTTACCACACAGTAAATAATAATTCTGAAACACCAGATTTAATTCAGCAAATATTGAGGGAAAGCAGCTAAGAAAATGACTGACAAGTTTCAAGGAGGTTTGTTTTTTAACTATTTTTTGTGTATCTTTTAAATAGGATTGTGAGTAAATTAAGTCAAGAAATAAACAGAAATGAAGGGAGGCTGTCATCTTTCCTTCAAAAATTGTAAGTAAAACGATTCAGTTGTCTTTTTTAAACCTTTCAGATATATTTTTTTCTGGAAAGTTTTCCATTCAATCAATATAACCTGGGTCAGCGGGACAGCCTGGAAATTGTACAAAATAAAGCTCTGGTTTGTTACTCTTACGCGTTAGGAGTAGCAAAGCCTGAGCCCATGAACACTCGAGACACTTCTGCCACGTCCAGAACCAAGTAACATATACATTTCAGAAAATTTTCCACCTCAGTAAATTAATCTTTAGGAATGCTATAGAGCCCAGACACATGTTACTGAATCAATAAATCATCACTAATGAATTTCACAGGTCTATACATTGTTACACTTTTTAATACTTTATAACTTATCATTGAATATAATATCCTTGCAATAGAAAAAGAGGAAAAATTGCAAGAACATTACATGAGAAACGAAAAATTTATATTAATTTACAAGGAAAATCTACATGTAGTCTACATAACATGGTTTAACATAATCTGATAACAATTCTACGCGTTTGCATTGAATTCAAAACTAGAATTGAAAAACATAAAAATATTTATCAAGCGTACAAATATTTATGAACTTGACTTTCAGCAGCTTGAATGGAATTAGTAAAGAAAGTTTCTAATTTCAGGACTTGGTCCCTAGTACCTTTATTTACTGAGCCACTTTGTTTCTAAATACTCAATGTCACTGACTTGAATTTTTTTCAAGACAGTTTAGCTTACATTAGGATCCTGCATGTGAAATATGACATAGTGTGTTTTTGGCATTTGGGGCAAAATTAAACTCATCTATATAAACTTCATTCTACTGTTAAAGTTAATAATTGCCTTTATTCACTATAAACTTCAGTATGCTTCAAATATCTAAGAATTGCAAATTGAAGGAAATTATTCATTTGTATCTTTGTTATAGGGGCCAATCACAAAAATGTCCTGAAAATACAGGTGAGTATGTACTGGCAGATATCTCTAACAACAAAATGTATTCAAAAAATGTTAAAATGTTAATCCTTGCAGGGTGGAGTAAAGGGGCGGGGGGTAGGGTGGGGAAGAGTGTAACACAAACCAACAAATAGGAAAGGATCAGAGCATGAAGAAGTTGCAAAAAGAATAAAGAGTAATGACAGGAGAACAAGCAAGAAAAAATATTTTTAAAATAGAAAAGATGCTAAAGAAAGGCAAGAACAGAGACATTTACATAAGCATCCTCAAACTCCCTTTCTTTAACCCAATATACAGTATCAGTGCTTATACATTTCTGCTCCAACACCTCTGCCCCTTGCCCCTGCTCCTAGCAGCACCCTGTATTAGAGATGTACATTTTGAGGTGCCTGCCATGTTCTGAATTCTTATTTCATTTATTTGCTTAATAGGCCATGAGCACTTAAAACTTCTGCAAGCTACCGTGTTCCCCCAGTCCTACGGAAATTAAAAAACATTTTGATATGAAAGCTAAAATAGTATTAAACAAAGAGATAAGAAGTCTGTGCTCATTCTGAAAGCATTCTATGTCAAATCATATTTAAAAATGGAAGTGTAAGACAAACCTGAAGTGACAGCACATATATAATCGCACACAAGGATAGCTATACTCGTAGTTCTGAATCGGAATATTATTCGTAGTACCTTTGATGACTGCCTGCCTGCAAAGACCTACCTTGTTCCTGTACATAGTATTGTGGTTTAGAGCTGGTCTGGGATGTGTTGTGTCCTTTTTGGTCAAGTTATATTTTGATAGTTTGAAGTTGCACAAGCTAAGAAGCCTGTGGTTATGCTTCTTTACGCAGGATTCAATCAAGAAGATGGTGGCTGGTCTTCATTTGTGAGTATCAGGTTTAACAGAACCTACAGGTTGAGTGGATTACCTCTTCTGTAAGGTCTATCATTCCTTGCATTATCTGCTTGGGGCAGCACGGATGGAGCGAGCGGTGGCAGGGGCTGTTAGGCTGAGGAGAAAGAGAAGCAGGACCGTTGATGGTTGGAGCAGCTGCACACAGATTTCTTCCCTGAGAAAAGGCTCTCCCCGGTGACACAGGGCAGAGCTCCAGAAGGGCAGCCCTGCCGTCCTGCAGCAGTCACGTAGCAGCTCACAGCCTATGGCCAGGTCTCTGCAGAACCACAGCTGAATTTGATATACCTGTCTCAAGCTCTTAAAAGGGGTGGCTAGCAAAGGAAGGGTTGCTATGTTATCCACTGGCAAATTCTCGCCGTTTTATTCTCTATTGTTGATTCGTTGAAGAATCTAACTTTTTGAAACCAGCTAGACTGCAAAAGTTCCTTTTGCCTTTCGGCATAGAAAATACATTGGTGAACGTCATTAGGTGAAGCACAGACAACACAGGTAGCTAAATGAATAATCTGACATACAGCCAGGGTTTATAAAGGTGTCTTACACTTACCAGTGCAAATGTTTTTTTTGCAAAAAAAAAAAAAAAAAGAGGGATTTTTTTAAAAAAACACTTGCTACTAAGTTTGCAGGAGATTGGCTGCTATTTTAGAAGCACAAAAGGTAAAAGCAACCACTCACAGAGCACCTGGGCTCTGTGGCAATGCAGAGCTAGTCTGGAACTTCCAGCCAAGATACCAATGACAAATTGAATATTCTTTTTCTTGTGAGCCTTGGCAGACTGCACAGAAGATGTGACAACCACCACTACGCTATCGTCACTGTGACCTTATTAGGTCCTGCAAGTTGTATGAAGCTGTTTTGGTTCTGGTCAGCAGAGAACACCAAGACCCATATAAAAGGCCTCATTTTTTCTGAAGTATTTTTAAAAAGTTGAGTTGCAGGCTGTAGCATACATACGATTAACTACAAATGAATATCAACAGGCATAAACTGCTGCTCTAGTGTGTTTCTAGGAGGCACTGATTTGTTTGCTGATGCTTTGTCTGTCACCTAAAACAAAAGCACTGTGCATTTCAATAAACGATAACCTTATCTTAACCTTCCACTGCAGTGACTGTTATAAAATGATGCTCGTTCCCTTTCTTAAGCTGTTGAGTGCTGTATGCATTAATAAAATGCTGCCTCCTTTCCCCATTTTATTTCAACAGACAATTTTTTCACTCAAAGTGGCTGTAAAAGCTCAATATCTTCCATAGAAAGGTGACAAGGCAACTGCACGGCAGTGTTTAGGATCTTGTCACAGCATCCACCTTTTCTGTACATTTGCCAGGATGAAGAGGATGATGATGACTACGAAAGCCCTGATGACGACCAGGAAAAGGAAGATGAGGCTGACTACGAATCACCAACAGAAGAACCTGAGGAGGCAGAACATGACAGTGATGGCTATGAGCCACCTCCATCCAATAATGATGAAGCACACCACAACGTCATATTTCCTGCCAAGTCACTGGCAAACAACACAGATTATATAGGTAATTACTAAAAAATTAAGTGTTATTAATAATTCGTAAATGATATTTTCACACATTATCAGCCACATTTTAGGTGGCTGGTAATGGAATATGTATTTTTTCCTTCAAGTCATCAGTGGAGTTCATGAATAAGATTTAGTGACACAGACTTATTGCACATTGGTGGCTTTGTGACTTTTAAAGCTAAATCTTCTACTTCAGACAAGCTCTGTTGGGTTAAAGATTAGTTTTGTGTGATGTGTGCATTATGTGGCCTTTGGTTTGAATCTGCATTATATTAAACACGTGTATACTGTATTAGTAGTGCAACCTTGAACAGAGCAAGTTGTCACAACAGTCACCAAAAACTCTAGTAAAAATTGGGAAAAGAAAGAGATTGGCTTTCTCTGCCTGTCGTTTTTTAATGTCTGATCCTTCAGCAGCCTGCAGGTGAGGAGTCCAAAACCGCCCGTTAGCCTGGCTGGTGTTTCACGCAGTCCCTGCAGCAATGAAAGGAGTGTGAGCCAACATATGGAGTCACCTCACCCCCAAAGGGACGAGCCTCTAACTCCCAAAACAACACTGGTCATAAAGCAACTGTCCATTATGTTCTCAAACAATATCTTTATGATATACTAACTTAACTATTCAGGTTATTGCAAGGGCTCTTTTTCGTAAAGATCTAATGAGAATAAAATAACTGAACGCTTTGTGTAGTTGTTTACTTGCGGATTTTTGTTTCCTTTAGACAGACCTCCATCAACCAGATCATCTCACCAGCCTCCAGTACCACCCCAGCGACCCGGCCCGTCCCCAGTACCAGCCTCATTTGGGGGAAGAGGTGCTTCTGTATGTTTCTGTCCTAATATTTCATCTATTTCCTTTGCCAGTACCTCCTTAGAAGTCCAAGTATAATGCCAATTTTATACAGATAGCATATATAGAGGAAGAATTTCAGCCATCAAAATAGATTTGAACTCTGTTACAGAGTGGCCGGCCATTTTTTCATGGAACAATTAAATTTCATGGGACAAATATATTAAGTTATCTCACATTACTTGGCTGGAAATTTATACCCATACGTGAATGCTTCTCCACTATAAATGATAGATTTTGATAGATCTCTCTTTGTTTCTCCAGTGATATTTGTAAAAATATCCAAGCTATACTTCTAGCAATTGTCCATTTGAATTAAGATCACATAAAAGTATAAGGGACTGTGTGAGAACCCTAATGACCCAGATTTTTTTCCTTTTTTTGGTCCTGTGAATAGTTCAAAACCAAAAGCTATTGTGCTGTTTACAGCTGGCACTATAGGTTCACTGTAGGCCAGAAGAGATGCACCTACCCATGTGCACAAGTAAAGGTAATTTTAGGATGACAGAGGGACTTCTGGTGTGACCCACTGTCACACTTTATGTAAATAAACCACATAGGACTCTTAGGCGCCATGAGCTCTCTTTGGAATAAGAACGAACACTGGATGGCATTTGTCTGGAGCGTGTCGGTTTAGATGCAAACATCTTTTGCAGCTGCTGACAGCACAATGCTGTTTGACCTCAGCTCTCCCAGTAACAAGGGAAGTCCTTTCTCCCTCTACCTTAGGAAGCAACACAGACAATACATATTTGTCAACTTCAATGTTACGTCCACTAATTTCAATGCTACTTTTCAAAATTAGCACCTGCTGCACTGAAGGGGCAAAGATACAACAGCATTGTTGAAGCTCTTGTTGCTTTCCTTGGACAACACTCATGCTTTTCCCAAAGACAGCATCCCACTAGAGTATTCCCTGTGAGACAAAACAGAGGCTATTCTGCACCTAACAAAGAACACATATGTAGGTCACTCTTCAGGAGCGCTAATGGCTTCTGTCCTTCCTGCGGTGGACAGAGCCCTATCCCCTGTGCTGTGCCACAGACAGATGTGCTGCAGCGGGGTTAATATACTAAAATTATACCAGCAGAAGACACACTTTAACCACGTGTAAAATATTTGTTTCAGCTGCCAGCTTTTCCTCCTGCACCAAGCAACAATGACTTGAGTAGAGACAGAAATATCAAGCCTTCGAAACGTAAGTCCAGCTGGTTTTCTCTTTGTGAAGCTCTTGCCACAGGCTGGATAGCGCTTCACTGTTGCCTGTATCCCCTCAGTTCCACTCTCTTTGACTATTTATACAAATGCCTCACTTGTTATTCTAAGAAGTAACACCGGTTCATGGCTATGCAACATAAAGGTATATTGACCTATACCATTTTTTGTGTTTAGCCCCAGCTCCTTCCATAGACAGAAGCACAAAGCCCCCCCTGGATCGCCTTGCTCCCCCATTCGAAAGAGAAAGCCTGGGATCAGGTCAGTATTTGCTTATGCTAATACCAATGGGGTTTTTTTAATAATTCAAAATTATCAGTTTGAATATCATTCATGCAAAAGAGCGAGGCTCAACCAAATGTACTGTAATCCAATCACATAGAAGGTGATCTGTTTATGAATAAATAATGGGAGTGGTATTCACAAAGTGAGAGAAATTGTATCTAGAAAGTAGCAACCCTAGCTCAGGACTAGTTGAACAGAAAGACATCATGAGATCACTGTGCAATAAAGGTCTGATGTAATATTTAAGTGAATGAACAAGGGAATATTCAGTAGGTTAAAGGAAGAAATAACTTTTGCATACAAAGCTAACAAAAATCTGCATACACTACTATATGTAACATGGCATACAGACTTAAAAGAATGCTGAGAACTGAAAAACAACCACAAAAAATGGCATTTGTTTCGGACTTGTAAACCATGTTTTACAGAGAATCTAAAGAGACTACTCTATGATTTTTATTTATTGTCTAAACACTTCCATGTGGTACATAATGACATAAAAGTATCCAGTAATTTCAAGTGGAATCATACAAACTATGATTGTAAAACATGCCGCTTTGAAAATTTTTAAATTTTCCTTTAATAAGAAATATTGCAATTTTGCCATCTCTAGCAAAGCAAAAATATTTTTCTGGCTTACATCTCAGGAGGCTGAGTACTTCAATCTGCAAAATTCACTGATATTCAAAACTTATTTCATAGAAAGTTTAATTAAATATCTTAATTTTATTTTTTTCTAAATGTAAGCTTTTAATATTTTCAGGGAGGAAGCCGACCTTCCCTGAAAAGGTAAGGCCTTTGTTGTTTGGTGCTTCTTAATGTTTTTAACCTATTGTGATACACTTACACATTCTCTTAACTCTTCCTTGTTGTTTTACAGCCTCTGACTTCACAGCTAAGGTAAGAGTTTTGCCTTTGGAAAGGAGACTCTCCATGCCAGTATTAGCCAGATATTTTGCAGTAAGCAGACTTTTGCCTTTATTTTACCATCTTGCTCCTGCTTTAGATCCCTGGGGGAACAACTAGCAATGATGCCAAAACCTCCTGTCCCACCCAGCGACAGATATGAGAGAGGCAATCTGTCTCAACTAAGGAAGCAAACCCCTGTAAAGTAAGTGTTCCTTTAATTGAAATGTAATGAAAGTATAAGTGAAATTTGAGAAAAATACGGATAAGCAATACAGGATAGTATAATTTACTGCTACTGCATGACAGTAGTGTCTGCAGATACCAAAGTTTTGCTTTGTGAATATGTGAAAAGTGTCTCTCTCCAGGCACATCCCAGCCACTACGTAGGGCATGACTCACTGCCAAGTTGCACAAAGATATATATGATCCATGCTTATTCCAGCAGGTCAAGCTCTTGATCTAGCGAACATTCTTTCATGAGTCCTATTGCTATCTCTTGTAGGGTGTTAGGAAAAGAAAGCTTTACTTTCCTACCATTGATTTTACTACTCTGCAAAAGTCCTTAATATCAAAGAGCATTCTGTAGCAGAAGCAGCTCATTCTCTAGCATTTTGTAGGTAACTTGTGGGCTGGGCAGTGTGACTGATCTTAAACAAAAGAAGAAAGTGATTGAGATCTGCTAATCACCCCGGATAATTTATCTGAGAAACAAAGACTGGAAGGCTTGTCATGAGCTCCAGCAGTGTTGCAAAGTACTACAAATGAGTTCAAGGCTTGAAGTCTAATGTTTCATTATTGTAAAATCTTGTTTTAAGCTATCATCCTATAACCAATTCATCAGACAAATCCCTTGTTGATAGAATCAAGATGGGCAAAGAACTAGCATAAGGTCTTAAATTATTAAATTCTAAAATGAGAATCTTTATATATTTTTAATTAGGAAAAAAATGTTTCTGCATTCATTGGGTCTGTAAAACTATAAATTCACGTCTTAGTTGAAAATATGGCCTAATGCACACAAATTGAATGAGTAATAATCCATCTCTGATTCGTGTTTTGTTTTCTCTGTTTCATTTCAGGCAGGGTTGGCCACCACACAAAAAAAATGAAGTAAGTGTAGTCTCAAAGCAAATATTTAAATGTATAGGGGCCACAGTAAAATTAAGTACCTGTATAAACTAATAATGCTGGAAAAGGTAAACTCTTTTATTTTATCAGTCATAATGAATACTGATGGATCTTTTATAGTGCACGGTTTCTTTTTAAACAGTTCTTTTATGTCAAGCTCAGTTTCTTCCCTGTGTGCTTCATCTTAGACAACAGGAAGAAAAAAAGCCAGATTTGTTTAGGTTTGGGGTTTGTTTTGCTTAGGTTTGTTTGGTTTGGGTTTTGTTTGGTTTGGTTTATTTGGTTGGTTGGTTGGGGGTTTTTTGTTTTTGTTTGGTTGGTTTTCTTTCAGCTTAAGCTGACCTAAGGATTTCACTTTGAGCTGTCTGAGCGCCTATACTTACTGAAAGAATGAGGAGAGTTTATTGCTGCTGAGAGTTTCTGACTACTTTGGGTCCAGATCCATTCTGGGACATCCACCTCACAGCTTACTTGTAAATAATAACTGCACCTTAACAAAGGAACTTAACTATTTGGTGGTGCACAAAGATAGAAACCCCATCATTTCAGATGAAAGTGACCGTATAGATAGTAGACTCCTGGTATACTCAAAATTTACCAACTTCCAGGTTTTTGTTTTGTAAAATACTCCTAAGAATTGTGCTGTAACAAGTTACTAATACTTATTTTCTTTTGGCTCCCCAGGAGGAAGAAGAGAGTAAGTATTTCTACAGTGATTTTTAAAGCTTAGTATTTCTTCATCGTATTTCTGAAAAAAAGCACTTGTTTCTTTAGAGCCATTTCAAAAATCAGGTGGTATCTTGACAGGTTGTAGAATGCTTACAAAGTCCCTCACGCAGATTTATATAGCAAAGCAAAGCCACAAAACGCAGGAAATCACTGGCTAAGAGCTTCCTTCAGTCAGCCAGTTAAAGAGAGCAGGATTTCTTATTTTGAAACACATGACATTTTAGAGACACGTGATCCGCACACAGCATCCAACAGCTAGGCATGTAAACCAGGCATCCTCCCAGGTTTCAACAAAACCTTCGGTCAAAGCCTGCTGGTACTAGTCGTCTGTCTAATGTTACTTAAAGAACAGAAGCAAAACTTGTTTCATGCAATAATAATATTTATAAATTACGTCAAAATCCTGGTTCCTAAAATTAAGTAAGTTGGTAAAGTGATGCCATAATGGAAGCAGAATGTTTGGCCAAGTCTCTACAAATTATCGCTGCCTCTAAGACTCAGTAAAGAACAGGGCTATTTAAGCTAGACCAGGTTGCTCCAAGCCCCATCCAACCTGCCCTGAACACTTCCAGTGATGGGGCATCCACAGCTTCTCTGGGCAGCCTGCGCCAGGGCCTCACCACCCTCACGGTGGAGACAATTTGATTAAACAGCAGCAATGTGACAGCATTTCTTCATTCTACCTCATTTAAGAATGTCTCACCTAAGTTTTAAGCTTCCTTCTCTTCCTCTCCACAGTTGCACCCCCCAGACCAGTGCCACAGCTGTCTCTGCCCCCCTACAGCTCCAACACATTCCCATCCAAATCTGTCAAGCCTCCACCTAAGCCAGGATCCAACAGTATGCCTGGTGCAGAAAGGTTTGTCTCACCCATTATTGTGTCATTCCCTTTGGTTCTCAATCTCTTTGTGATTTAGCATATAATAATATATACAAGGTTACAGGGTTCTCAGGCAAACACACGATAACTACTTTAAGTAGTCCATTATTCTTCAGGCTATACCCTTGTCCCCACTGCATGCTAATTTGTGTTGTTCCTGCTAATAAGGAGAATTGTTAACATAATTGAAGTTGTGTATTCAGTGAAGCAGATAGTGCATATCAGGCCACCAAGAAAAAATTCAAGTCTCTCAGGTTTATGCCAAGGAAGTATTTTAGGGACTATGTGGCTCATTTAGGAAGAGATCATCTTCCCCTTCAAAACTATGCAGGATTTTAAAGGATTCTGCACACTCTGGGAACCTAACGGCTAGAGCTGAGACTACTAATTGCCTCAAAACTAAAAAACTCCAGAACCTTAGTGGTCTGGAGTTGACTCTGAAAGTATTTCACCACCCTTTTATTGGATTTTGCTGTAATGTTTAATAAGCCCTGTTTAAAATTGTGAAACTTGCTTCAACTATGATTTCTTCGAGCTTCAGCCTCCAAATATTAGATTGTTATGTCTTCATTTGCTAGATGGAAGAGCCCTTAATTAAATTTTGATGTCTGATGTAGTATGCAACAGACTTAGCCTTTGATGAGTTAGAGTGGGCTCCTCGAGTCAAAGTCTGAATTCCATTTTCTAATATCTGTATTTTTAATAGCTCTTTGATGAATATCCCCCATTTACCACCATCCTCTGGAACTCCTGACACCCAAGTAGAACTAATATTGCAGTAGCAATAGCAAGGTCATATGCAAATGTGAACTGTTCCTATGATGAACACTTCTGCTTATATTCAGCATTGCCAAATTTTGCTACAGCAGAGTAGCCCATTTGGCTGATTCTCTCCCATGAATCACAAGCCATGATAGGGTGTTTCTGTTCTGCAAACATAATTAACATGTTCATCCCAGAGCTTTTTGTACAGTTCATTTAAGCAAAAGAGAAATACGAACTGTAAAGGAAATACATGCAGGCGGTTTGTTCCTGATTAGTTGCAGAAATAATTTTTTTAATTAAGGCTGGGACTCTTCATTTTAAGAAGTTTTGGATGTGGGTTCTGGGATCAGGCAACAAGAGAAAATTGTAGATTTTCTAATGCAAAGCAGAAAAGCGGACAGAGGAGGGAAAGTAAACGAAGCATAGGCACACGGAAGCGTTTCGGTGCAGCGGGTGTGAGCCCTGTGCCGCTGTCAGCTCAGAGCCCACAGAAGCACAGAACGGCTGAGGTTGGCAGAGACCTCTGGAGGTCATCGGGTCCAAGCCCCCTGCTCAAGCAGGGTCACCAGAGCAGGCTGCCCAGCACCATATCCAGACGGCTTTTGAGTATCTCCAGGAACGGAGACTCCACAAAATCTCTCAGCATCCTGCTCCAATTGTCAGTCACTCTCCCAGTAAAAAAGTGTTTCCTGACGTCGCTGGGCACCGCTGAAAAGAGATCCCTCCTGAGAATTCTCTTTTCAGGCTACACAGTCCCTGCTCCCTCAGCCTTTCCTCTAGTGTGAGATGATGCTCCAGTCCCTTATTCTGTTAGTGGCCCTTCACTGGACTCTTCCCAGTGCTTCCACATCCATAGTGGGAACATTAATGATGAGAAACTGCATTTTCATCAACAATGCTAAAGAAGTCACAAGCAAAATGACTCTTCAAGTGGAATCCCACAGAAAAAAACACCTAGCAAGCTGTTGCCTGTGCCCTTTGCTTTAGGGGAATGCAGGGGTCATTCCTGCTGAAAACACAACAAGCTGCAGCAGTTTCTGCATTGCTGCTGATACAGGGGTCTTGGTGGCCCATCACTGATTCCCTCTAACTTACTCTCAGACACTGAGCTTGAAGTAAACTTAATGGTGGATCTATTTCTATAAAAAGAAGGAAAGAAAACAAAACATAAGAAAAAGAAGGCTCTCCTAATCTCTCATAGGTCTCAAGAGAATCTCACATTCTGAAAAGCAGGCACAAAGTCCAGATCAATTCTTCAGAGCACAGAAATGTCGTATAGTAATGTCGTATTTATACTGTTTATTTTTTTTAAACAGTGCTAGAAACCTGTCTTCAAGTGGCTCACTACCACCACGCCTACATCTAGGTTTGTATCCTGCATTCCTTGTACCAAAAATGACGGAAGGTTGAACGATAGTTTTGGTGCAGTTAATATATATGCATATATATATACTTTTCTTTGTTTAAAGGATGTTTCTGGTTGGGCTGTGAAAAGAAAACTAGCAAGTTCCTGAAAGGCATCCTGTTTAACTTAGTCTGAATACAAGATGTTTTCACCCATAAAGTTTGAGCTTACTGCCTGGTTAAACCATTGTCAAAACTTCATATAGCATCTTTTTCAGTGGATTTAATACTACTGAGAGCAGAGCAACACCACCTGCAGGTCACTGTATATAGCCATACTCCTGAAAAAGGGAGAAAACACTTCTCATGTGAAATACACTGCATATTTATCTTGTAATAACAGGGAAAAAATAAAGGAAGCTTAGAAATCAACAGCTGCCAATGTCTTACAGTGACATTTTTTAGTGCCTACATGCTCTCAACTGAGTAATTGTGGCATAGAAGCTACAAAAATGTAACGTCTATTTCAAGTTCATTTCATTATAAGGAAACCCAAACTGCAAGAGTTCAGTTAAAGTCTCTGTGCACCGTGGATGAACTTCTCTAAAGAACCTGGTTCTCACACAGTAGCCTAAAACCGATTTCGAACCAAATCAAAGTGTCTCAGTATCAGAGTGATATAAATTTTTCATGCCTCACAAAAGCAAGATTCTACACCATATATGCGCTCCGCAGGTGAAATTATTTTGCTGGTTTTAAGATTTTTTCTGCTTTCTTATCTTTGAAGGCAACAGCAGGTCCCCGTCGAGAGGCGCAGCTGATACAAGACCTCCTTTGCCAGTTCCTAGCAGACAGACCATTCACCAAACAAACGTGGAGGAAGATGAGGTACAAAAACATTACAAGCATTAACCATAACTGCTCAACACAGCAAATTTTCTGATTTCAAGAGAGACCGTTTTTCAAAGTTGTTTTTCTAGTTAGTAGTCACTGCCAGGAAGTTATAGGTGCTTTCAGTTTCGTTTTCAGTGTCAAACTTTAGTGCCTTATTTTGTTTTCATCAAGAAAAACAATAACAAAAAACCAGTAGAACACAATAAGAGAAATACCTGTTTGCTGGATTACTTGTTTTGCACAATTACCTTCAAGTAGCGTTATGTATTCAGTTCTTCCACAAAACCTTGGTGGGTAAAGAATTCTTACCCTTTAAGTGCACTTTGTTTCCCATTTCTTTAAATACAACAAGTTGAGAGCATCTCACTCCTGGTGACAACACGGCCAACTGTAACCACAAATGGCATGTGCACAGGAAGCCTGCATTTTTGTCTCAGATGATAGTTGAAAAAGAAAACATAAAATAATTGAATTAAAAAACCCAGAGAAATGAGGGCAAAGGATGCTAGTGCCCCAGGCAGACAAGAGAGAAATGTAACTTAAAATCTATCTTTTACTTAAAATATTTGGAAATATCCATTTTCCTAGCTTACTCGCAGACATATTATAGAGAGGTCTGTGATATTTTCAAATTTACCAAAGCAAATAATTTTAAAAATCATTTAGTGACACTTATCATACAGTAATATATACCAATATGATCCATGCAGCTCAAACGTCCAAAGATTCTACACATAAACCCAAATATCCCTCCCGTTCAAATTTCTCCCTACTTATTTGTCTGTTGTTAACATCACAAGCTAATCCATCGACAGCTGACTTTCTGCTCCATCCTCTCTCACGAAACCCACAGGACTCACTCAATGCTGAGTGGTACGTTGCTTACGTTAGCCGGCCAGAAGCAGAAGCAGCTCTTCGAAAAATAAACAAGGTACTCTTTAAATTGTTGGTGATTCTTACAGCACCTCCTATCTAGATGTCCCTGCAGCCGTATGGGAAGAGTGAAGGTGAATAACAACAAAAAAAGGTTATAGCCTCTATATAGACCCTCAGAGTGAGGGATTCACTGTGAATATCTTTATGCATATCAAAGCTACACTGTAGTCTAACCCAGCCATGAAGGCTGTTGTTTTCTGCAGTGCAAGAGAACAAATTCTGTGTCTCCAGAAAGCAGTTTCATCTCACCTCTCTTAGAAGGATTGACTTTTGACTGAAATAGTTCTCCGTCACCAGTGAGGAATTTGTTGCAAATTCCAAATTTTAGATAGTTTGAACTAGATGAGATGAATTCCACTCTTTTCTAGGCCACATTTACCAGCAAAACGAAGTACAGATTCAAGCAGATGAAACCCAGGCTTAACTGTGCATGTGGAGATAAACCAAACTGTATCTCATCACTGTGGGAAATCTGTTTACTTCGCGGTGATTCAGAGCACATGCACTGAGCTGAAGATGACACGTACAGCATTTCAATGGCTTGCACTAAGGTCCAGCTTATGAGATCCCACTCAATGCCTTTAAGAACATTTCTTAAAACATAGCTGAAATTAGGAAAAGCAGAGAGAGAGTGAGAGAGATTTCACTGCCTTTACCAAAATTACACAGACACTATCATTGTTTCAAGCTGTCTGTAAATAGATCACAGAGGAATCTTGATTGGCACTTACCAGAAGTGAACTTCTCTTCTGGGCAAAGTGATGCGAGGTTTGGCCTTTGATATTTCACTCCTTCCTTTAGTGGAATCTCTCCCTCATAGAGGCAATACCATTCCTCCCTTCCCTAAGAATCTGGATTTGTATTAGACAGGAAACTTTTAAGTAGCAAATCGAGAGACAAAACATTTTAGAAATGACCTAAACTCTTTAATAATGCAGTTTCTCCTGCCAGGAGGAAAGATCTTTCAGGAAGAAAAAACACTTAAAATCATGAGTGCTCTAGTTAAGGTTGTTATGTTGATCAATCCCAAAAGCAACATTTTTTTCTCATCTTTCACTTTTTCATCTTTCAGGATGGAACTTTCTTGGTAAGAGACAGCTCAAGAAAAACTGTAACTCATCCATATGTACTGATGGTGTTGTACAGAGATAAAGTATACAACATCCAGATTCGTTTCCAGGAGGAAAATCAAAAATATTTGTTAGGAACCGGCTTAAAAGGAAAAGAGGTATTCTGTGTTTTTCACACTATTTCCTTTCATCTTAAGGTATCGCCTGTCTCATCCCAACCTGGCAGCTGTTTTGCTCCAGTGGAATTCTGCTTATTCCAGATAGAATATATTACTGCTGGAAATAAAATCAGACTCTCCTGTTTGCACTCAGGGAATGAAGGGATAGCCAAAGAAGATCGCTATCAGAAATCCATATACCTGGTTAGCAAATGTTTGTTTCCCACTAAGATACCAGATAGGGGAAATCCACAGTTGAGAGCAAATCCATATCTGCCAACATTACTGCTTTGCTCCCAGACTGCAGGTTTAGTTAGGCCCAGCATTACTGCATAGGGTTGCCTGGCACCGGACAGACTGGTCAGCACAGTTACTGTAGCTCTGACAGAGTCACAATGCTCTGAATTTAACAGTCACCTTTTGAACCTTCAAGTGTGATCGATATGTCAGGCAGAATGACATCGCGTATCAAACAGGCCAAGACTGCACAAGTTAATTACACTGCATTGCAGTAGGTTGTACACACACTAGATTAACAGTTACTGAGCTCCTGGTTATGGCAGGAACGAAAACAGCTGATCAGGTAGTATTTACTGGACCATATAAGATATTTATTTGGAGTTTTAAATAAACCCTTTGGTTTTGCTAACTATTTATATATCTGCCATTTTTTCTATAGCTGTCTAATTTTTTCCATCCCACAGGATTTTTCTTCTGTAGCAGATATCATTGATTACTTCCAAAGAACACCTCTTCTTCTGATCGATGGAAAAGACAGAGGTTCAAGAAACCAGTGCATGTTAAAATACGCTGCAGGACATATTTAAATGAGACCTCAGTGAAGATCGCATGTAGTATCGAAGCCTACTGAAGTTTGTAAACTTCAGGATATTTCCTTTTTCAGCAAACTAAAATCATGAAGTAATTAAAAATCCTTTTAATTTTAAGGAAAAATGACATGTTATTTTTAAATTATGTCTGAAATCAGTACTCTCTAAATCTGATTATGCTACAATGTGTTTATTACTGTCCACTAATCATACAGGACATGAGAATTTTTTATCTTTCAACATATCAGTATCTTCCTGAAATGATTTCCTGAACAAATTAGAGGAGCCAGAAATAAATACCAATGCAAGTCTGTGCTTTCAGAGGAGGAAGAAAAAACCAATCAGTAAGATGTTTTTCAGATCAGAACTGCAGCAGCAATTATTTCAAGTGATACAGAATAACCCCAATCCTTGTCAAAGTTGAGGAGTAGAACAAGACAATGAAAGCCTTTTTTTTTTTTGCCACAATACACTTGACAACGAAAAGACCCAGACTCCAACCTGGGCCCTGAGGACGCCCAGGTTTCAGCAACAACCCTGGATATGCAGCTGCCTATCAAGATCTATCTCTGTGTTATTCAGTCTGTAGAAAAATAAAATACCTAAAGATACCATGTTCTCTCTGCCATACCACTGACGAGTCCCTGATGGCGAGTTTTAGCCCAGAAATGGGAATTATGTGACTCCTAAGATCGTCTCAGCTCACTCAGAAACAAGGTTTTCTCCCTTAACACAGACCTCTCTCTACCTGTGCCTTTCTCACTCTGAATTAAGCAACTACTTTTTTTATAGGAGACACATCAATAAGATCACAGTCATGTGCTTCTTAATTGGCAGAACACACTCAAATCTCTTAGAAAGCAGACAGACACCATCAGGTTAAACTTAGCTCCTCTTATATAACTGCTTTCTGTTTTTACTGTATTTTTTCAAGAAAAACACAATAACGTTCTCAGTTGTAAATTCTAGGTTGCAGCTGAGGACTACTGCAGCATACTGTACCAAGGGTTCTTTCCTTTGTTAAGTGGTGTTTATCCATCTCTTTGCCTTGGTTTTCTAAGACCCTGGTTTGATAATTATGTTCAACTTTGTCACACTTCTTCTCCTTTAAAGCCATTTGTGTGTATATCACTTGAAACATCTGAACCAAAATTCAAGGCAGAAAAATATCTTCCATGTAATCTGTATAGTTTATCAGATGAGATAATCAGATTTCATAAACAGTTTTACTTTAAATATGTTTCGTAAATGTTATCTTCATTTCTAATATATTTATGTAGGAGCTGGAATTCAAACTTAGTGGATTTCACTTCCATGCAACTTCGACTCAAAAAAAAAAAAGGTGAAACATAAAATTTTAAAAACTCTTCAACTGACAAAACCTGTGTCTAGCCCAATATTTTTCTAAAAGTTCAATACCAGTCTTCTGAAAGAAAAGAGAGTTAAAATGTATGTTTTCCAAAACATGCTAAAATTAAGAACAAGCTCCACCATATTACCACTGACTCTGTGAGCTGGGGGCTGTAGTTCTATTCCATTACACTGCCTTGGAAAGTCAGACAACCCAGAAATACCTCCTATGGAATTGTGTCCCATTTGTTTTAAATTGTCTCATTAGTGAAACAGAAATAAAATATGAATCACTGTAACAAATTATAACAACGCGTATTATTTTCGGCAGAGCAAATCTTGATTTGTTTATTCAGATGAACATGTTTTGTGTATGAATTAAAACACACCTCAACACTCAAACATGTCCACAAGTAAAGTACAATTGAATATTAACTGTCATGAACAAGAAAATACTGGCTACTCAAATTTTGGACCAAGAAGAGTTCAGAACAGAGTATTTAGACCACTAACTCTTTCTTAGTTTTGTAGCTCAGTGCATTAGAAAGTCACAACAGAAACTAGAATGAAAGTACTTTTGGTTTTCCAGAAGTAATTTGCTCTTTGGCCACCTTCCTCAGCAACACTTTCAGAAGGAGGAAGGCAGATCAAATGACAAGTTGCAGTTCCTCCTTCATTGACTGTTTCTTATCCCATTTTCTGGAACACAACTGAAATGAGAGACCAATGACTTGACTTGAAGTAATTTAAAATTTTTTGTTACTGTTCCAATATGTCTTTGTTTAAAAGGAGCCAGCCATAAATCTTCATGTCCAGTTTCTAACTTTCTAGTTAATAACATGAATCTTTACAGCCCTAGTGGGCTTTATTTGGGAAATTTCAGTTAAAAAAAAAATCTCAGAATCAATAATCTACTTATAGAATTTTTCTACTGCACATTTTCAGTTTAAAATACAAATAGCCTAACTGCAGGAACCCATGCCATCATCCTACAGTTCAAACTGAAGCAGTATTAGTAGAAGACAACGCATGAAAATTGATGTTATTACTTAGTCTGTCAAGCTCCAAGTTTTCTCATCAGCTTCTCTTAAATCGTTGGCCTTCATTGGGTGGTTGAAATTCAAAATCAGGTCACAAAGCAGTAGCTGGCTTTCCACTGAAAGACAAAGGACAATGTGTCACCATGGTATTTATTATATGGTAGATGCTAAGTGAATGGCAATTCATATACAGCACTTTTTGAAGTTGTCTATCTATCAGCTCTTCCAAAAATCTGAAGGATTGCTTTGTTTTGCTTACTTTAAGACAATTAAATAAACGTTAGCATTAGCACACTGGTAATATTTCTATTAGAATACTATTACTGTTCCTGCAATGGAATGACTTTGACTACCTAACAGATATTTTCCACGGTTAGCTAACATGATTCCATTTCTATGCAATTACTGTTTCATTATTTTCTCAAAACAAAAGAGCGACTCTATTGTTCCATTAGATTAAAAAACAGCTGTACCACATAGAAAACACAAACCATTCACAACTTCATATTTTTTAAAACAATGCCTTAAACAGCTTCCTGTTTAACTGGATGATCAACTCAGAATTACCATTTAGTTTCTTCAGCTCATTGGACATTTTCTCAACATTCTTAATCGCAGCTTCAAGGTTAAACTGCCGATCAGCAGCAGCATTTTGGAACTCCTGTATGAAATGGAACCAAACATAAGTGGAAGTGTACATATGATTCATAACATCAGTAATAGAGCTAATCATTCTATTTAGAAAGTTTTTTCATTTATTTTCTAAAATAGTATTTTAACTAAAGCTTCCCTGCTTTCATAATTATCCACTAGGATATGACAAATTACAAACAGCAAAGGCTTTATTTTTATTTTTAAGGCTTTATTTTTATTTTCATTTTCTGTTCCTTTTTTTTTTTAAACAAACAATTGCAACAGAACCAATAATATCTAAAATTTCATCTCCTCACCATCTTTTTTTTTTTTTTTTGACCCCACTTCTATAGAATTGAAATGGAAATTGTCACACAATATTTAGTTAACCACAAGATGGAGCTATTGTGACATCAACATTCAAAAAATTAGTGTCAATATTAGAACTGACAATTAATCTGCTAATATTTGTCCAGGAACATTTAAGTCTGTATAGATAATTATTTTATAATCAACATATTTTTGCTTATTTTGGAGATCATATTCTCTCCCTTTAACACTTCATTTTTTTAAAATGACAGTCAAAACTCTGGAGACAATTAAGAACAGAAACCATATAAAATGAAGTATAATTTGAATTTTAAATTTGTGCTACACTCTTCTTTAGGATTTTTTTTTTAAAGGAACAATATTAAAGAAACTTGCACATACCGTGTTTTCTGGCCTAGTTATCAGCTCTGGATTTATCATTCCAAAATTCTAAAAATAAAATCTGGAACAATTCTGGGTGATTCATAAATAACGTTCATTATGTAGAACACTTCAACACATTGCGAAGTACAACCAAAAAATTGGACATACATTTAACACAGATCCTTTGTCCAAGTCTCTTTTCCCTTCAGACAGTGGCTTTGCCTTGAAGTCATCAGCCAGGGCCAAAGATCCTAAAAAGACAAACCCCAAATTCTTACAGAGTAATATATTATATATGTATGTACATATCTCATCAAATATATAATAGCATTTGATAAATATAATGACTAGATCTTGTTTTCATTACTGTTATTTGAAAGTAGAGTCAAAGGAGTTGAATATTTTTGTTTCTTCTTGAGGAAATAATCTTTTTTTTCTTTAAATCCTGGATTTTATTTAACTTTCTTCTAGAGACCGTTTCAAGAATTTTTTTAGTAGTTAAACACGGAACTAGTAATAGTGAGTAAATATTTGTAACAGTGATGAAGAATTCCTCAAGCAAAATTCTATATATTTTTAATTGAAAACTTCATAAAATATCTAAAAAGACATTGCAAATTGGTTTCTACTATCAATTTACGGAAAGAGAGCACAGACGCAAAAAGTCAAGTGTTGAATGTCTGCTGATGAGTAACAGAGCTGAGATTAAGTACCAGATCCCTGGGCTCGCTCTTCCGCCATTCTCTCCGCTCTTCTCTCCTCACACATGAGGACACGCTCGGGCAAGGTTATGTGTATGATGGCACTGGAAAGCTGATTTAACACTGGAAAAAAAGAAATGTTTATTTCACCCTGGTACTGCGTGTGCTCAGAAAGGGTGCAATGCAATGACAAAGACCCTGCTTGTAGGTAGAAGAGCAGCCAGAAGAGCGTGCCCCTCTCTCCCCTCTCCGGGGTGGGTGGGCAGGACCGGGTGCTGCTCGGGATGAAGAACCTCCCCAGGTGGGCCCCAGCTCTGGTCTCCACCGCGGAGCGTGGGAGGAGGGAGCCCACAAGGCTTCACGCCCTCGTGCATGGGCAGCCCTTGTGCTTCGCTGCCTTCTGCTTTGTTCAGGAAAGCCCTGCGACGAGTCCCTCTTCCAGCACATGAAAAGCCGCTAGGTTGCAAGAGCCCTGCAGGAGTTGTGATTTTAGGAGTGGGAGGTAAAAAGCAACCACAAATGGAGTAAGATCTGAAGAAGAAATGGAGAAGAAAGGAGCGAGGTGTCAACAGGGGAGTGGTGGATGGTGATTTCCTCCTGTACTTTGCGGCCCTGCCTGTGGAGCACGTTAGGGCACAATTAAACGGTGATTCAAAGAGAAAACATGATACGCTGCTGAGCTTGTGGGGCTTTCTCAAGATGAGAAATGCAGAGCAGGAAACTCTTCACACATGCACTAATTCCTGTACTACAGGCTTTTCGTTTGCAAGGTCTTGCAAGGACCTCAGTGCAGACAAGTCAGCTGTGCCCTTTCTGTACCCCCCCGAGGAGAACGTCCTCCAGGGTTTGCAGAAGCTGGTGATTTTGCTGGCAGAACACTGGAGTATAGGTGTGCACCAAGAAAATATAAACCTAGGTGTTTTTATATATCTCCTATATAAAAAAGAATATATAAAAGTGCATATAAACTCTATCTACAAAAGAGTAAACCAAGAGCCTAGTAAGTTCCTGAAAACATTTGTGTTAGTATAAGTCAAGTTCTTTTCTTTTCAGTAACCTGTGAAGGAGAATGGCTGCCAGGAATGGGGTCAGTGGGAGAAGTTGTAATGGAGATAAACAGGCACCCGCTTCACTGCAGAGACTGTCAGAAAAAAATGGGTGTAGGATCCCAGTATGGGAAGGGAAAGATATAAAGGTATAGCTGACCCCAAGAGAAGGGGATTATCAAGTAATGGGGAGGTTTTTTGAGACATGTGATGCAGTTCCACATTGACCTCTATTCAAATGTTTTATTTAAGTTTACTTTCTACATGTTTCTCCTTTTTTTTTTCTTTTTCTCACATCCTATAAATAATCTCTCACATCATACTTAGATTCCTCTGAGAACTAACTGGAGAAAGAAAAAAATAATATTGTAACCACGAGAAAAATTAGGCTCAAAATATGAACAATTAACTGAGTTGCCAGAACTAATTGGATGAAGCAAGTAGAGTGGTTCTTAAAGGCAAGGCCTTTCATAAAACAACCTTCAAGAATCTGAGATATTAGCAAGGAACATGACCAACAGTGTAGGAGGTTGATTGTACAAGGCATTTTGTTTTAAAAAGAAAAAAAGAGATTGTTTTAATTTCTACAGTCCAATTTACCTAGAACTTCAATTTCATTTTTCATACTTTCTGGATTTCTTTATAAGGTAATGTTTCAAAATGAAAAATTGAAATTAATAATTTAAATTATTAAGTCACACCTCTATTTGAGGTGTGTTCTCATAGGTGTTGCTAACAATTCGACATCAGCATGTCAGTTTAAGAGCTGTAGTTTCAGCTTTGCCTGGAATAAACCTGCAGGTTTATGTGCAAAGACCCATGCGGTGGGAGTTGACTGTAACTCTCTTCAATCGCGGTCTGATCTGGGTGCAGATGTTACTGTCACACACCAAAGAGCTGTCTCCCTGGAGTCTTTCTGAGAACACTTTTGGTTCTGGAAGGTGAAGCCATTCAGCCACCTTTGTGAATCCCAGATAAAGACAGAATTACTACCAAACTAGTTCTCTAAGGGGGAAAAAAGATCAGGAAGACTAGAAGTATCTTTCAGGTCATGAATTTGGGGTTATGATGTGAATCAGCAAGCACTGCAGGGACCTAAAGCAGTGCAGATCACTTTACAGAACTGCCTTCCTCACCTCTGCACTAAAATTACTTTGAATACTATCTCAGGCAAAAATAAAACAATTAAATACAGAACCATTAAACAGGAGGATTTCCAAATAATGCATATCCCAATTTATTTTCCTGTATAATCAGAGACGAAGTAAAAAGAGAGAGATCATGATTGCATGTTGTATGTCACGATTATAAACATTTTTAAAATAAATTGTTCTAATGAGAAGTAGAAAAAAACCCCAATATTATAGTGAGTGGCTTAATAAGCATTATTAGACTCTATCTTTTAAGTAAATCATATTTGCAAAGACTGCAATACATAAAAAATGAGATATAAGGAGATAAACTCATAGTGAAAATATAACCACTTGCTGCTACTTTGAAAGCTTTAGCTTTCCTAGTGGATCTAATCGGAGGATTTGAAGTTTCAATGCATCTTATTAAACTTTCACATGCAAAGCTCTAACAAAAGAGGGACTGCTTTTTTACCATTGCCTGAGTACAAAAAATGTTAATCCAGATTGCAAGGAGAGTCAAACAGAAACCAACACACACACACAAAATCATGCAACCTCAACATACGACAGCTATTGCTGATGAAATAAGATATTTCATAAGCTTTAGAGCGTCTGTAGGATTTTCACCAATAAAAACTGGTAAATAGTGAAGGCCAAAAAAAGCCTGATCAGATGATGGTACAAAACAGACAAGCAAAAGCCAGATTTTTACAATTCAATTAGTTGAGGTAAAGAGTGACTGGTAGAAAATATTACTAAGTGAACCGACTCACCTTAACACGTGCTCATGAACCAGGAGGAGTAAACCTTGAGTTAAAATACATTTGTGACATATATATTGGGTTCTGAACCTCCTTTGCTTGAAGAGTTTCCAGCCAAACTTTGAGAAATTATTTAACACTTAATACAATTTTCTGAGAATGTTTTGACAATACTTGATTAAGAAAACATTAAAAATGCTAGTGTTCCACCTACAGAATAAAAATCATTACATTTCATCACAGCAGGAATGTAATTAAGTCTCGGTTGCCCTAAGAAACTGATAATATTAGGGTTATATTACATGCATACATTATAAAAACAAAACACACACACACACACACAAAACCACCCACGACTCTTCAGAACACGTAAAATCCTGCATTTAATTTAGTAAGTGTTTGTCTCCATACTCACGTTTGCTGATCACTGTATGCATACCAGTGTCAGAGGTACGTATCATCACCTTTCATTTTAGACACTAATTTTCGTTTAAGGAGACTCTGAGCAGCAACAGATTATGGAAGGCAACACATGAGGATCCCTACCTGAGCATCTGCTCTAATATCTTCCCTACAGTGAGCAAAGCACTAAGAAAAACACGGTGACCTCTCAGTGAAAGATGGATTTTTAGAGCCCTGTTTCCTTCTCTTGCTTGACCAGTGAATATTTCTCTGGTCAGTGCTACATTTTTCAAGCTCACAGCACATCATGTTTTAACATCTCAGATGTTCTTGTGTTCCATTTGTTTGCATGAACACTTCAAATTCTAATATTAAATCTACAGGGTGCTTCCTGTTGCTCTAAGATATTTTTCTGAAAAAAAAAAAAACCAATAAATAACATAAGCTTATGCTTTGCAGATACTCTAGAAGGTCTCCACTCGGTGTTCCGGAAAGTTCTTTTATGTGGTAATAGGTTTTAAACTATAACTTTTAAGTAGTTCTTTAATGTAGTATTTTAGATAATTATATGGGATGCTGAAGATGTGAATAATCAATGATTGAAGACAAATGCATGTATAATGCTAATACAGACAGAATAATCTGTTGAAACTGCTTAGTTGGTATGAATCACTTTTATGTAAAAATAAAGGCATATTTCCTGCAGCTCTTCCAAGATAACATTTGTGCTATTCAGTTTGTTATTAAAGCCAGGTGATTAGCTGGCAAATTTTTGAAGAGATAAATGGTAAATGTCAATTAGGTTCTGGTGGGATAGTTCGGGCAATTAAATATGAATGTTATGTGTAATGGAACTTCGGGAGATTCACAGATACTTTTGCTTTCTTCATGGCCCTTATATTATGGAAAGGCAGAACTACTGGTGAAAGCAAAAGTCCTGCTCAGCGTGCAAAGTCTGAGCCAATGGAATTTGGAAGCACAACTAGTCTTGCAGGGCTTTTTAAAGGGAAGTTCAGATACATCCAGGAGCTGCGTGGAAGATTTGCAAGAAGCGTTCAGGAATTACTCATGCTTTTGGGATTTCACTAGAAAAGTGATTGCTGATGTTACCATGTATTTTTTTCCATTCATACTAAAACTATTGAAATGACACAGGACTTCACAGCTCTGGTGAACTTTTACTCATTGACATGCTGCTACCTTGAGCTATGGAACTTACCTGTTTCTAGTTCTTATATACACTCACATATACTTCTCTACATCCTTTCACATACCGAATGCCATTCAGTAAGATTTTTCTAATCTGCACAGGGAAAGTAGTTTATAAAGCAAGGAATTGTGAAATTGTCTCCAGATCCTAAAAAAACAGTGATTGCAGATTGCCTTTTGGAAAATGCTGAGTGCTTTTGATTGAGATGGCGTTGCATAACAGCTCAGTTTTTACAGGTATCTTACCAGATTGCTGTTTTATCTTCCTAGATTTTCACAGCATAAACAGCACACTGCCTGAAATGCTGCAGAGAGAAACAAGGGAGCGTGCTAATGTCAGTAAGGCAGGTTTATCAGTTCTTACACTGCAAATTATCCCTGCCTCACTTAAATTCATTTAATACTGTAAACTGTAGTGGTTAGAGACACAATGCAGATATTACAGCTTCTATTAGCTGGTTCTATTGTATATATCTATATTTCATTTGCCGATTTGCATACATTGCTACATGACATAACGTATAAGCATTAGAGGTATAGACATGAGAATTAAAAAGGAAAAAAAAAAAAAGACTAACAATCTGCTCAGGGAAATATTATTATTTGGAAATTACCGGCTTGATTACTTTTGTTGCTTTATCGGAAGATTTCTTTTTTATTAACTCATGAAACGGCCAATAGGATGTAGCACAAAAGATCCTGAAACAATTCCTGTCTCAGCTGTTTGATTGACGGGTTTTCCTATAACTAAGGCTTTTAATAGTTTGGCCGTCTGGAAGAAAAAGATACAAAAGACTTAATTTTTGCAATGGTGTTCGTGCTGTATAAATAAAAGTTGTCACAAATGCCACATAACACACTCTCAGTTCCGTAGCACTACAGAGCTACAGAGGAGAGGCCGCTAGGGGCCCTCCTGCCCACAAAGAAAATGCATTAGGAAAAAGTCAATTGAAAGCAGCACCATTGCTTGCCTGCAAAGGCTGGTGGTTTAATCCAAATGTGAAAAAGTATGTAGTAGATGCCAGATGATTAATGCCACTGTCTTAATAGCGTATTGTATTAGCTTCTCACTCCGGGATACTGCAATCCTAGGGGGAAGGTATGTAGCTAGATGGAAAAAGACACAAAAGTCACTCACACTATGCTGTCCCTAAACCCTCAAGAGTCATTGTCCCTCACAGGGCCACCCACAGTAGGTAATTCAGGCTTGTTCAAATTAAAAAAAAAAAAAAAAAGTCATCCGGGTTGTTTTCTTTACTGAACTCAGGAAATAGCATCAAGTTCAGAGGACTGCTGATTAACAAACTTTAAGTTGCTAGTCTTTGAATCCAGCTTTTGCCTTTACCTTATGGAAAATCTCATATTTGCCTGTCCTGGCTGTGTCTGTGTCTGCACACAAATTATGCGTGTACCTGGATGAGCTGCTGTGTGGTACATGCAGACATGGACAAAGTTGCTTTATCTTCCAAAATGAATAAGTAAACTGAAATACTAGCATTTTGTTTAGCTTCTTTTACGGGAAGAGAGAATGTGTGTAATCAGTTATTTCAACTGGAGTTTAACAGTCTTTCAAATATGAACGAGACTGCTCTGAAATAACTGTAAGTTAACAAGTTGTTAGCTGTGATCGTTTTGTGACAACTCCTTAGCCTCAAAGACTAAGATCTCATCTCCCCATTTTGCATGCCCTGGCTCGGATTTCTCCCAGTATGACAATGGCCACATTGTGTTAAATGAGTCAGGACGTGTACAAATGCTCATGTTAGCTTGAAAACAAATATGCAAAACAGAGCATAAAAATAGAACTTATTAACAGAAGTATAAGCCAGTATTTATGTTAAAAACACTTTCAGTGAGAGGGAGGAACTGCTACGTGACAAGTGGAGAAGGAAATGTAACATATCTGTACAAATGCAGTAGACACAACTGTCAACATATTTCTGATCCAATATCTGAGACTCTGTAAGCTGCATCACATGTGATGGGGGTCGTACCTACATGTACATCACTTAGTGGAGGAGGGGGTGTGGAAAAGAAATAATAACAGTGGCCTTTCTCTCTCCCTCGCATTTGGCACCTGGGATCACTGAGCAAGAGAGAGGCTGTGCTGCTGCATGAGGGATGTTACTGAGCTGCAGGCACCGACCGAATGAACTTCACACAACAGGTACAAGGCCTGGTGGGTCTAGATGGAAGCAAAGATGAAAACCGGGGTTTTGTCTGCTGGATGTATCACAAGCAATGAAATTTGCCATATTATTGTTTAGTTTTACGAGGATGTCAATACGAAAAGCAGTCGAAATAAGACACAAAAGAGATCTGATCAAGTTTCAACTCCCTGCAAAGGGTAAATGGACTCATTAACACCTCTGAAGCCTGTCTGGCTCACAGGACCATTAAGTTCTGATAATATCATCCTCTCAGTATTTCAGACTCCACTGATGACCATTAATAGGCAGACAATGTTTAACAAATGCATCTACATGTCTCTTGAGGTTTCTACATAAACTAAAACGTAAACCGAACAACGACCTATCTCTTTCTAATATTGTTGATCATGTTTCCAAACCCAGGAAATGAGCTCCTTCTCCCCATTGCTTCACCACACTTGATTTATAGCTGAGAAATCAAATAAAAAGGAATGCTGAAAGTATACTTCTCTTCAGGGTTTGTCCTATTCAGGTTAATTTTACATTAATACCATTGCTTTTATTTTTTCTTTAGTAAAAATAATGTAAAATGTATCATCACACTGCAAAAAGAAAAGAAAAAAGAACCCAAACCTCCTCAAAAAGACAAAAATGAGAATTTGGAAGACTGTTCCAGGAACCAGTCTGAGAGTTGATAAGTTCTCTTGTAAACTCTAAATTGGTGAAATCTCTCATGACATTACCAGATTTCTTTGGAACCATAGAGAAATTATTTTATGACAGATCAGGCACATTTAAATGCAGCAAAATATCTACAGTTATACATAACACCCATTTCTGTATGTTCTGATAGATTAGCACTGACATTTAACCAAAGAAAGGCTTCACAACCCTTTTTTATTATGCTTATTTCTCAATAAGTTTGGAAGCTAGAGAAATCACCAGAAGGATCCGTGTAGTTTGGTTATCAGATTGATGCATGCTACAGACATACTTGAAGAGCATCACAGCACGAAGAAATGGTAGATGCTTCCAGTTCACACAAATAACGCAGGAGCTGGCTTTAACTCTAAAAAAAGTCAGTCGGTCCTAACATTTGCAAATTGTACTAACAAGAAATAACACTATATACGAATTTAACAAAGTGGAATATGGAATAAGGCTGTCAAGAGTTATTAACAGCTGAGAATGTACTTGTCCCACGAATCCTGGCATCCTTACAGAGCCCTTGCCTCTTTCTTTCCCTACACGTGATGGACCTGTGTATCACTCCAGGAGAGTAAGAAATAGACTTGAGTCATTGTTGGGTACAAGTTACGGCATGTTAGGCATACCAGCTGCTTCTTTGCTTTCTGTAACTGTCAGCTGTGTGGCGGCTCCAATAAACTCACAAAAGAGATTTTCTGCTGGAGTCACCACACAGCCGATACCAATAAAAGGATCAATAAAAGGTTTTTCTTAGGTTTCAGCAGATCCAGAACTAATTAACACCTATACGCTGTACCTTCTACCCTCACCACAGATACTCTAAAATCAGCACGTCTAGATCCTCTGCAGAGTTGCATATTGTCTGAATGCTTGCAAGCAAAATATCCTGTTCCAGACCAGACGTGCTTTAGCTACCCCTCAGCAGGAGACAAGTCTGTTTCCTGAACCTTCACGCCGTTACATTGTGAGGCCTCCTCCCTTAACATCACAGACATATCTTCTGGAAGCATGATATGATACGTAAATAAAAGGGTGCTCTGTTTGCTATGTGTGTATTACATCCAGACTGCTTCCTGAAATTACTCAGTTACAAGAACCAACAGTAGCAGCGTCTCCAGCCCTGTGCACAGACAGGGTCAGTCATCCAGCCCTCAGAGCACCCCACAGAACAGCGGCTGTGCCGCCAGAGCTCTGTGTACCCCCAAACATCTGCAGAGCCCTTAGCTCTGTTGTGGCTGCAAAGACTGAAATTATATGTCCACTACCCCCTTTTCTGCTCGGCTCTCAAAGAAGATGCAGAAAGATCTTTGCAGCAAAGAGCTGTAGGTTCAGCCAGAAACAAGGTTTACAAAGCACTGGATTACGCTCTGTATGCATCAAGAAAATAAAAATGGCCAACGAACAGTGGATCTTTACAAGCCAATCTGACGTCAGGTTTGTTGGTTTGGGTTTTTTGTTTTTGTACCTTTCTTCCTCAAGCACTAGAGGAAGTTAATATAAGAGTTTATAGACATTCACGCATAACATTACTTGACAGGTACTATACCAATTTCCTAATCCATTCACATTATTATTCTACACAGTCTACAGAAGGAATGAAAATAAAGCGGAATAATTTCTTTATGCCTAATACTACTTGATATCTAATTTGACACCTCTGGGACACATAAATCACTATTAATTTACTTCCAAAGTTAAATGAGATGATACACTGAAGCTAAGTAAAACAGAAGCAGTAAGAATATTCTGGCACTAATTGCTGATTTATGCATAATTTTTGCAGGGATTTTGTTGCTGACAATTACAAGAGCTAACCATAAATAAGTAAATAACCTATGAAATTGAAAACTTCTTTACCTAAGTAGTCACTTTTTCTGAGTAACATTATCTCAATATTTTATTCACATAATCCCTCCTGTCATTTTCATTTGAATTAGTATTGCATGAAGATACTTTCTTGTCAATTTACATGCTTGCAATGGAGATTATTTAAATACTGAGCAGCTACAAAATGAATTGTTCACTGCTGGTCAGGCTCCTTGCTCACGATTGCAATGAATCTGCAGGTTGTTGTTCGGAACTACAGAGGTTGCTGTGCCTCAGATCAGATCTTCCAGCTCCCTCACAGAGCCATCAGGCCTTTTTCTACATGTTACCGGTTTGGTGTCTCGCCTCGCTTTAGGTTACCCAAGCAATTCTTTCAGCAATGCATTCTGCAATGTCCTCCCCTCCACATACTCTGCATCCTGCATCTGTAAAGCTTTCCTGAAGCATAGTTCTGAGGAACTCTGGGCTACCTTTCCCCACATCCAGTTACCAGTAGGCAGGCTACGTATAAAGGAACATTTTTACTAGTACATAAAACAAAACCACATTTACTGATAGCAGGTTTGTTTATAAGCATCACAGTAGATTAAAGATAATTACAGCAAGTTACAAATGCTGTGAAAGAGTCAGCCACTTCTTTTCAGGTAATCAGGACAGCCAATCAATAATTTCTTTATAAACTTTCCTCCTACTTAACTCTGTTAAAAAGTGCAGACTCAAACAGAAACTGTTCATAAAATTGAATCAACACCTGTGAATCTGTGAATCAAAAGCCAAGCTCAATTTGCCATCTTCAAAGTATCAGATGGAAATGCTTGCCTAGTTCCGACATAAACGCTTTTTTTGTCTTGATTTGTCAAGTCTCTTAGTCTCTTTTTTTTTGTTGTTGTGGCTTTCAATTTTCTCCCAACTACACCAGACTTTTTTTCATAAACTTGAGAAATTAAGATTGTGACATTCATTTCCTTCGTTCATGGTGACATTGTGACATTCGTTTCCTGCCCAGCAACTTTCCTCTCTTCAGAAAGCAAGTCTGCAGATTCCAGGGTGTGTGATACCAGGGTGTGTGTCCGTATTTTTATTTTCTAAAGGGAATCGCACAAAGACTACAGATAGTGATTGAACATGACTTCACAGATATCTCAATCTGCTAACTTCTGTCAGTTTGTGTGTCTCAGGGAGATGAGAGCACAGAGCAGATTCACCCAAGCAACCTTTTCATGAGAAGCACACAATGTAAGGACTTGTCTGACTCCTCATGCTCCCCACCCAGCACCTCATGGCTTGTTAACCAACAGTGTGGTCAATACTGAACAGTACCTCGCAGCACCAACAGCCAAGCAACCATCACACAGCAGCGAGGTCCTTCACATCATCTTTTGCCACAGGACAAGCAATGCTTTTAAGAATGACCCAAGCCCAGCAGTACATTTAACAACCCTTTCTTGTTCTTACATAGGTGAGAGGGCAAAAAAAAACAGTGGTTGAATTAGAAAAGAGTCCACAAAGCCACCAAATCTCCTGACTTGAATAGTTATGGAAACTAGTTGCTATCTCCAAGTGGAGGAGTGGACCAAGAGCAGGACCCAGACTCCAGCCTGGGCTTTGCCTACAAAAAGAGACACCTATAGGGACCCTAAGGATCTGTCTCAGAATCCAGTGTGCTAAAGAGTCAAACAACTGGCACTAAATCTGAGAGATTAGAAAAATGCTATTCAAACAGAAGTACACGATTTTTCTTTTAAGATTCGTGTTAATGAAGATTTGAATGCAACAAGAAGTTGGGTCTCTAAGGGCTACAGTACAGTGTCATTTCAGCAACTGAGCAGTTAAAATCTGTGTATGTCTCTAAAATCAAAAAAGAAAGAAGGAAGAATAAGTACCATGGCATAAAAGGGCTTAGACAGTTACATGAGTCTGGAACGTGTCCTTCAGTAATTTACACACTGATTTTTATCCCTTATCAGATATCATAAGTTGTGCTCTTGGCTACCTTGGCATGGCTGACAGCAACAACTGATCACTAAACTTCAGGATCATTTCAGTGTCACTGCTCTCTGCTCATCACTTTTTAAATCTCCTTTCACTAGCCACATGCTCTCCTGGCCCCACCTTATTACTTAAAGGAAGAGGTGGGACTCTAGTGAACGACATGAGAGCATTTATTTTCTGGAGAAAAATTATGACATTTTACTGCCTGAGCGTTTTATAACACCTAGATTATATTTCTTCAGTGGCTGCTTTTTATAGCTTTTTCCTCTAATGAGAACTTGAAATGTAAATGTTTAGGAAAAGTACAAAACCAGTAAAGAGAGGAAGTTAGAAGTGTAAAATCCCACTCTGACTTATTTCAATCATTACATCTCATCAGAACAATGTGCTTTGTGTTCATGTAACAAATCCTAGCCCCTCTTGCAAATCAACCTTTGGTGCAGCAAAATTCATCAGTTCTCTTATACACAATGTTTTAACATCTGCTTGTTGTTTTTTCCCTCAAGAAGTCCATCTCCTGTTATACATTTGTTTTTGATAACCGTACCAGTGGAAAAAAAAGAGTAAGAGTGCCATAAAAAGATTTACAAAACCAAGTATGTAGTCATTCCAAAATAAGGAGGTCAATTTACTTCACCGAGATGATTTATGTAAGGCTGATTTATTGCTTCCTTAAAGGTTTCTCGGACACAAAGGTCTACCAGCAGGTGAAAATTACTGCATGAGTAGCATGGCCTTGGTCACATTTTGAAAAAGGTGCAAGAAACAACTTCCATGCTATTGTTCATTAACACTTTGCTTACACTAGGAGGGATTTGTTGGAAACTGCTGATACAATAATATATGAATATATGTCTGTTGGGTCTTTTAAATGCTTTGGATGTAGAGCCTACTGTGCCTAATCAGACTGGCATTGCCCACTGTTGGAAAGTGTTGCATGAATTACCACTTTGCCTGGGCACTCTCATCTGATTAAATCCCTCTTTCCTCACTGCTGGGAAGTAGAATTGGCAGCAATGAAGCATCTTTAATATTCTGCGTAGTGCAGCTCTAGAGCTCTTGGAATACATAAGTGCAAATCTTAACAAGCTCCCTAAATTTGATTTTACTTGGCTGCAAACAGTCAAACTGCAAATGAGCAAATAAAATATTACAGCTGATGCAGAAGAAATTTAAACTTCCACCTACCAATATACTTCAGTCTAAGGTGAAGCTCGATTGCAAGAGCGAGCACGAGTCACTGCTTCATTCGCACCTTCTCTGCAGAGCTTGCAAGTCTAGCACATCTGCCACGAGGACACAGCAGCTGGACAAGTGACATGCAGTCACTTTAAATAAAGCTCTGTACAACTGTCAGAGGGCTAAAAGTTTTGGACAGTGCAAACAGCTCGTGATGTGAATGGTAACCTGGTTAATATGCCAAGTAACAACCCACTGAAGGGTTTTCAGAAGGAATCAATGAGAATAACTGCGGCAGCAGCGGTAACCTGCCAGTAAAATGGGACTGTATTGGAGGCCAAAGGAAGGCTGAGCTATATCAGAAATAACTGGATCATAAAACGTATTCAAGGAAAAAAATCCCTGTTTAAGGTCATATTTCAAATGATCTGGCTGAGTTTGAGTTTTCATTGTTATGGGTGTACATAAAACATGATGCACATTACTCAGTAATACAGGTTCCAGGACATATGATGTATTAACAATTAGCAGTTCTATTGTTCCTATTCATCTGTCTAAGCCTTAATGGTGTGACCAGTAAATGGAAGCACTTCGCACTGAATTGTTTAGATTTTGAGTGCATCTAAAACTATTTGCTGGAATGCTACAATGAGGGCAGCTATGCAAGCAATGCGATTTTGGGCCAGAAAGAGTAAGTACAGCAGTCTTGCTCTCTGTGACTCTCATACAGGAAAGGAAGGGATTAATTTGATTTATGGATTTAAACTTTTTCAGGGAGTTCAGGGAAATGTTAAAATTTTTCAGGGATTATACTCCTATGTAAGAAAGGCCACCCGTTTATTTCAGCATTCTGCATATTTCAAAGCATGCTCATAATAGTGATTATTCCCTCTGCGTCCTCAATAAAGATGGAAAGAATGGAGGTAGTTGTTGTTTTTTGTGAGAGCTGGAGAAGTTAATTAATTATACTTTTCAAACCTCTTTATGTTAATGCATCCAAGCTACTCAAGACAAAACGAAATCTCATTTAAAGCATGGCTACCATCTGAAATGAACTATATAAAGAACAAACTTCCTCACCCAACAAACTGCCCCTTGCTTAAATCTACAGTCAGGTCAGGTCTCTTCATTCATCAACACAGATTTTTCCTGGTTTTTGTTCCCTGCAAAACCAGCATCTAAACTGGATTCTGTACCAGTTTGTGTATCACTAATAGGATTAATCATTTAAAGAAAACATTTGTAGAATTTGCAGCTGAGAAGAACTCACTTTAGCTCTTAAATCTCAAGTTGGAAGGCTGGTGAGCCAAACCTTCTGGATTCCTGAGGCACAGTCAACTGAGAATCAGTTTTACAGATGTGCACTTGGGCAGATCTAACAGATATACTTACGAATGAGGGATGTCAACATGTCACCGAAAGCACTATTTCCTTCCATTCCCAATCTTATCCACTGCTTTCTATAGCCGGTACTAAAATAATTCAGTGACATAAGCAAGGTGGTGCTTATTGATACCAATAATGTGTTTAATATTCCCTCCAGGAATTAATTCATTAAAATAGGAAACTGGTCTCCACGTGAGCTTTCAAAACCGATATAATTAGGAACAATAACACAAAACTCCCAGCAAGGGGCACTGTTTCACTACACGTCCCTCACCATCTATTTCACAGAAAAAAATGTTACCGTACAACTCATCCATTTAACATGAAATGTAGAACCACATACACATCACAAAAATGTTGACCCTTTTGTCACTTTTAGATGAAGGTAATCACTTTCATTAAAGCATTTCTGCTTATTTTATTCCTCAGTCAACATGTTGTCAGGTATAAAACTTGCAGTTTCACTAAATTAAGATACACTTTTTAAAAATGAGATGGAATTTACTTATCCACAAATGCCTGGATAGTTCAGAGAGAAACAGAGGTGTATACATAAAAGAGAAACTATATAGAAGATGAACGGTCAAATAATTTGTGGGGGACATAGGAAGGTGTTCGGAGACAGGATTCAATTTAAAGTAGAAGTGTGATATGCAAGGAAGTAACAAATCCTTTGCATGTTAATCAAAAACAAAATTAGGAGATATTCAGGAGATCCTGCCTTGGGAAATTTAAAACCAAGAGTAAGCACAATTCTGAACCAGTGTTCTATCGTGAAAAGAACTCCATTGGAGATTTTGGAATATTCTAAGACTAAGAAGTAAAAAACTTCAGTCATTAAAATGACAGATTTTCCAAGAAGGCAGTTATAAAAATGAAAAACAAGACATATTTCATAACAATCCATTTGCAAACAAAATATCAGTACTAACTTTGGCATGATTTGTCTCAAAAATATAGGGCTATTGAAACCTTGCCAACGTATAGACATTCTTTGCAAATCAGAATACATGCTGCAAGGAGGGAAACACAAACTCAACAAACTTTTAGGTAGAACAAGATTGCTAGCAGGAGCAGACAGTTAAAATGCTATTGAGGAGCTAAAGTCTTGTCTCACATTTTTCTTACCTTACGTTATCTCCAGGGTTGTGGCTAGTGCAGTCAGATCTAGTCTACTCCTTACAGCAGGATGTTTTTCCATATAAACATCATCCTGAGAACTTCAGAAGTTTCTGGAAAATTTGATTGCCTTATTTTTATGCTACAATTTCTTCCTTTCCTTATGACGTTTTCTGTCTGGTTTTCATATAATTTTTGTAAAGATATTTGTAAGAAAGCATTGGATAAGGGCTTACTTCTCTATGTGTCTTATTTAATGAATTTGAGAATTTCAGGTTTACTCTGAAGAATATAGGAGTGTGTTAAGCTAACCAGAGTGCTTCTCTAGTAGTTAAAAGCTGCAGACTTCAGAGGTATTTACCCAGACATCAGCTGGGAAAAGAACCATGACATTTCTTCAAGCCTTTAAAATATTTCAATCTTTCCCGGCACTTTTCTTTTAACATGAGGAAGATGCAATAAGTGAAATGACTGTCCTCTTACCTCCGCTAGTCTGAGCAGCCAGCCAGTGTCCTGCAGATTGTTCAGTTCTGCACAACACGAGAATGATGCAGTCGCATAATCCTTTGCAAAGACACAAAGCAGAAGCATGTTAGACAATGTTAGACAGTTTCTTTGCCACCACTTCTAACCCACCTCACACTTGGCTGTAGAGCACTCCCTTCCCTACTCTGCTTTTGCTATAACGTACAGCTATACTACCAGCAGTTATCCAGTTGCAAGACTTCTTTGCTGCCTACTCTGAACATTTTTTCACACACTTTGACAAGTTAGGCTAGGAAAGAAGGCCATGTCTTGGATGTGTGTAATCTCTTCTTCACAGAGGCTTTCTGGTTCATTTACTTCGATCTGCGATACTGTGGTGTGGTCACAGGTGAAGTGACAACTAGGCAGGCTGGAAGGGTTAAAGAAGGAAGCAGCTTTTAAAGCTTTTTAAATGGTCGGAATTTGGTCAGGTCTGGGCCTGAAAGACAGATTGGGTGAGGAAACAGAAGACTAGTGGCTTTATACAAGAGAAAATTACATTTTTTATGAGGTCTTTCTTTCTCTCCTCTCCATTTTTAGCATTGTGCGAGGCTGAGTCTGGATTTCTGGCATCCTCACAATTTAGGATGTGCAGGTAAGGAGTTTCTTTTAATTCTAACAATAAGCTTCCATATTATATGCAAGCAGGAAGTACTTTCATGGTTTCAAGGTTACAGTAACCTCTGCAAGCCAATTTCTGGTTAAGGGTACGTTGCAGAAGTCCTGTCATAAACCAGCGTGAGGACATGTTTTTAATGTGACTAAGGCACAGTGACTGTTACGTTGACTTTTCATCTATTTCTGCTTAAAGGAACACATGAAATAGAAAGTTAAGGGTTTTTTTTTTAAATTTATTTACTTATATAGCTCTCTTTGCTATACAAACTCAAGAGAATGAAAATGTGCTATATACTTTTATCATGCTCAACTCTATCAAAATCCCAGATGATGTTTAAAAGACAACTTCAAAAATTGCAGGAGGAAACTTGTTGTTTCTCAACTATTTCCTCACCTAACATGTTCAGGGACATTAGCATCATGTGAATTTGTGACGCACTTTAACTCAGCAACTGTTCCTCCTCAGGGCTGCTCAGTGGCCCTCAGCTTCTGCCCGCACGCCTCTGCCTCTGCAGGAAGAGTCTAATTTCTTTTTCATTGCAAATGGATTGCCTGGGATAAATACATGACTCTTATTTTGTAGGCAGAGAAGGTCAATAACAGGCTCTGCAGAATCTCTCCATAAAATGTGACAATAAATAACAGTTTAACCTCTAATCTATATTAACAGACTACCTTTATTTATTGTTTGACTTGCGTAAAGACACAGACAGGTAATCCAAAAGGAGCAGTCACAACAGAGGCTAATGACCTTCTTTTACAAGAACATAGATACCAATGGGCAAAAACCATTTCAGCTTCAGCATCATGCAAAGGGCTATTTTGCAAAGAAACACCATGTGTTAGTTGTTGAAACTTTTTTGTGCATTCCCCGAAACAAATTACACTATTCTGAATATTTTCTTTTCTGTGCAGTAAATAAAGTCTTTCGTGTTGACAATGCTAATATTATATTTTAAAATAGATTTACATTTATGTTTTTTGTCATTTTTTATTGCATTGTATAAATCCCAGAGCAGAGATCCACTAAGCTCACTTCGAGAAAGCCCCGTTTCTTGGGATAGCATCACGCAATGACACAGGTGATCATATGGCATTTCAGTATGGTTTACTGGCTGGATCTACGGGAAAGTTATTTCAACAAGAATTGTGGATATGAGTTTGGAGCATAAGTCAGGAAGGTTATTTTAAAGTGATTTTTAATTGAATTATTTCATACGAATAATTTTCAAGGGTGAATATTCCTAACGCAAAGTAATCTTAAGATATTTTAGTCTAATTAGTGCTTTAAATCTACCAGGTAATCATGGCAAGGGATGGCTGGGGTGGGGGAGCGAGAACATAATTTTATTACTACTTATAATTGTGGGATTGGGCACAGCCACTGTGGCATTGAGGGGGGACGGAATAAGAAATCACCAGTAAACATTTCTTTTTAAGGAAGGGCTATGCACATTTTGCACTGTAGCTAGTAAATGTTTTCTGATGCATGAAATTAGGTGTGTAATTAAGTTGGTTTTACTTACTTATACATTTTAGCGATGCATAAGACAGGTAGCTGGAAATTCTCTTCAGTCTTGAACTGTCTACCTAGAAATACGAAGTTAACTTTTATTTACAGAAATGCTGATCCATATATGTTAGTTATTCAATCTGTTCTAAAAAATACATCCTCTTGTTTAAGAATACCTTAAAAACTCATTAATTTCTTTTTTTTTTAGTCTCATTTTTCACAAAATAAAAGAATCTATTTCTAGATAATTTTTAACAATTTTTTTCTTCCTCTTCCTACTTTAAGAAGCCTATTTTTAACCCCAAATGGCAAAATTCTCTCATACGTGTAAGCAATTTAGAAGACAGTCTCACAATATTTATTAGAGTCTTATTAATGGGAGAGGTGTTTCCTGAAGCTACTGAATAGAAGTTATAGGACGGTTCGTCTTATCTTAGTGTAGGAAATATGAAAACAAAGCCACAACATTTCTGAGAATCCAAGATTTTCATTTCATTTTCAGTTAGTCAAGGAGTTTCACACCAGTTCTGTAAATGTACAAGATGTGTTTTCAGACATAGTCTGATTAGTAAGAAATTACGACAGATCTTCTCGGCACTGTTGGAAACTCCAGTGATGCTTTTTGAGAACAAGGCCTTGGAAACACATTGGCCTTCCAAAATCGAGGGCTTTTTTCCTCCACTATTGGCTTTGTAATTTAGCTTTCTGTCTCTCACATTTTCATTATGTGTAGTATTGTGTATAGCCATCCTAATAAACTCTAAGACTTGGAACAACGAGGTTGAGCATAATTAAAATCTCGAATTAAATGCAAATCCAGCACCAGAAAACTGGATTAAGTAGTATGATTGGATTTGAAATACAAATACTGTCTTTTCTGAACATAAAGTTTAATTAAATAAAGGGAATGGATACTTATAAGGACTGTCAAATTCAAGGTAGCTATAAGTAAACGAATAATAAAGTATGTGCGCTGTGACAAAAACATGGAGTTTGAACACTGGTGCCTTTGGAAGTAACATACAACTGCCTTTGTAAATATTTTTACTCATTTTTGGACAAAACATCAACTGGAGGAACCTTAGCAGAAGATGAATGTCCATTTTGCAGGTGCAGCCATGTTTTTTTAAATACGACAATGCACAATTATTTAATTTGTTTGTAACTGAAATAGCGAAGACTTTCTACCCAGTGGATTTACTGCAAGAATGTTGCATTATTTCTTTGAATTCTGAAATGGAAGAAGAAAATATTTCAAGTCATATCAGCAGCCAGATAAGTGTGACCTTAACTGTCATATATATGCGATATCAATCGGAACAACTGTAGAGATTTATGGCTGTTTAGTCCTTTGTGCCAACATGTGGCTCAGAGTAATACACAAAGGAGTTCAGCTATAAACCCAGGACAATATGCCTAGATTTCTGCTCAGTAATTATTCTTAGTTGCAGGGGGAAAAAAAATGATGGTGCTATTTTCCTATCCTTTAAGAGGGAAAGTTTTTTTTGGGGAAAATGCTACTTTGTACATAGACAAGAGAATTCAAATAACTATTTGATGTTTAGAAACATGGAAGAGCATTGTGGTGTCATTTCATTACAAGTGCATAAATCCCATAAATATGGAAAATGCAAGCCCTGGGAAAAATGTGTCCTATTTCCATTATGCCAAACAACTTTCTTGACAATTTGACACATTTTACCAAAAAATATTTTGGCAACATAATGCTGCAGATAATTATTATAAGGCCACACAAATCGAACTAGATACTTTTCTTAAATGAACCATTTCTAGCAACTAGGGAGTAAGAGAACATGAGGCAAAGGGTTTCTTCTGTGTTAACACATTAACTTTCACTGAAGGGGAAGAGAAGTAACTGCAGGCAGACTTTAGCTGGCTGTGACTGCGTACTACATACAGCACATTTCCCTTTGGCATAGTCTCATGGCAACTAGAGACGAAAATATAATTGTTTGACACATTCGGAATACATAACAACAGGTCATGACTGATTTCTGACCTCTCAAAGTCAAAAAGAAACACGTATTTGGACTTAAGTGCAAATTCAGCCCTATGAAGTTAGCCCATGTTCCTTCTAAGTAATTTTGGCAAATATTTTTCCGTTAATGACTTTTCACAAGAGAAATCAAAATCAACTCATGGAGTCCTAGGGAGGGCAAGATTTTGCTTACAACACTTTAAAGTTAACTTGAAAATTCCCTGATTATCACCGATATTTCCAAAATTCCTCAGGAGTTCTGCTTTGTGACATAAAACCAGTTCTCTCATTCTTAGCTTAGCTCTGTTTCAAAGAGATTTACCTGAAAATTTGGTTCAATTTGCAGCTCCTAAGACCAAGAAACAAAATATTGATAAGTAGTAAAGATGAGGTAATACAAGCTTGGACATGATCTTAATTTTCTTTCAAGGTCATTAGAATTTTTATGTTGCAGATAAATAATATGACACATTGTTTTTTTGAAATTCTTTAAAATTAAATATTTAACATATTGAGTAGATGTTACTAGTAAAGGTCATTTGCTCTGGGTGCAGATGGGGTTCTCTTGTAACGTACGAAATGTTAATAAGGCTGATCCTAAAAAAAATGGTTAAAAAAGTAGTCTCAATAGAAATTTGAAAATAAATATGAGTACGTGTTCAGGTTTCCATTTATAACATATAGTGTTGCCTAATCACATAACAGAACAGCTTCTGCACAGAACAAGCCACCAACTGTTTTGACCTGAGCATTCACACGAAGTATTAATTTGCTTCACCAAGTATTAATTTGCTTTGGTGCGTAATAGAAACAGTTCTGCTGTCACCACGGAGTTGCTGTGCGTTGCATTCGAAAGAGATCTGACAAATTTCAGCAGAAGCGGTGCTAAATTGCATGCCTAGTAATTTTTTTTTTCCGTAGCACCCTTGTATATCTGAAATAGGTGAAGTATGTTTTTTGCTTGTTAGACAACAAATGACATTTTGTTTTGCTAAGAAAGCTTCCAAGTTATGAAACAGAATCGAGGGAAAGGCACATGGCAAGTGTCACTTGCGTTAATGTGGAGGTGCCTGAGGCAGTGGACAGAACCCAGCCACAGAGCACAGAGCACAAAGCTAATTTTATCTTGTTTCTCAGCAAAGTCAGCTACTCTTTGCTTCCTCAGTAGGTTTTCAGTGCCAGATGACTCAATTCAAAGATGGCTCGGGATCCCAAAAGCCTGCAGCATACAGTATAAAGAAAACACTGAAAGATCTGTTCAAATTGACTTGCATTATTTGCCCTGTAAAAACTATGGACCAGCCAGTGCATGAGCTCCTCTCTGCTAACACAGCCATTGTCAACCCAGGGCTCTGCAGCAGCGCAACCAGTTGCTGGTGTAGAAGGATGCCATGCAAGTCTATTCAAACCAAGCTAAAGCAAATAAGAGCATTTAAGCTGTGTGCTACTACCTCTGTTAAAAACAAGGAATAGGGACACTTCATCCAAAATACTCATCCTTCTCTATTCAGCAACCAGAACATCTTTTGCAGCACGACTGCTGTTTTACTTGCCATGTTATTTCCCACGAACTCATCGTTGGTCCATACAGGGCCATAACAGTACAACCTGGCTTTATAGATTACACTGAAAATTAGCCTGAAGATCTACACAATATTTTTAATACTTACAAATTTCTACAAAAATATCAAGTTACTTCCTTCAGGAAATGCAGGCGAGTGCTCTGACCTAGTTTTATGCATTTATTTCTCTACTTTCTTTTTTTTCCTTGCCCTCCTAATTAAGTGGACTCCTCACTGTTCTCCCAAGCTTGTGGAAGCTTCCGAAACACGAAGCGATCTCTGAGAAGCCAATGAATAGCACACAGCAACACCTGAACAAATTTATATCCTACTTCACAAAGTACTAAGTCTGGTGCTTTTCAAACTTTCAAAATTTAAGATATATCCTGTAGCAAGAGAAGAGAACACATTTAAATATCAAAGCCCAATTTTGCTGAATTCAAAATATACACATTACGTGTATTTATCTTCGAAAAGACTGAAAGGTATCAATTATACATTTATCAAAGTAATAATAAGATTTCCTTAGAAGTTGATTAACTTCGAATGTCTTTATCATTAGCCTACTGGTATTTTCCATTATTTGCATTTGCGAGCAACCTTTTTGTCCTTCCAGGAGAGAACGCTTGTGCTTATTTACACAAAATAAAGATGGCTTCGCTTCGTAAGTTCAATATTTTGGGCAAGCAATAATATACCAGTCTGCTAGCCAGTCTTAGCAGGAAATAGTCCTAGTGCTGATCACAATGAGATGACTTGTGGTATCGGCTCATTTTGAGAAGTTTAGCAAACACGATATCTCTAGCAACACATCTGATGTAATGTTTATAAGTTCAGTCTGTCCTGTTTTGCCATTGTTGGTGATACGCTTGTTACCAAAACAGTCTAAAAGTCTTTTCTTCATCATGACCTTCAGAAGGTCACATACAGATGATGTTTCATCACAATCTAATATTTGAAACGTATGTTTAAAGATAAAGCCGTCATGCTGTCAAGATATTTTCCTGAATTTAAAACTTTAAATCTTACTTATAATGAAGCTTGAACAACTTTATACTGCAGAATGCTTCTAACTGTTAATCTGATCTTAATGTAAATCGGTTCCATTCTGTCCAAATAATGAATATGCCAAGTTGTATGGTGGATTACCTATATGACTGAAAATGCTTACTTAAAATTATGGTTAGATGGCCATCTATGTTTATTTAGTTAAAGACCACTACATGTCCTCCAGGACACTTGAGTCAAGGCTGCCGCATAATCACAGAGGGAAAACTGCATGGAGAGTCAATTAGAAGGAAAGAGAAAAAAAAATGCAATCTGTATAATGTGTATATAATACAGTAGCAGAAGGAAACCAAGTAAAACAAAATGCTCTATTGCCAACAAACAGAATCCGAGATGACAAATTGTGTAACTTAGTATTATTAATTATTAATTATTAATCTAAGGATTATTATAGCAGTGTAAAATATCTTACTTTAAACAAATCCATTAAAACAGTTACATAAGAAATTCTAGTAAAGTAATACTGGCTGCCTTCAGACCTTACGGTATTTATGGACACTCCTGTCAATAAGACCTCAAAAACATGTGACAAGCCCAGATAATCTGCTTAAGTCACATGACATTTCCTTTTTAGCTGCACACATCTTTGCAGCTATATGCTTTTACGGGAACTTGTGCTGAAAATCAGAATTTTGCTCTTATAGGATCTCTATAGAAGATTTCATAAAAAAATGTGTTTGGCTCTGTCAAGATCAAATTTCTTTTTGTTTACATCCCTCAAATTCTGAGACAGAAATGACTCGTTACTAGTTAATAATACAATAATACTTTACATATAATCTGTTTCATATTCTAATACAATTTGCTAGTTTGAACGTAAAAGCGCAAGGATAGAAAGAGACATCCTATTTATCATTTAGAACAAGAGTGAATATGTAAGTTTTTTATGAGGTACTCTGGCCAGCATTTTTTTAATAACAACACTTTGCCTGCCACCTTGTCCAGTCCCCACTCAGGAAGAAGTGTGTCCTTACCGGATGCTCACATGTCCTCTCTGAGCCAGCAGTAAGAATCGTCCCTGAAGGTCATTTCCTGTTTCTTCACAGTTTCCTACCGATCCAGACCAACCTTATTTAGTTTGAAATCAGACTGTGTCAGAATTCAAGGTCATCTGGCTTCAGGCAAAATGAACCCGGCCTAGAAATTATGCTGAATGTTATGTAGAATTTCAGTTTAAAAATCAGAGTTATTATAAAACAGCATAGTTTATAGATGCTCAGTTCACAGCTGCTGCTTTTGTTTACTGATGCATATTTGTACTACATACAAAAGCTTCAGCTTTCCTGTGTTAAGACTCTAACACACCAGTTCAGGGAAATAAGATACAGGTGGTGGTGAGCAGAATAAAACAGATGAAATGTAGCACACAAATATATGCATACTGTACAGCTCCTACTAAGCATGTTCCTATGTTTCATATCAGACATGTTTCACCAGGATAACACCAGATATTAAAACTAAGCATGCAAAAGCAAAGTCCCTATTCAATGTTAGTTTGACAATAATGAAAGGAAAACTAGGAACTTTACAACAGCGTTTTCCATGAGCTTTTGGAAACCAACAAAGCAAGTATGAAAAAGTGCATGAATCTCAGCAACAGCTCTACAATAGTTTTTACATGTGAGATGTCTAAGCAAGTTTTCACTTCAAGCATCTCAAGGTCCACAGAAAAGCTGGAAAGCACTGCTCTAGAGGTTATAGGCAAAACCTCATCAAGAGTACACTTAGCTTACGAAGTTAACACATTGATCTGCCTGCATATACATTGGCTCAAAGGAAGAGATTTCTGAAGAATGGAGCTGCCACTGAGAAATAAAACGTAGGATAGGTATTTAAAAAAAAATGCTTGTTTGTTACCAGTTTTCATCACATCCCTAATTCTATTTCTGTGAATTCTTCCAGAAATTTTGCTCATAAAGAAGCTTTGCATTCTGATCGTTCCACAACTGTGGATGTGTCACAATTTATTGTTTTGAAAATAACTTCCATATTTGTACTACAAAGACCAGAATGTTATATCTGGTAAGGACTCTTGCTCCTGAATATTTCCCCAGATGTGAGGCATTCTTGTGCAGCCTGGGATGCCATAGCACCTGGAACTTCAGGACTACAAGGAGGCATTTGGTGCCTGGGACACCCCCATTTAACACTTTCAGGTGCCTTTCAGACTGAAGTTCCTCTTTGTCAAAGCAAAATCCTACCCTGAAATTTCTGCAGTCTACGATGTTGAAGATGTAGTCATTGAGAAGGGTGGGCTGTCCTGTTAGAAATTATGCAATAGGAGTGTGACTGGCAAAAGGTTCAGAGTGCCTTTTTAGGCCACTATCTGTTCCCTCTTCTCCCCTGTCACAGGGATGTCAGTGGTATCAAGAAAAAGGGACAAACAGCTTTAACACCACCTTAATTTCTTTTTTTTTCATCTACTTCTCCCCTCCCCAGTAAACAGACCTTTAAAAAGGGAACATACAAAAGCAACATTACAAGAGAGATGGGAGGCAGCTGAACACAAGTCTTTATTCAGTATTTATTTTGCTATAATATGCACCAATATCCTAAGGCACAAGGACATGTCAGTATTTTTAATTTGCAGGTCTCTAAGAAGGCATGAACAGCACAGAAGTATGCTATATCAGGGAGGAAAGCCGCTGAAGAGTCCCATTGCTTTGAGGAATAAGGCATACCTATTCCGCAGCAGGGGAAGGAAATAGATTGTAATCAGTTAAGCTCTCTCCACATAAAGAAAAATAGTTTTGTGAAACAAACAAACAAACAAACAACCCCCCCAACAGTGTCAGTAAATAGGATTAATGTTCAAGAAGGAACTTATGGGGTTTGTGTTAGCAGCTGTGCTTCTCAAAGTATTTCTAAACGTATTAGTCCATACTTGAAACAAAACTCTTTTAAGCTCTTGGGGGTTTTTGCATTTTTGGGGGTGTTTTTGTTTGTTTGTTTGTTTATTTTGCATGCTTGCTGGCCTCATCAGGTATATTGTGATTTAGAAATAAGCATCAGATAACTTAAAAGTGAATGTAATAGTTTGGCTTTCAACCAGGCAAGCTGTGAAAAAAAAAATTTCTTTTTCATAGTCAGATAAAAAAACTTTAGTTCATTTCTTACTTGGATTTTTCTTATTTGTAGTGGGGTTTACTCATTATATCTGCTAATCATTACAGAGAGAACACAAGAATACTTGAAAATACATATGAGGAAGTACAGTACTGAGGGCCTGGAAGTTTTGCATACAAAAAGACTGGCTATGGAGCATTTAGTTCCACTCTTGAAAAAATAACTAAATGGGCTATTGACTATTTTTCAGGAATTTTAGAAGATGCCAGAAAAGGGCATTGGCTTTCCTTTTATACAATATTAAGAATACATACTCCTCCTCTATTTAGTAGCAGCAGTCCCTGTAACGGGATGGGTTGGAGGCTCATTTGCACTAGTCATTCCATGGATATTTGCTCAGTGAGTACAATTACCAGTTTCTAGTCCAGGCAGACTGAGGATGAACTACAGGGACCCATGACTCCTGTTTGAGCAGCTGGAATGGAAATTTGTAATGCAAAAGCTAGCATTCATTTTGGCCTTGCTATTACAACTGCCAGTCATTCCCACCCCCATTGCCAACAAAGCGCTGTGTGCCAAGCGTGGCAGACAGTCTGAAAGAAGCTTCACCAAACACTGCAATGGCTGTTGGTCCCACTCATGTTAACACAGCTGAGGATGGAAACCAACCCTTAGGGACAGGCAGCAAATATGCTATAACCAGGTGGACAAATGGAAACCTTTCTCTCTAGTCAAGGCAGTAGGAGCTCTGCCAAACTTTCTGCCACTACAAGTCACCCCCAGCATACCTGTGCTTTTAACTGCTGTCATTCATCTTCTCTAGGAACCCCTTGGCGTGGCACAGGCACTGTGGAGCAGAAAGGCAGAAGACAGATGGCTAAAACGTCTTCTGTCCTGTCACATTCAAGTCTTACAGCATGGGAACACATGGGACCTAACCAGCTCCTTCCTCTTTGGTTCCAGTCTGTTTGTCTCTGACAAACACACTGTGCTATAAATTGATTCCCAGAGCAATGAATAAAATATAAGCAATTAGGCAACCTACTCCACCTAACTGTATTCCCACCATTGTCCATCTGGTCTCATGTTAAACAATTCATTTAAGAGAGACTATTACACAGAGCCACTCCAGTAACTTTCCCTTTTTTAATGTAAAACAAAACAAAACAATGACAGAAAAAAACAAACTATCAGAGGCAATTTTTGTCACGCTGTCTTTCTCCTCTGTGCTTACACTTTGCATGTGCTTTACAGCACTTGTTCTAACCACTTGCATTCCTCATTTTGCCAACCCAGACACATTCAGTTCTCTTAAGCAATCATTTCAAATGAGCCACCACAGTCAGAAGAAACTGTCATGTTGCCAGATCCCTGCAGCAGAGGATGTATCAGGCACTGTTGGCCTTGCTGCTTTTGATAGTAGCAGGATCAAACTCATTCAAGACTGCTGGGCAACACCAGAGTACTAGAAACGTGATTTGTCCCATTGCTGCAAATTATTTCCCTGTTCATATCTAAATAGAAAAATGTTTGTAACCAAGGCATCCTATCTCTACTCCCAGCCATTGGCACTTCTGCACACGATCTTCTAGATCTTTTGAGGAATTAAGGTGAAGATATTAAGACAATTATATTTGCAAAGACGCCCATGCCCTGTTCCTTTTGGGACATCCCAAACACAGAGATGGCTTTGAAATGCCCATACCTAATCTGCGTATTTCCATAAGAAGCAGATTTTCATTAAAATGTCTTTTTCCTTTCCAATAACTGGCCAAAAAAAAACCAAACCCAAACCATATTGTACAACCTCAAGAGGGCAGCATGGTATTTCAACAATCACCTTACAAAAAGGTAATAATACCTTAGCAAAACAGCAGGCTCTAATGACAGCACAGAATTAAGGTTGTTGTAAACAGTATTAAAAAAAGGCAAAAAATAAGGTAAGTCCATGGCAGTATCATTATCTCACCCGTTTTGCTGCTGTTCGTGTAGCACCACATGACTCACTGTAGCAGGTGATGCAGGATTGTAGTTTCCAGATATACATCCCATGCACTGTAGCAGCCACATCGGCATAGCCCTCCATGCCAGCTCTTGTTTAACAAACACTGACAATCAGCAATCTGTTCAAAACTGTCATAGCACCGTGTCTAAGGCAAGGAATGGCTTAGTTCTAAGATAATGAAGTTCTTGCCTGCAAATGGTAATAATTATGTTAAGGCTTTCAAATGGTGCATAGAAGTTTAGGATTATCAGAACAATGACTGTTAGGTGATCTCATGAGTAACTGGACACAGTTGCCTTTTATGGCACTGCACCATTTCATCTTTTCTTAAAAGTATTATGTTCCATCTTAAAGTTAGATTATTTTTCCCTCTCACTACTTCTCTTGGAAGACTATCACAGAATTTCTTTGCTCTAACTGACCTTATGTAATTTATTGTTAGGCAACTTACATCTTTTGGTTCTTGTGTCAACATCACCTATTAGCCCCTATACTGCCTCTGCTTTGCTTGATAAGCACGTTTCTATCTTTTATGCTATGAAGAAATGCTCCAATTCCTTGAACATTTTAGTAAAAAATTCTCTCTGCCTGTTCCCATTTTAATCTCCTTCCTTGAGCACAGATCATAGATAATAAATATATACCAGATGAATAATCCCCAAATCACTGGCCTTAATACTTCTTCAAGTCTATTGGAAATGCATAATGTCACCACATGTGCCTTTTATAGCACTGATGAGTTTAGGATGAGAACCTTGGTATGTATTCTGAAGACTTGGAGGAGGAATAAACTGAGAGTTAGCTGCAGGTACAACCTTCAATTCTGCCATCACTGTGCAACAGTTCAAGACAAACAAGACTAACCCTCAGGTATCCCATTTTTGAATGGCAATAATATCCACCCAAGCTACTATATAACTGATATTACAGCTGCAAAACTATATAGAAATCAAATACACACCATATGTCTGAATAGCATACCCTTCAGCTCACTAAAGTAGTAGATCTGCTGTAATTCTCACCGTGATCTGTCCAAGGTCAGCTAGGAGTTTTGATACTGGTACGTCACTGCAGAACTCACAGTAGTTCACATATTATGATAATTTATTTTTTCAATTGAATTTTCTAAAATAAAACCTCTCTTTCATTCCAGGAGAATACCCTCTGGAATTCTTGAAATCGGTGTGATTAGTTTCATCATAAATCCTGTGTATTAAGGAGAAAGAACACTTTTATGACCATAGCTTCTGAACATCTTTCTCACAATTGTAGTACATTGCAAAATAAAAACTAATTTCTCCTTGATTTCTTTGCAGGTTATATTCTTTTGTTAGTTTTGGATTTGTTTCTGAGAAACCATTTGACCTGAAACACAAAGAACTGCTCCTGGCATCAGAAAAGTGTCCAGTGATTCCACAAAGGAATAATCAGGATCTCATACTTGATATTCATCCCAAATGTATCAGCTCTTCAAAATTATTTGTGTTTAGCACTGTGTGGTTTGATCCTGCAGCAAATTATCTATGGCCAGGCTAAGGCAGCCCTAACGGGGACATTCAGACAGCATCACAACACTGCAGAACTTCTGATGGCAGGACTTGGCCGATTGCTAAACCCCTCCTAGATGGTAGCACCTCTGGGTGAGATGTATTTAGTGCCCTGGCAGCCAGAATCCTGTTAAACGCAACTTTGTGTTTGTGACTTTGGTGGAGACAAGCAGTGCTACGGGGGAAGAGCTATCACATTCATCGGCCTTACAGGCACATCTAGCAATCAGTTTTCTCCCTGCCTGCAAACATGTAGCACCGCACTGTGAAACAACACCATATCCAGGTTATCTGGCATTGCACAGTGTCCTAAACCAAGCAAGTTTTGTTAGTCCTTGGCCTAGGAGCTCGGTGGAGCTAGATACCGATTCCAGCCATATGGGAATACAGAGAGCTCCACAAACTACAGAATTCAAAAAAGGGTTCAAGGAAGTTGTGACAGATATTTTAGCTCCTGCATGCTATGTAGTTCAGAGTTACTAACGGTACTAACTGTAGCCACAGTTAGTACAAAAGAAAATGCAATAGCAAGTCACTGTTCTGACATTCTTTGTTCAACAGATGGTTTGCTAACTCATTTTGCCTATTAGAACCTAACACTTCTCTTTCTAAGTAGTAATTTGTCCTACTCTGCTAAAGTTTATTGGGAGAATCTGTTCTAAGATTTCTGCATGTAAAATAACAGTCCAGCTACATGCCCTTGATTTTACAAGGCTTCTACACATTTAATAAGTGGTTTGACGTGAAATAAAGCAAACACAAAAAGCTTTCAGACTGAATTACGTTACAGCTGAAAAGATAAAACATACCAATGACTAAAAAAGGAGCTATATTTTTACGACTGACCTATACTACTCTCTAGTCCAAGTGAGCTCTGCAATTACATAATTTAAAAGTAGCACTTCTACGAGCCTGGATCAAAGATTCATTCTGGTACTATTTAATGCTACTGCTCCTTGTAATGTATGGCCTGCACAGATGCAACCCACAGCCTTGTTGGCATTTAGCTGACTACTTTCAGAATTCTGATTCAGAGATCAGTTTTCTTGCAGAGAAGGATGAGTACACTCACATCTATGGGTTAGTCATGCCAGCTTTTTTCTAGTTGAGAAGGGAAAAGAGAAAAAGTCACAGTCTGAGACTCTTCAGACTAAATCACTAGCTCACACCCACACTGCTAGAACAGCTCTTCTGATATGGCTCCATGAAGCTGGGGAAACTCCAGCTGTAAAAGCTTCTGGTATCTTTTTTCTAAGTGATCTCTGTATTTCATTGTCCCAGGTACCTAGCAATACTCAATCACACAAAGGAAGAAGACACATATGATGCCATTTGCGCACATGCAATTACATTATGGTAGTGAAAAAACACAGGGATGGGATTATGCAGTGCTGGATACTATCATAATTGATCCTATTGAGAAGTCTGCATACCAACAGCTTAGTCCTGCACTTCTTTCACTCCCCAAACTCCTCCTGAGTCAGATGCAGGATGCAAACATTTTGTGTTGGACAAAGGCAGGGATAAGCGAGGCTGTCAAGAGGTAAGCTATGGCTCCTTCAGTCTCTTGCCCAAGACCCAAACCTGCAGAAGGTTAAAGGAGACGGAAATCTGCTTTGACACTTGCCAGATGGCAAAGCTTAAAACTGTATCCTTGGAAAAGAAACAGCAGAAAGACACGGCTCTAGTCACATTTTTCTCCATCCCAAGTACACATGCTGTACCAAGATCAGTGTTTCCTGGGGACTGGATACACATTCAGCCTTCCCAGCTGGAGAATCCTCAGTATTTTCTGATCAGCGTGTGCTGTTTCAAACCTGCACTGCAAGTAGAGCAAAGCCAAATCAGCCCCTTGTGTTCATGCTTCATTCCGAGTGCCTGGAATGTTCATCCATGCACAACCCCTCCACCCCAGACCCCAAGCTTTACATAACTGGAGTGTTCACTTTGTCAGCAGCTAGGAGGTTTTACACTGCATTATTTAGTACCTTGAGAAAAATCAAACGAGTATCACTGTGTCTGAAATTTGCTGAAAATCATTAACTAAGCCAACACAACAAACACTTCCGACACTTAAAGCAGATATTCAGTGACTTCCTTAGCATATATAAATATGTTCTGAGATCTCAGCTAAGTCATTTAGCAGTGTCTACTGTCTTAGAGTCTTTGTGGCATTATTAGGTAAAATTAACTCATAAACAGAAGGCTTATACATGTTTAACAAGATCCGTGGCTGAAGCGTGAAAGGGATAGTAAACAGATTTTGCACCCTGTTCTCCAAGGACATATATCCTCCAAGGCAATATATCAGCCCAAAATGCTCCAATTGTGAGAGAACATTGGGTAAGGAGACGGAGAAAGGTAGGCTCCAAAACAAAGAGCATAGGGTAAAATAATACAGATTAACAAAAATTATGTACGAGTCTGGTTTCTTACCATGTATTAAGATTTCTATCATTGCTGATGTTAATAATTGACAGGAAGGAAGTACAATGAAAGTTAGATAACAGCAAGAACGTTCAGGCCAGGAACTCATTTCATTTTCCAGTGGTGTGAGGCACTGGGTAATGGGGAAAAGCATAACCTCATTTCAGAGATGATCTTGCTTCACTGCATTATATCTCGAGGAATTTTATACTGTCTAGAAAGAGATTTCTGCTTGTGGCATGTAATAGGAGATGTTCTCAGAGAGTGGAAAAACAACAGGAAGTGAATGTTGTGTTCATGTAAGTGAGGAATTAACAGCAAAGCCTTAAGCCAGATATAAGCTGCATGGGTATTGCGCAAGCCTCATCACACAGCACTGCCATCTTACCCCAATTTATGACCTGGAACACAGCAACTTTTACAGCTTTTAGCTGGAACTGCAAGTTGTACCAAAGCATACAATGTTTTTATAAATACAAGGGAAAGAGGTAAAAGCTCTAAATTTCTTTTGCTCTTTAGTCTAGCTCAACTATAAACTGGACAAAGCCTGATGATACACTGCACCTCCTGAGCCTGCAGATCACATTGCTGACATTTGAGTACAGAGTTTAAATACAGCCACTGTATTCAACAGAATAAATACAGAATGCTCTATTCAACTTCAGCATGGGTATGACCTACATGTTCCTGTGGGCACGCCATATTTTAATTTCCACCATCATATCTGATAGGGGTAAGATTTTTAATGGCCTCGCAGAGTGACAGAAAGTCTCAGCCCACACAGACGGCTGAGATCAGTGTCCTCTGTGTACAACTTGCCAGCCCCAGGAATTCACCCGAGAGAGGGAATTCAGGCTTTTCCTTCTCTTTACACTTCCAGAGTCCCTCCTTTCTGGTTCATACTACCAAAAGCCAGCTTAAACCAGAGGTGAATCTACTACATGATATAACAAACGGCTATTGCTCTTATTTGTCCTGTATGTTCTTATCTTACAGTTTGCAATTAATCACCACCCTGGAAATCAAACACTAAGGTATTTGTACATTCTCTTTGAAAACACATTTCCATTTCCTTTTACTTGAACTGCCCTGTCCTTTGCCACACCTGCTCGATGCATCACTCCGCATTGCACACACTGTACATACCTGAAGAGCCTGATGACTCATGCTAGACAGGGAACATAACCACCATAGAAAGAATAGAAGACTGAAAAGTGTGATGCAATTAAAATATGTCTGCTCATTAGCAAATAAACACATTTGCATAATGATGATAGTTACAGTATGACATGATTGAGGACTAGGTTCTGTTCTCAGTGACATGAAATTCTCTTCAGTGTGTAACTGTACAAGTTACACGAGTACTGAGTTTGTACTAAGCACCAAGAGTATGTACAGGAAAACTGTAAATCTAATCTCATCTACTTGGCATGTACATGTTTTTTGATGCATGATAGCTTAGCCTTTGTGATTGCTGAAATCTAGCTTATTCTCTTCTGTCTGGAAATACTTTGCTTTTTGCTGAGAGGGTAATTGGGAGAGGCTGATTTTATGGGAACAGCAGTGCAGATGAATTGGTCTCCTATCTAACATTTATGGGGAAGGTTTCCTTGGTTTCAGCATAGTTCACCGGTACAGTTTCTGTCTACTGCCATTAAGCTTAGAGTACTCATCGGGTTTTAGAACAAACAGCTTTGACTCCCAAAGCTGTCCTTATCCCTCATCATGTGACCTGCAGGGATTGCTCCATTTCTTCCATCAGGTCATGATGGTTTTGTATATTTTGTTTTCAGTACTAAAATATTTTTGCCATTCTGCCATTTATTTCCACTATGAATTAAGTTTTATTTTGCAAGTACCAAAACAGATGGCTCTGGAGATTGTTAGGCTTCTCTGTGCCTGAAGGACAGCCATATTATTGCTGGAAACAGTCTCTGCTTATTTGTTTAAAATAATTTCTATACGAAAAAAAAAAAATAAAAAAAATTAAACAAGCGTCTGGAAATGCTGAAACAAATACTTCAATTGCTAGACATCCTGAGAATGATTCAGTGAAGTTCTTGTCACAGATGCAGTCACAGAGCTGTGATGTGATGCAGTGGACCTCTGAGATCTCCTCACTCTCAAACTTCCATGAAGGAAAGCAGTTTGAGCAGTACCAGAGCTAAGATGGGCTTCTTACAATTTCCTAGACTCATTTCAGTCAGCGCTTGTTCATCAGAACCTCCAAGAGGATGGCATACTCACAATGGTTCTCTGCTGTGCGGATTCTGTGGTGTCTGTAAGTCAGCAGTATGTAAACCTTCCTTCCATTCTTCTTGCAAAAGAGCGTGGAACTGGACAATATGGTTCAGAAGATCTAAGGACAAAAGGTGGAATAGAAAGACACCATGATCAAATAAACCCTGTTTCCATAGAAAATAAGGCTAAAAAATAAAGTTATCTATTGCATTTCAGAGTGTCTACTTGGTTGTGAGGAATCTAAAAAAGCAACATTTACGGGCTTACATTTATGTATTACTTGTATTAATGTGGTGTGAAATACCATGTCTCCTGAACCAATACAGGGACTGAGCTCTGAGTCTGCTAAACTCGTATTATGAAGGAAGGAAGGAATAAAAACTAATACTTGATTCAAAGCCTTACTGGCAGCTTGTCTGTTCTAATGATTTAACTGTTATTTACACTGAAACCAACATGCAAGAATATTGTAGCCTAATTGTACCCAAGGGAGCAGCTATGGAATTTTTGCATTCTGCAGAATGTTATGGGTTGGCAACCACTCCTGTGTGCTACACAGATCACTTCAATCCCGTGTGTTTATCCTATAAACAAGAAAGTGCTCCACACTGTTGTGCTAAAGAAAATAGCTGAAATCTAAAGCAGCTGAGTCCTGTTTAAGCTGTCCCCAGACACACTGCCTACCACGCGGGTTTGTTTTTCATTTATTTGTTAATGAAAACTGGCAGCAGATGCTACACTTTTATTGAGCACATTAATCATTGAAAGAAAACAATATTTCTGCTGCTTTGGCAACTCCTGCACTACACACAAATTAGGCCTGCTGCTTTCCTGTTAACCCTGTACACAATGTAGAATCCCCGAAGCACTGGGTTTCTTTGCTGTAGTATATTTCTGCTGTAAGACTGGATGCCTAGTGCACATTCAAGTAAGATCTGAAACCATCCATCTGGCTTCTGATTCAAAATTCAGCATGTGGCAATAAGTACAAACAATGTGTCACGGGTGCTTGGATGCTTTTGAGACATGCGAATGCAATCTTAATGCAGTTGCTGGTTTTCACAGAATAGCAGTAAGAACAACAACAGCCTAACACTACTGATTCCTGTCATTTGTAGCGATATTATAGCACTCACAACAGTATGTGAGGAACGCCTGTATGGCATTAGAGAATTCCCTGTGCACGTGCCATATACACTCTTCATAAATGTTGAACCACCACCTCTTTCACTTGCTCATCTGTAGGGCAACATGAAAAGTGTTTAAGTGCATGACTTACCAGGGATCTAATCAGCCCTTAAGCAGGCCTTTTCTTCTCCCTACTCCTAGTTTGTGGGTTATGCTATTAATGGCTCTCTTGGGACAATGTTCTCTCTTGAGAGCAAGCTACCCTGCACACACTGTTCTGACAGAAATGGCTTACAGCTCAATACTGTACCTACAAATTCCAAACAGATTCATTGCACTTCTGCTGACTTGTGCCATGCAGCAGAATTACAGCACATTGCCTGTGGGGTCGTCTCCAGAAGGTAGGATGGCACTGCTCAGGTGGGCTAACAGTTAACTGTGATAACAAACATGACCTGCCCTCTTCAGCAAAGCTGCACTACTGCAGATGGTAATCATAGCCTTCTCATTCTCGTATCGCCTAATTTTAAAGCTTTGAACCAAATTTCCTATGGTAAGTCAGTCAATTAAAGAAATGCAGTTCACGCAGCTGCGGAGGTACCAATCCAAGATCAAAGCAACCATCAAGTACAGGCTACTTTAAAAACATTTTACTGATCAAATAACCTATTACACATATATAGTTTCTTTATCTCCTGCAATGGAAAAAAGTCTCTGAGGTTGATCTATTAAACTCTATTAACCTTGTGTCTCCATTATTGTATACTCCAGGTTACACAGAAGGATGTACCTGGCTGATGACCAAATCATTTGTGCTGCAAAATGATGGAGAATTATTCTAAGAGTTGAGTATAACAAAGGAGATGACAAGCAGTCCTTGGGGGAGGTCTACACATGCTAATCTACAACAAAGAAATTACCACAGAAATCTCTATAATACAGAATACTTAACTGTACGGAATTAGACATTCCTTCCCCCACCCCCCGCCTAGCTTCCAAATTGCTTTCTTAAATCACTCCTAGGAGAAATCATTTGAATGCACTTCATTATTCTCTGTAATGAATTCAGAACAAATTATAAATATATCAGGTAAATTAGTTTTACTCTTGTCTGCCTGGGAGGAGGCCTCTAAGCTACACCCAGTTTTATTCACACTTCTTCCCCCTTTGCCCACACAAGCAAAGCGGCAGAAAACAGCCTGGGCTGAGAAGACAATGGTGGGATGTCACAGCAACAGAGCCGTGCTCACAGGTTCTCTTCAGGTCTCATCCCACTTACAGTAAGCACAAATTTCAGTTTCTTGTTTTAGATACCTTGGCAATAGTTTTCCTGATATATGGAAAATTGTTAACTTGTTGACTTGTTAATTGTGCCTGCTTGGTCGTTAAGGTCACATCCCTCCAGTAGATACTGCATTCGCCAGCCTGAAACAGGTGTTTTCTAGTAAGAACTAGATTAGTCCAGTTTAGTGTTTATATGAACTTGTGTGCAATCTCTAAGTTCATTATTCTTCAAGATATCTTTTAGTTTTTCTCTGTCCTGCAGGTTCACCCTGAAGGTGTAAATTTATTGTGAACAGTGTTTATTAAATGAAAGATACTGATAGCTGCAGCTCCTAGAATAATATAAAATATTTGATTTTGTTATTTCTTTCTACATGAACATTTAAAGATCTCTCTGACTGCAAATAAAATATCCCAGATTAATAAAAATGTGTGAATACCAATTTTCTTTTTAGTTCTTAGGATCTCTAGCATATGAAAATAGTTAGGAGCAATTAGAAAGCAATTCCTTAACAACCTTTAATTCTGCCACATTTCCCACTGAAACCCAACTGTTCCTGGTTTACTGACGTTAGTACTAAAGAAATTCCTTTGTACCAAACAATAAAATTCTGTTATTATTTGCCTGAATTTACCTAAAAAGCTTAAATATACTTGTGATAAGGGGTCAGTGAATGAGATTTTAGACTCACAAAAAAATGACAAAGACCTAGGGCAATTCTGTCACTATGCCTGCTGCAGCTCCTCTTTGCTTGTCCAAGGGAGGTAAATCTGTTGTTGCAGATACTAGCTAATATCAGTGTACCTCAGGTAGTAAAACTTAAAAAATATTTTAATATTCTGCATGCTTAAAGAGTGTGGATGCACAATTTAACATATTTTATAGGAGTTTCATCACTGGAAAATTAATCACCATCTAAAAGTCTAAGCAAGAAACTTCCCAATTATGAAATTGAGACCAGAGCTGGAAATTGTGTGATGAATAGGTAAACACTAAATCTGGCTCACCTCCACATACTGTTCCTTTGAGTAACATTTCTTAAAGCAATCATTTTTTTTTCTCACCTAAACAGATACAAACAGTTGACAGAAAGGAAACAAAAGTATCAAATAAGGAGGTACTGCTTTTTACTTTTACTTTTTCTAGTGAAACCTATGCATTAACTTTTGGGTTTCCATCTACATTTTCTGCATGACTATAGAAGGTGGCATAAGGCTCTTCAAAAACTCTGGAGTCTATCATAACAGAAAAAATACTTTTTATGTGAAGGGGATGTCATTACTTCATAACATACAGCACTTTAACACAATGGCTTACATTTCCAATTCTACTTGTCTGTTATCAATTATATTTAATATTACTGTTTATATGGGAGCAAAAGTTTGTCAGTACTTTGCAGTGTAGATGTTTCAATTCTGATGACTGTGCAAGACATTAAACAAATGGTATAGCAAGAAATGACAGCAAATTACAAGGAACAAAGATGGAAAGGAAAATGGAAAAGAAGATGGCCTATGATATATTTTATGACCTATCACAATACACGTTCATGAGCTGTGAACACAGAGGGTACATTTTACATACAGGGCACATTTAAGTCCATTCTAGCCAACAGAATTTATGCTTAGTGTAAAACAGCGTGTGTTTGGGCCAAAAGAACTAGGCTATTGATTTCTGTTCATCTTAGACTGTAAGTGGGAGATAATTTAAGCTTGGTTTCTCCAGCAAATCCCATGTAACTATACTTACTTGTTTACAAAATACACTGATAATAAGATTACAAAACAAAAACCAAGTCTATTCTTTTATAACAGGCTGTTTGGAGTCCTTGGAAATAACTTCAGCTGTCCAACATGTTTGGAGAAATGGAAGAAGGAAAAGAGGTCAGGGAAGAGAAAGAGTGAAATTAGGATATTCACAGATCTGCCAAACCAGCGCTCTTCCAGGAAATAAACCAAAGCTAATCGATTTTAAGCTCTTCTGTGTTGTATCTTTAAGCATTGTGTCTTTAATTATTGCAATGTGCACTTAAAAATTACTCCCTAACTGAATTGCTTAATTTTTTTATGGTAGATCTGTTTAATATATTTTTTTTTCCTTTTTTTTTTAGCTTTTGCTTCAGTGCAGATAGATACAGCTGGGAAACTCCATCCTTGGTGAAATTCATTTGTAGTTAAAATACAGGGTAACTGGATCTGTAAATATGTAAGAATGTGACTATGTACCTTATGAGTTCCAACTGCAGAACCGCTAGCTTTTCTTGATCTCTAACTACTGGTGACTTGCGCAAATAAGGTGATATAGCGGGCTTGTACTTGTCAAAATAGAAAATCACCAAATAGACACTAGCAACAAAACAATAAATAGGATTAAAGGAATGATCAGGATGAAAGTTACCTGGCTAACCACGACAGACATTTGCTTTTGCTGCAGACCACATCCACAAAAGCTGTCCAGGACCACACTGTTCTGCAGTTGAATGGTTGAATCAAATGGTTGAATCAAAATGCACAGGCACATTGCAGGCTGACAGTCCAGCCTAAGACATCTTTACTTTGGTAACACCATGCTTTGATATTGCTAGTGACAGCAGTAACCAGCTTCTGAGTGACATTTAAAACCAACAGTGCACTGAACTTTTATACCAAAACCCCAAAACAATACATTGAAACCAGTCAATTTGTAACTAGAACATACGTCAGAAAAATTTGTTGTCATAGCATGACACCAAAGACCTGAATTTGCTGCCATTTACACTCATAGAAACATGTAGTCCCATTCTTTCTGAACCTTTCCCTAAATATGGATGCTGACATGCACAGCAGAGGCTGATGGATTAGGAACAATGAGTCAGCCTCTCTGTTTCAATAAAAAAAGAAACAAACTTGTAAAAACACTGAAGTGATTTTTAGTAAATCAGACAAGGTTATACAAATAAAATACAAGAGCTGTATGATTTCACTAAAGCAATTATATCTGAATAACCACAATACAGAGGTGCGAACTGTTCTTTGCCAGTTACCCATTAACCAATCTTCATTAATCATAAAAAATGTTTTTACATGATTCTTGGTTCGTGTAACTGCAATCTCGCAATCAATGTTCTGCGCAGTTGGCCTTGGTCCAGCTACTATCCTTTATTTCCTTGCTAAGTTATTTTGCAACATCAGCCAATGAGTAGGAGTTACAGAAAGAGGTTCTAGGCTTACACTACGGATGAAATATCTTCCAGATCAATCTCAACATTTCAGGGGCTTTTTTATCTTAAATTTTATAATCAGAGATGAGAGAAGTTTTCACTTATCAACAAAGAAACCAAGCTATGTTTCACATACTTTTCATCAGAACATTTACAGGAGTTCATTACCTGTGGGAATGTATTTTATAACACTTTCCAGGATAAGTACAAAATGAAAACAAATGGAAAAGCAATTAACTGTATTTCATTTGTTGCAAGGACTGACAAACAAAACCAAGCAAAAGCAAAAATCAAACTCTACAGGAAGCCTCTCGCCTACATCTCAGATCTAATTCAAAGTCCTGTCCGTCATATCCCAGGACAAATGGAGAAAATATCAGTATCAAAAATGCAGGAATCAAAGCCCGGTTAATCCTGTGACTGCAATACCGCTGTGTCTGTAGCAACTAGCATTCCAACTTTGTACTAGGTTTTATTCCTTTCAGTGACATGATACTATTCAAACCTCATTATATACAATGGAAACAATACTTCTAAGAGAGACATTAAAAAATGGAAAGGAATGTATACTAATTAAAGTAATTAAAAACAAAAGCAGGAGTAAAATCTGCTCATACTAACAGTCTGCATGCAAATACCGAATGTGTTCAGTTCTGTGGATGCCATTTTGACCTTTGTCTGTGTCCTGTTCATTGCAATGCCTTTGCAGTTGTATCTGTCTACAAAAGTAATGGTTAACGGTTAGGGAAGTTATAACCCAGAAGGTGACAAAACTGCTAATTTCTTAGGTTTCTGGATGAAAACACTTTAATTTATCCAGAAAAAAAAAAAATGTATGTCCTATTTATTCTTCAAACCAGACATACATACATTAAATTGAGACAGGTACAAAGATATAATTGGCCAAGGTTATAATTCCTCTGCAGAAACATCTAAAAGGAAAATTCAAATGGAAAGAATAATTCTAGGAACATGCCAGATATTCCTTCCTCGGCCTCATGCTCCACCACTCAGACAACAGACGTGGCCTCAGCCCCAGGAAAGCCCAGTTCTCAAGAAATTTGTTGCAGACAGTTGGCACCAGAAGCTTCTCACATCTGAGTTGCTTTATTGCAGCTTCTTGGAAAAGCCTTTCAAGTCACTAATACCCACAGCAGCTGGAAAAACATCCTCTCCCAAAGGGTGGGAAGCTTTACACGCTACAGAGGGCAGAATTCTCCAACTCTGACATCCGTGGTGGAAATAGGTTGGTATGATATGATCGGGCAGACTTGGAGCAGAGCTAATGAACTGCATGGAGAACACTATGAAGTCAGGCTAGGCAGTGATCCACTGCCAGCAGTTACTGCTATCAACAAGTATAACCCCACTTGTGCCATTCCCACTCATTTCTGCTTGTCCACGGAGTTGTACGGGGTAGCTGAGCACAGAATCTGGCCCAGGAAACCCAGAGATTTATTCCAAGAAACCTGCCCTTTCGCTTAGAAAAGCATAGATGAGAGCCAAGGCCTAATGAGAAACATTCTGACTGACAGTAGAAATAGCCCTACAATGCTAATATTAATACTGTTAAACTGATTAGTGTTTATGTTGGTAACTTGCTATATACTGACCTCAACAGTCATTTCTGTAATAACTGGAGGAACGATCATGTTGTCAAAACTTTGTTCTGTTACATAAGTGAAAGACAGATTATGCCCATGAAGGATAAGTAATCTATTAAGAATTTTAACCCTGTGGTTCGGAGTAGAACTTGACTCATCGAAATAGTCAATTTGCATCAATCACTAATCACCTTGCATTAACACTTTTAATGAAGTTACATTCAAGTATATTTCAAGCGATGATTTAAACAATACTGCAAGGCACAGCTTCCCAACTATAATAGGCAACTGAAATGTATTCCTCAAATCCAACATCTGAAGTCTAAAAACATTGATACATTCTTCTTTCTCAAAAGCAGGAATGCCAGAAGCTCAGCCTCAAAAGTTGCTTAAACTATCCTGCCCTTTTCTTCTGTGACCACAGCTTTTTGCAGGCTGCTCTTAACTTTGCAGATAGGCACAGATAACATGATGCTTATCTTACAGGCAGGAGGTTTGGCAAGCTGCTTTTCAGAGTCCAAAACAAACAGTCCTCTGTGCACTGGGCAGCAGGACGCTGCAGAGAGTAAAGCTACTCTGCCCTCTCCCCACATCCCAGTATATCAAGGTTTAAGCTCCATTGGCTCCAGTATAGCGACCTTAATCAAGATTTTTCATGCCTCAAAGAACAGTACAGCTGCTAAACTTTCTTTAATAAGCGTTTTATAGCTGGGGAAGCTGAACAGGAATTAGCTGAAAAGAGATGACTTACTTCTGGCCTTACTGAGCAGCAATTTACTATAACTCAAGCTGTAACATTGTTTTGCTCAAACACGAAAGAGGAATAGTGGTTTATGTGATTTAGCAAAGTCATTGATTCTGTTCCAGTCATTCCTTCCATTTTCTTTTGCAGTATGGATTTGCTTCAACTTCACAAAGCCAAACGCACTGTGACAAACCTCAGGAGAAAGTCCTACCTTTCTAATTTCCCATTAAGTAAAGTGGATGCAGTCATCTTCCCAGGATTTACTGGCAAAACAGTCTTTATAAAGCACACCTTGAGATTCCATAGCTTTTTTTTAATATTAAACAAAAATAATTTCCTATTACCTTATTGAGCCCATGCTGGCAACATTAACAGAATGTTCTGCTAAAGAAGACCCAGCTCTGAGGTAGGTCATGGGAAGTGGCTACACTTTGGAATTTCAGTGACATAGCACTGAAGATTCTTCAACAGAATATATTTTGCCTTTGCAGACCAGTTTTATTGTAGTAGATTATTAAAAACTATCTCCTTAAAGATCAAATCCTCTTTTTTAAGGGGCACGTGACTGGTCTTACTACAAAATTCTTAAAGGAATGTGAGCATGAGTCAGCACGTAGGTAACACCAAGCACACACTGTGCAATATGTTGGCTGTCCAATTAGCCTGTCTTGCCACACTCATTTCCACAGCATTGTACACTTACTGTTCGGGTTTTTTTTGAATGCTAGGTTTTAATTCTAGCTGAAGTTTTCAGATACGCTTGAATTCAGCAGTGGGCATGTTTCTGCCAGATTCAGCAATGACCTATTGTCATGGGATGGCTCCATGGGCACTCTGCTCCTGAAAACATGACTATTATTACTATGAATGTACATTCTTATTGTATATCATCCAGGACAAACACTCATGCAACAGGATGGCACTATACTAGATGCTATAGAAAGACAAGTTTCAGACTGAAACACCTTGAATGAAAGTAAAAATTTAATCCTAAGCACCTATAGAATGTGATTGAAGGTTTGGGTACTTTTAGGAAATAAACATAGACTCGTTAAAGGTTATGAAGCAACAGAATGACAACCAAAACAGACATAAAAATAACCGTCAGTTTAAAGCCACACCAAATTCTCATGAACCTGAAGGACAAACATTCATCTAAGGATATCTGAGGAAATTTTCACTCTCTGACAAGAGTAAGACACAAGAAGTAATACAAATTTATAATTTCATTCTTTCTAATTTCAATGAATTCTTAGCTACAGCTTTGGAGGACTAAGAAGCCTCATAGCTTCTCACATACAGTACTGTGCCTTTGAGTGATCTGAAACACAACTGCTTCAAATTGGAAGCTGTCAAGTGCTGTGCCAGTCCTAGAAGAATCCAATGGGATCCCAGCTCCTCTCCTACCTGTCTCTGCAGATGTTGCATAGCATTCAAGCAAATGATCCCTGTTATTCCTCCCACCGACCAGAACAATGAGTAGCCCCTGCTGAGGTAGAACAGAAAAAGTAATTCTCTTCCAGAATGGGACAGTTCCACCCAGTTAAGGATGGGCCACATGATAAGGTTATGCAGAGGAGGCGTATCCGTGTGTTAAATCTTGAGACATCTATACACAAACAACAGATTTCTGACAGGGGGCACTGCCAAGAAGTTGTCTTGTTATCTTAAAGCTGCTTGATGTTCTCAGCTTTTGGCCTCTGAGATTAGGACCTTGCAGGAGGGACACCCCAGAACAGCAGCAGTGTGTTACCTCCTCTTTCCCTTCCTCCTTTCCTATGCAAAGACAGATCAGGGATCAAGCTAACCAGATTATTTCCAGCTGGCACCCCAAGCAAGGTAAAAAATCAAACCGTTGTACAGCAAATGTGTGCTTTGCAGACTCAGTCTGGAACCACGAGATTATAAAGAAGAGTTAGAATGCGTTGAATATGTATGATCATCTGCACTTACATCTAGCTTCCGTCTCAACTCTGGAAGGTCATTACTCATCTCCGCTGATCCCTCAGGAGGAGCAGGGATTCCTTGAAATGCATGCAAGTGCAAGATGATGTGCTGATCAGCAGAAACCCAACAAGGAGACTGGGAAGCTAATCACATCTCCATTTCTCTAAGGCATTATATCTCCTCATGTACCATAGTCAGTCTTACTATTTTCTCAGTAACTGGCTCAAAGCTTCCATTCAGGCCATATAATTATAGATCTTACAAAGTCTGCCTCTAATGAAAATATATAAATCTTTCTTTTGAAAACTGCTCATTAAGACTATTCCTACCGTCAGCAGGATCTACTGTTGGTGAATACTGGGCAAAAAGGCTAATTGCCTTACAGTCTTTTTGCTGTGCTTGATGATTACTAAGAATCTGGAAATAAGAGCAAAAACATTCTATTCTTTATTCAACATGAAATCCCCTTGATTTATTTTCCTGGAAAATTAATAAAATGCCTCTGAGACAGACTACCTCTGCTGCCAGCCTTCCATAATGTATCTGCTGACCTGTGCAGAAATGTGTTAGAGAATAATACTTTCTCTATCAGTGCTGCATTTACTGTAAATTTGCATTCTTCCAGGAAAATTCTGACAGACATATTTAGCACCTCAGATCTGACTTCAACAGGGGCATTTAGCTATTATTGCTTCTACTAAACTTTTTTGAAAGAAGACCTAGCAGTTGAGCTCAATGCCTGGATTAAAGGCATAGACAGGACCTACGCAAGATGCTGGAAAAGCAGGGAAAGGATTTCCTTTCCTTCAACTGCAGATCCCTATAAGCCATCCATGCTTATGAGCTCTCAACAGAAGCAGCACCCAAGATGCTCCTCCCATGCCAGGTTTCCTCTTTCCATAAATCACGGCACCACGACATGCAGGCAACAGTACTTACTGTCCTGTACAAAGCTTCGTGGAGTGTTGTGAGATTCAGATTTACACAATTCTGCCCAACAAACAGCATCCCAATTATCCTGTATTTTATTACACACCACAAATATTCAATTAGAACTAGCCCAGACTCTTGGCTGTTCTTGGTGATGACGGCACAGGCTTCACTGCCAGTCACAGACTAAATAGTATAGTTGATAGGACCCTTCGTAAGGATGCCAGGGAGGGAAAAATTAGAACATGCTACTTTCAGACTTTAAAACTTTACGTACATTTTCTTAGCAAACCATTTATTTCTTGCTCTGATTTATCCTGTTCTCCTCATGATCCTACTTTTCTCTCCTGTTAAAGTCTCTCCTGTCCTGCCAAAGAGGAAGCATTGTCAAGAACACCTACATCAATGCAGCTTAGGAAGTAGATTTACAGCTAAGGTACTATTAACACAAATGTGAAAAGTCACCATGTTTCTAAGATGGCAGAATGGCCGGTAACTTGAAAACATTAAGGAAGATTAAATGTGAGCTCTGGGGGACTGGAGTTACTGTTTGAATGGAGAAAGGACCTCCCATCACCATCCTCTCCACTCCTATACTACTGATAATCATTTTTAGATTCAGGGAAAATCCTTGTTTGCTGAATTTCAAATAACCACTGAATAATATAATCAGCAGCCAGTAACAACACACAGATACTAGAATAAAGCACCAGTAGTGAAAAATGAAGTCAAGCACAATTGCTGCACCATCTTTTGTACCCTTACCTTCACAAAGTCTTAGCCCTAAAAAATAGAAATATTAATTATTTGCTACTCTGTCATGTAATGGTTGTATTGCTGAGTCAGAAACATTTTTGCTAATATCTCGTTCATTTTCATGCACTGAAAATGCAAAACAAACCTCCTTACTTTACTACAAAATTATTGAACAGTTGTCCTCACACTTGCTGGCAAATCTAGATTAATACATATGCCCAGTGACACACACAAGTTTGGTCTGTGTTTGCATGTTTGCAGATCTGTTCAATACAACATGATCTTTATCAGTGATATTACGAAATGTCTTTGTAGATTTGTCTGTGACACATTTCAGAAGCTGCTGAAATAGGTTTCTGGTTGCTGACAGGGTTATATTCTATCTTTTACCTCTGAATAACAGAGCACAGAGTCTATTACTGGCATTTTTCACAGTTTGATTTTTTTGAAGTACCATTTTGGACAGCAAAGTTATAAAGCAAATTCATCAGTCTTTTTCATTCCTCTAAAAAGAACTGCACTCCCTCCTTGGAGCCTATCTGAAAGGTTGAAATTGAAATAATTCTTGTCTCAGGAGAAAACACAAACTCTACAATGAACTACATACACAAAAGGATCTGAACATCCTCACTCTATGCGCTATTCCAATAAGACAAAATGAAAAACCTTTTAACTGTTCCTCAAATAACTGCACTAACAAACGCTACACATGCATCAGCTTCTGCCTACCATGCAACTTAACTTCAGGTGCGCCATCAGATGAGTAAATGTTTCTCTTCCTAAGTGAAGAACTGAAATGAAGTGATCCTCTTCCTAAGAAGAAAAAAAAAATGCAGCTCTTGACCCTTGTAAGCCAGGGGAAGCTGTTACCAAGCGGAGGGAGCACAGAAGCAGATTGTAAATCCACAGACTGTAAAAATTTTCCTTTAGTCATGAAAAAGGGCAGTGGGTTTCTTTTCCTTGTTGCCAGAGTCATGCCTAAAAGCTGTGACGCTCCCCAACCGGGGCAATTTAGAGCTGAAACCCAGGCAAGCCACTATTCTGTATTCACACTGCAACCCAAGAAACACAACACAGAGGAATAAAGTTGTGACAAGCCACAGCTGAACATATTTTAACATTCCCTGTGCTAAACTGCTGACAAAAAACCAAAATGCTAAGCAGGAAACATGTTGTCTCCTCATTTGTTACCAGAAACATTGGATAGAAAATACAAACACACTAACATACACAAAAATATCCTGCCAGTGCCCAAGCATTTTAAAACAGCAGACATCAGCCAGATCTGTACAGCAAAGCAGCCTTGGCATTGATATGGGATTATGGGGCGGCTCCTGGCCATTCTGGCTGAGAGACCGACCCCTCTTGTGGTTCTTCACGTCCATTTGAGATCACTGCTCCTAACCTCTATATCAAGCATTTGAAGAAACTAAGAATGAGTTTGTGAATTTTAAAGTTCTGTTGATTACTGAACAAATACATAACTAGAGAGAATGGAGGTATTTGTCTGTGAAGCTTTAGTGACAACACCAGGCAAGAAATGGAGCTGTTATCTAGAGGAAAAAAAACCAACCAACCAACCAAATAAAAACATACAGCCGACTTCCTTTGTACTCCTTCAAGTCCCAGGTGAATTAAAAAAACCAAACAGTAGCCAAGTACAGTGAGTGTGACATACGCTGATGATGGGTGCCATTTGGGACATGTCAAACCAGTCAATCGTCCAGTCATACAATAAGGAAAAAACAAATAATGTAGCTTTTCTGTCCCCTAGAATAAGAAGACAGGTCACCTGTCAAGATAGATAGGAATGGGTAGATTAGTTCACAGCAAGCTGCAAAGTAATCTAGAAATATTTTATTCAAGCAAGGTCCCTAATTACCCTGTCACAATCCCAGTTGTCAGGGAAGAGGGACAAAAATGCTGCTGAAGGCAGCACCAGGTAGTTTCTACTCCTGAAACTTAGTACATCCCTACAGAAATATGAGTGTAACTACAGAATATATGGGTCTTAGCCATAATTAATTTACAGCAGCAAATACAAGGAAGTTACCATTTTAAATGTACTTTTTCATAAAAGGTTCAAACATGTCTCAGTACTAAGCACTACAGCAATATACAGTAGCTTCTTTTCAGCTCTCCAGCAGCATATTAGTAGCAGCAACCTCATAATTATCCCTTATTATTAGTTTTTGACCCTTTTCATTATCTCTTCTGTGGTGGTTTTTTTTTAGAAATTTCACTTTTAAATTACTGATCTAACAGAAAGCCTTGATCTTGCACTGTGTTCGCCTATTTGAAATCTTTCCTTAGTGCATCGGTTTTCTCTCTAATGAAGATTTCAATCATGTTACTGTTCACTTTACTGCCAACCACTATGTCCACTGTGACGACCTGTAAGCACAATGAACTCTCTGAACCTCAGAGGAAGCAACCGTGAACCTGTCAGGGTTAATGGTCTTATGGGCTGGTGATTTCACTCCCTGCTCACTCAAAGGCAGCAGGACCGTCCCACAGCCCGACCTCTGCGGCCACTCTGCCTGCCAGGGAGCGGACGGGAAGCAGGAGGCATGGAGGGAGCCAGGCACGCTCCTGTGTTTTCAGTAAACACCGCCTGGAAAATGGGCCTGCTTTATAGCACAGATTAGAGGCTAAGATAGACAGCAGCTGGCTGTGATGGAGAAGCCTTCTGAGGAGAAGAATGTGCCAGGGAATGAGTAGCAGTTAGTGGAGGGAGATGTAAAGCAAGATTGGTCTTGGTGTGGTAGCTGAAGGTTGTAGTATGGGTAGAGAATTAAATTAATGACATCCTCTGTTACCATCACAGCTGTGCAGCTGCTCGGTCACTGCACAAACCTTCCTTAACCACTTTCCCGCACAGCTGATCATGCATCCAACTGTCATTTGGTGTAGTTTTAGCTCGCTCCCTAAAAATGATTTGTGAGGGCATACATGCTATAGTAACTGCAGCTCGTCTATGTGAGTCCAAATTAACACAGGCACTATTAGTGGCACATTTGAAAGCAGTCCCCAGCTCTTTGGTATTCCACGGTGCTATGACTACATTGCTAAGGGTGTTGGGAAGTAGCTGGTTCAAAGATAGCTGGAAAAGTCTATATAAACTGCAGCACGTAATATCTCATGTCTGCACTGTGAAAACAACCTGACCCAAACCAATTTGTCTCCAAAGAAGAGCAATATGAAATACATTTCCAGGCAAGACATTGAAAACCTAGAGCAGGTCTCAAGCTGCCTTTCTACTGAAGAGATTCCCCAGCCCAGTTGGGGCTGTGGGTGCCAATGGCACTACAAGCACAGGACATGTCCTGTCCTCCTGCTGGAGCGTGATCTCAGAGCACCTGATCAATTGCTGGCTTAAACCTTGATTTACTTTGTGACTTGGGTCATTTAGGTCACATACTTACTTTGTTCACCACTTACAAAATTAGATTGCATTGTATAGGAGTGCTGAGAGGATAAAATCAATTAATGGTACTGAGATATTTAACCGGAGTGGTGGTGCAGTGGGCCATCTAGTTAGACAGCAATTAGAAGCTGTATGAATCAAGGTATTTTCCAGCAATTTCCAATTCATACTTACATTTTACTTACTTTACTTATTTACTTTAAGCCTCATAATAGTTACAGTCTTTCAAACCTGAAAGTAACAAATGCTGTGATTCTCACATTACCTCTTTTCTTTCCTTACTTGATGTTTCTGGCTAATGTACCATCAAATATCAAGATATCTAGAATGAGGTACCTGATTAATTCAGCCACAGATTCAGTNTTTTTCTTTTTTTATTTAGTTATGTATTAAGTGTTATCATTGGAATACATTTTTTACATTTTTTTTTTTTTTTTTTAACTTTTGGACTAGTGTTATTAAAATAGGTCAGCACTCATACTTCCACTGCATTTTAAAAATTCTGAGTGAATTGCTTGGTGCATCTGGCAAGGCTGGAAAAGCAAACTGGTTTTAAATGGATTTTCTTTTTATTTCATATTGCACTGCAGACACAATGCACTCTTTTCTCTAGTGTCAGTATGTATTGCCCCCTCATTTACACTTGCTTTCTCCAGGAAAAATGTTTTTTAAAACAAAAGAATAAGTCTGAGTTTAAATTTCTATAGGGCATGAACCCCAAACACGATCTGGCTCTGAGTGTAGGAGTGACAAAGGCAATTCAACTTTCTTTTATTTGCTTTTGGCGTTCCTATAACAAGAAACTCATTTCATATGCAGGGTCAGATAGAACATATTGGGCAGCCAAGGCATCCAAAAATGAAACATAGGTCAGAAGTCTCTTAGCTGGGACACTTGTAACTGGATTTCACCTTCCAATAGCTACAGCATTCTTTATGGTCCCTGACTTCTGTACTTCTAGAAGCTGAGGCCCTACCTACTTACTGTGATTTTGAGCAATAATATACTAATTATTTCCATCTTTTAAAGTCATATGCAGAAAGTATCTTTTATGATTGATGGTTGATGCTTGGTTTTATGGTTGATGCTTGGGAGATAGTGGTTTGCCTAGATTTAAAAGGAAGTGAACTTAAAAAAAAAAAGTTCAAAAAACAGCCCATGAGTAATGAATAATATTTTCAGTAAACAGCAGAAATGAAACCATTCCATAGTTCTTACTCTGTGGAACTAGCCATTGCATACACAAGTAACTCCTTTTGTTTTGGGGGGATTATAGCTACACTTCTCTAGGGCATTATTACATATCATAAAATCATAGTATCATTTCAGTTGGAAAAGACCCTTAAGATCGAGCACAAACTCCAACCTAACACTACCAAGTCCACCACTAAACAGTGTCCCTAAGCTCCATACCTACACATCTTCTAAGTCTATTCTATAACTACAGAATGAGGCTATATTTTCGCTGATGAAATAAAGATTTCTGGATGGAATCTGCTATGTATAATCAGGTATCCAATGAGTTTATACATTATAGTTAAACATTCATTATGTTTTGTACAGGAAAGAAATGTGACTGTAAAGATTCTTCCACTTGGTTTGAGAACAAAGCTTTGGAAAGCATACAAAACTAGCTGAGCAAATACCATTACTATCTATAGAGCAGAAAAAGCTTCAATTTTCAGGATGCTTAGGCACATCTGGGTGTATAGAGTCACACAGGATTAGGACTTCTTTCTGAATTCCTAAAGACCTGACGTCACTGCAGAGAAAGGTCTGATCATAGCCTGATTTTAAAGGAAACAGCCGTGAGCTTGCCCTATTCCTGCCAGGGAGATTCAGTACAGTGAATCTCACATTCACAGCACTTGATAGGACAGCAGCTCAGAGAACTGGTTCAGAAGGTGCCATCAGTGGAAGGTACAGTCTCCAGTGGACTTACGTGTCACGTCCTTAGCTACGCTAAATAGATGAGCTTCAGTGCTTTACCTGCCAATACGATCCTTCTGCCCCGGTTAAGATGCAGTATATCTGTGAGAGAGGTAGATGTAAGAGCCCATTTCCCTTGGCATTTCATCTCTTTATACTGCTGTTTTTCCCAGAAAGCTTTTTATCATTTCCTACAGGAAATGCTGGATTGAATGTGTATCTTTTAAGACGTGTCATTTTCCCTAATGCCCATAGTTAACTGAAATATTAAATATATAAAGTGCAAGTCTCCTATTTTTTAAAAGCTCAATTAACATAATTACCATAATTAAGACTAGTGGGTTTTTTCAGTCTGTTACGTCTCATCTTTTCCTGAAGGCAGATTCATTAAATGCAGGCCAGCTTTTATCTATCAGTGAAAGAATTATTGAAATTGCTGCCATTAAAGTTCATCAAGAAATGTGCATCACCACTTACCTTAACATTACTGATTTCTCCACTGATTGTCCAGGTGGCAAGTTTTGCAGCTCATCAGAAAGACTAAGTGTTCCTTAAATGACTTATCTTAGATATGGTCCTCAAAGAACATGTGAAATAGAAAAGTTTGTACCAGCAACATTAAATTAAAATTACAAAGACCTTTAACACAGATTGAAAATGCCACTGGTCAAAGCCATCAGGTCAAACATCAAATCTCACTGTGTTTCCAATTTGAAATTTACTTATACTACAAAGAAGATGAACAAAAGAGCACACATAGACATTTTTAAGCTAGCCAAGTGGGTTACCATTAAGAGATTTGCAGCACAAGCTTCCTCACTGACTGTATTCAAACCCACCCTGACAAGCTCTGTGGCCTTGCCTTCGTGGCCGTGAGCATGGGGATACCTTGACTATGTCGCTTCCTAGGCTTCCAAGATACACACAAGTAATTCTAAGTGTGAAGTTCTGATGGCTTGCCCTCCAAAGCAGAGTAAATATGAATACACACTGCATATCACTAATGGAGCTGCAGCACAACACTCACAGCTACTGCTTCATCTTACTCTTGAGTCATCAGCTACCTGGAATACCCTAGCAGCTATCAGCACACAATCTGATAGCTTTTATCCTTCAGAATAAATAAAAACCAGTTAAACTCTTCTTTTTGGTTGATAACTCATATCACAGTGCGGACTCATAAAACCAGCGCTACTTCATTTAAATATCACATTTCAGTTATGGTAGCAGCAATATAAACTTTACTGAATGTTTATTGTTACATAGCATTCCTTGCAATAAAGGTATCTCAGCCACCCTTTACACTACCGGAAAGGAGTGCCTTCTTGTAATATCAGGCTGGCAACAAGCATACCTCAGTATACCATATTCCTTAATATAAGTCCCTTTTATGGTTTCTTCTTTATAAAATCCCAAGGAACTGCTCAGAGGCCAGGGCAATGCATTGTAGTGCAAAAAGGAAAGCGGGAGGGTAATATATATAAAAATGTTTCATTACAGGTGTTAAATTCCTTTATCATCCAAAGAAGTACAGCATAAACACTAGCAGCTCTTGGTCCGCACACCGCAGCTCTCCTTTCCATGGAGCCCGTAAGAAAGCAACACATTTCCTAAGGCTCTTCTACATTTGCCTTTCCTGGTAAGCAGAGCAGTACAAAGGAACACACTAAAGGGATGAGGAGGGACTCACTGCTGTCCCTATGCACCTTCAGAACTTTCAGGTTTGCTGACCACAAGCACAAACTTCTTGCAAACAACTCACCATGCTTGCTACCACTAAACCTTTTGAGTCTTCTCTGGCAAACCTGAGCCCTGGCAATCAGATACTCAGGGAAGATCAACCCAGGCACCAAAATCAGCATTCAGACTTCCAAAAAATTTAATCATTGTGCTGAAATTCAGGGCCTTTACTTGGTGCATTTTGCTGCAAGCTGAAACCCAGACTCCACTATCACTGGCTGCCCACTGCCAAACCTGTCCTTACACATTAGTTCTTATCAGAAGTCAGAACACAAGCAGAAAGTTCAAGTGGGGTCTTTGGGATCTGGATATCTGGTTTCCATATTTAAGAGTAAAAGCCATTAAAATATTCTATCCCTATTTTCTTTTCCTGTTTGGTGAGTTTGCGGTATGCCAGGAATGCTAGCTGTTCATTTAATACTATTTGTTACTATATATAGACTATAATTCTTTCCCCTACCACATTACTGCTAAAACTCATTGGCAAGCTAATATTAGTGCAGAGCAGAACCTTTCCACGGCAAACGGTGCTATCTACAGAGTGTTGTTTTTCTGCTACAAATGATCAATCTTTGTGGCAGTCACTCTGTTGGTCCACCTACAATTATGGTTCAGAGACTGTTCATTTCAGGAAATGACAGAAATTTATTAATTAATATAAAGACCAGCAACTGTCCTGACTGTTCTCCAAAACTATTTTCCTGTCTCAACTACTGCAGTTACCAAAATCCTATCATCTTTTCTGGAAGATCAGAAATGTGCATCTTTAATTGAACTCAGTATACCAGCAAAGCTGGATTTAACAGACTTTATCATAAATTACAGTAACTCTCTATTACAATTATATAGAGTCCTTTACTGAAGTAGAAAATTATTTTATTGATCGTTTACCCCTGTAAACAACCAAAACACCAGCTCTCATGATTCCACCACTGTATCAACAGAGTCTACTCAGCAACAGCTGTTCAAACATTTGTTAAATCCCTTCACATCAAATAACAACATGACGCAGCATGCCTGTTCCTCATTTCAACTTAACCATAGCAATATTTAACATGCACTAAAAAACATATGCTGCATGCACAAGTATTCAGAAAAAAATATTTCATCTTAATCAACAACATCCTGCAAGCCTCAGAGGATACTAGAAAGTACAGGTAAGTAGCATTGAAAAGCTGTGAGAGATTAATAGATTAATTAATCCTGAAACCTAATTCCTAAGAAGGTGCACATGGGAGTCCAAACAATCTGACTTCACACGTTGGCACCCAAAGGCTGGGTCTGATGCTGTATTCATTGATTTATTTTGTACATATTGCAGCAGAACCCACTATCCATTAAAAATACCAGGATGCTGTTGTGATAGACGCTCAGCAAACAGTGCAAAGAATGTGCAGCTCTAACACGTTAACGTGAGAAAGCAGAGACATGAAGTGACTTGCCAAAAGAAAATTACCTGTGAAGTCAGGGAACTGTAAAATTTCTGACTTTTCTGTTAATGCCCAAGCCCCTGGACCCTTCTCGCTTCCCAAATGTGTCCTGATCTCCTAGAATTTCTTAGTACTGCACCCCTGAAGTTTAGACAAGCAAATTTGAAAATTTTGTCTGAGTAAGGAAATATTTCTTTCCCTGCATCTCTCCCTTTCCTACAGGGAGCTTAACAAGAACTTTATTAATTAAACAAGAAAAGGGATCATCATCTTAACTTGCTGATGCCTATCTCCATGCTCCTGCTCCAGGACTCCAGAGCCACACTGTACCTCCTGGAATTTGCCAAGGATGATGTAATCAGCAGCCAACCCCACTCAAAGCTGAGACTGCAAACACATGTTGATCCTTTCGACAGAGTTTTTAGATGCGTTGTTGCTTGCCAAAATGTCATCGCATTACAATTTTACACATAGGTGAAATCTGAAAAATTCACATAGCCTGTTTTCTTGCAAAGCTCTGTTCAGTCTCATTGATAAAGACCTAGTGCAGCCTGCTACTGATATAAGGAAAAAGTACAGATGTTTTCACCTAGCAGCACGGGGCTACAGCTCTGTTCTCAGGACTGTTTTGACTACCTACTCTGTGTCTTTGGAGAATCCAGCCCTACTCGTTTCTCCTTTCAGATAATTCTGTCTTCTCACTATCAAATGACTGAAATTTCTAAATCTTTCCATCTTTCTGTTTTCCTCTCTCAGAAAAGTACAGTGCACTGTAGTAATAAATTTTAACGCTGCAATAGATACCCTATACAAAGCTGCATTTACTACCTATATTCAAATGTATTTGTTTTCATTGGTGGCACTCTTTCAGCTGCTATGGCTTACAATCATCAAATAGCAATGTCACTTAGGCAGTAATAAAATAAGAAGCATCACCTCTAAAATAAGAAAGCAAATTCCCATATTTCACTCCTCCCAAAAAATCTTTAACTGGCATGGAATTGTCAGTCAGTTGTTGTAGTTTAATACGATGCATAGTGACATAAAACTTATCACATTGGTATTGGTGCAGGCATGATAACGTGTGCCTTGTGTTCTACACGTTCTCACACAGCATTAAAAAGATACAGAAATCAAAAGTATCAACAGAATGTAAGTATTGCTAGTATTTTTTTTTTTCATAAAGCATTTACAAAAAAAGCATGCATCTTTCAATACAACTTTTTTTCAAACATAGCATTCCACATCATGGGACTCCTCTTACATTTTTTTGGACATCCCACTGAACACAAAGAGATTCCTCTTTTAAAAGAGATTGCTCCATAGAGCAAGCACTGGAGAGGCTCAGGGAAGCCAAGGAAGCCTAGGATGCCAGCCTATTTGTTATGTGAAATTGGGTTCAGTTTGGCTTCCACAGATTTAAATAGAATCCATAAACTAACAAAAACCCTAAAGTCAAAGGAGCTCAAGACTGTGTTTTATTTTAGAATTTACTTATTGCATGTTTTCTCTCTGGCTGCTTCACCACACCCACCTTGATCGTCAAAGTGCTGATGTCATGGAACCTCAAAGGTTTTATGTCTTTCTCACAAAACGATGACTTCTGTAAAATCCCTGAGGTTGAATCATCTTCGAAGATAAACGACAGAAGTATAAAGGAAAGTATCAACCATACTAAGCCAAGCACTATTCTCCCAGATATCTGTACTATGTTTACAGACATGATATGGGAAAGATCTTAGCAAAGCTCACTGTATTTTGAGGAGAAAGACAGTTGTACCTGTTACGTATCCTACAACAATATTTAGTGAGCCAAATGCCACAGAAGTTTCTTTCGCTGTTTTTACTTCGTTTAATTATATATATCTATGCTGGCTTTTCCTGTCATAGTGTTCTATCCTTAACCTGAAAAATTCAGCACGTTGTTCAGCACTCCCTGGGTAGTGTCATAACTGTCTCAACTTGTACAAAAAGTGACTGCTTTTGCACACATTTTCTGGTGAATTTCAGTACTTTTGTAACTGCAAATATTTAAGCAAAATAGGGGAGATAAGGTTGGCAGTAAGAAGGCAGATTGCTTATTAGATTTAAATGTTTAGCCAGGGAGACATAAACAAGCCAAACAAGGCTCAGACACATAGGTTCGACTTGTTGCTGTATTTTTCCTTTTTTAATTTGCTGTTTATGCTACCTTCCCTAATAGAAAGTCACAGCATTTTTCAAGTATAAACATTAAATTTAAAAATCTGTTTCTAGGACTGGATTCCAACATGAACACATTACAGAGAATTCCAACACAATTGTTACAAATAGCACTGGAGGGAAAAAATGTAACTGTGTGGAATGAGTATTTCTAAGCATTTAGGTTGTTATCTCTCACTGGAATTCACTGTGACTAAATTCTTTTGAACTATCTTATAAACCATAGGATATAGTATTTATCTATTAAAATAAAAAAGAGTAGGCATGACCCCTTTTAAGACCACAGTGCCATCTGTGACCACTTAAAGTTTGTTATAGAGCTATTTATTCAATTTACAGTGTGTATTTTGAGTGTATACATAACTTAAGAACTAGATCTCATGAGTGATACAAGTTTGTTTCTGAGGACTACGGGAATGTGAGACTGGAAGTTTTCTATGAACTGCCTGGAAGGGTTTTCTGAAAAGATTACAAAAGCTTGGGGGGTAAGCTAAACAGAGCAATGTGTAAATGCAGTTTGGGCGTCAGCAAAGACCAAGGCTATATCACCTTCTATATTTCAAGATCTCTATCTATTTAGAAGCTTTATTTCTCAACCTCTAGTTTGCATGTCTTTGACAGCCTCCATTCAAACCATATGCAAATACTAACTGTGTTACTGTTAGGGGTAACACGAGATGATTCTTATTCATTTAATCAGATTAATCTGTTAATTCCAGAAGCTTGTAGTTTTGAATTCTATCGATATTTGCATTACCAGGAACTGGGAGTCAGCTAAACATGTTGTTGGTTCAGCTTTACAGAAGGCTACTAGAGGGTTTCTATTATTTTGCATGTTGAATGCAGACTCTTTTAGGATCTCTAAGAAGATGCCTGAATTCCTGTTCTTCCTGTGGCCTCTTCTGGCCATTGTCAAAGGCAGGATGCTGAGACAGATGGACCAGCAGTCCGAGTCAGTGTAGCTTATTATACATTGTACAAGTATTTCATGTATATAGAACATATGCGGTAGTTACACTCTGTAGTAGCAGGTCTCTGCTTCACGCTGAATATCCTCCACTTTCTAAAAGAAGAGTGGAGTCATATAAGTACTGCTAAGTAGCTAAGTGATTAAAAAATATCAGGTGAATCACTTTTGTCTCTCCAAGCACAGCACTTTTATGCTGGCTTAGATGTGTCTTCTACATATTTTTTTTATAAACTCAGGACAGCATGAAGTAGTTCTAGCCAAGATAATCCCATAACAGTACTCTCAGATCAGCTGGAGAGTGTGCACGAGCTGCACGGCTGTAACGAAGCTCAGAGTAATGCTGGTTGCAGCACATCCACAACCTGAGAAGACGGGCTACACCCCTGAATGCGCCACTGCATTTCCATAAACATTCATTGTGTTCTTTCAATTAACAACACATTTGAAAGTTGAAAACCATGAACACATATGTTTGGAACATTCAATTTGGGAAATTGGGAAAGCGCGTTCATCTCTTGTGGTTCCTTTTTCTCTATGTTCTTCTTTAATAAGGCTCTGGCGTTTCACAGCCACTGAAGAATTCAAAGAATGCCATTAACCAAGATACCACCCAGCTAATTAAAACTAAATACTTGTTCTGAAAGAATTCCATAGCAAATCTCAAGTCTTAAACACAGAAACTCCTTTTAAAGCCACAATATTAAAGCTTTCTCTTTTTCCAGGTGATGTCTTGGCCTTTCTTTTGCCTTTGCATTTTTTGTCCAGTAATTACTCCATCACACTAATGAGACTGGACGCTCCTATATTATTATTCTTCCATAACTTAAAAAACTCAGTTTTCAAGTTTGGGTCTCAAGAGTTTGTTTTCTGCTTGCTGGGTTACTTTAAGAGTGGTTTTTTTCACAGGAAAGAAGGAGGCAAGAAAGTATTAAATGGCATTGGGGAAGAAATAAATTGCTGGAACTTAGGTTCCCTTGTGGCAAGGAAAGATGCATTAATGGCTGAAAAAGAGGGGAGAAAAAAACAAAAAACAAAACAAAACAAAAACCAAAACAAAACCACAAAACCAAAATAAAACAAAAAAGAGTAGCTCCCAAACACTTCACCTTCTTGAAATACACATATTTTCTATAATTTTCTATTTTTCCATAGAGACAGATGAAAATTGCAGCTCAGATACATTTTCTGTGAGGTGTCATACACAAAGACTCTAAACTGGAAGTCTGCTCAGAGCCCCAGGACTGGCAAGAAGTCTAAAAAGTCTTCTGGCTACCAACCGTGAAAATGCTGCTGCATTTGCTCTGAGAAACAAACCTGGGCAAAACATCTACATGTACACCTTTCAGGAATCCTGTCTCTTCACTTCAAAAATCCTAAGCCATGTCTCATTGTTAACACTAGGAGAAACAAACTTATTATATGTGTCATATACCCCCATTTTCTTAAATACAGGAGAACCAAATAGCTCAAAAGTCAAGCATGACCTGGTCAGAAGCAGCTGCTTTTCTCCCAGCCTGCTTTCTCTTCCATCACAGAGAGATGTAGCTGTAAGCAGTAAAATTCAAGGCAACTCCTCAAGATGATGCAAATTTCTTCCACTGAGTTTTGGTTTTGGATAGCAGTATCTTATTATCTCCATAATATTTCTTCAAAATACTATTTAATGACTTGCTTTTACACCTAAAGGAAGGGAGCTCACCACCCTGAGCAGCTGTAACTTGGTTTGTAACTGAAAAATTCTACTTGACAGCAGCTGTGAACACACATAGTCCATTCTGCCTGTATTCAGCATTATAGCAGCTCCGTTATATCCCTCACCTGACCCAAGGAGGATGGCAGAAGAGGTAAATATGACTTGACATAGGTAAAATGTTTTCACGTCACTTGGAATACACATGCACTTTCCCTCATAACCTCACCCAAATGAGATCACATCACTATCAAAGTTGTTGATCCCTATTTACATGAAACAAATGTATCCTACTGTATTGTTTTGATAACTGTATCTCTGCTTTTTAGCACAAGACACAAATTTTAAGCCCGAATATAAAGAGTGACTGTAGAGAAAAATAAACTGACAAAGTTATATTTGAATTCTTCAGTTCTGTGGATTGGCACAGAAGATCAGTTCTCAAGGCTTATCCAAGCTTGTTCAGCTTTAAGAATTTAGAGAAGAGTTTGTGAAACGACTAAGCCTGGAGCTCAGCAACTGCCTCTCATTTAAAAAATGTTTGAAATGTTCGCATTTAAGAGTTTCTGAAATGAAATATAGCAGACTTTCAGGTCTGCAACATCTTGTCCTAATTTGCAATGCAAAGTTTTACAAAAGCTTAATGGAATTTAAAGGTCCTTTTCTAAAAAATCCAGTGAATCTTCCTTCCAGAGCCTCAGAGACTGGCCCTGGCAACAAAAAGAAGGCTGAATTACTTCATTCATGTTAGACACCATATCTCAAGGCAGTTTAAGACACAGAGGAACACACACTGGTACTTGTTGTTCATCGTCACAAAATAAAATGGTCTGCAGCACTGCCCTTATAGAGCCGCTGGTATGATCCTTCCCATGTAACAAGTTGCTTTACATTGTGGTAACATATGGCATTTCAAAATATGTCACTTCAGCGACATCTTTGCATTTCTTGCATCAAAATGAGAAATGTCTAGTGTACTATACTACACTTTATGCCTTTCTTGTAGGTATACTAAGATCTAATCACATAGCTGAGGTAATGACTCTTATTTGCATACTAGCAATTCATGTTGAAACAGGCAAATTATACAAGAGACAGAAATATGGTTTAAGATTCTTTTCCCCACAGTATGAAGTACAGGACTCTTCCAGTTTTACCCTTACCACTGCTGAAAGTGCAGGTTTTTGGCAAGTTACAGCTTCCATAGTACTACAGGGAGCATTGCTGAAAAGTATGAGGAACTGTGGAGAATTTTGGTGGGTTTTGTTTGTCTGGTTGGTTTTGTTTTGGTTCTGGTTTTTGTTTGTTTGGGTTTTGTTGGTTTTGTTTTGGTTGGGGTTTTGTTTGTTACTTTGTTTCTTTCTGGGCAGCAAACATTCCTCACTAACATCCACAGTGGTTCAAAGTCCTCAGGTGCAGTCAGATTACCAAGTCTTCAAAATGTCTGGCTTGTGCAAACTGGGAGTACAGAGATTCCTCTATAACAAGGGTTCCATTATTTCTGTTTTCCTAGCTTTGAGAACTGTCTCTGCACCTTATGCAGCTGGAAGATACTGCCACAAGATTTTCAATCTAAATTCAAACCAGGAGCTCTAAAAAGCAGAGATACGCAGTCGCTGCACTTCTGTTCAAGAAGAATTTAACAGCAGTAGCTGCATCTGAAAAGCACTACTCAACTCCACTTAAACCACATTAAAGCCCAAGTTTTACTCACACTTTCTCAATAAAAGTGAACAGTGAATAATTCAAATGTTTCATTACTTTTGTAGGAACAGCGTAATGTTAAAACAATGCAAATCTATAGCCTAGAGGGCATGATGCAGGTGCAGTCCTGGTGAGTGACCAGGATTTAAATTCACCTCTTGGGAACCCGGAGGAAAAAACTGCAAGGAAGGTGCAGCTTAGGGAGTTTCAGAACAATCTGCCCGGTATTATGACACTAGCACAAATATATTTCTCTTTTTCCTCTCCCCAATTTGCTCTTTTTCCCCCTCCAGCCAGGAACCACCTCGTTAAATAACCACGCTATTGTTTGAGGCATCCTATGCCCAAGTTGCGTGTTTAGAGGTGGAGGTTTCAGGGGCATTGCAAGGGTCGTGTAAAACCCTGGTGAAAAGCAAGGCTGGTTCTGTACCTCAGTATCTGCAGCTGGAGAATTGAGCTGGCTTCGTGCTGCTCCAAACCGGCGCCGAGGGGATCACTCGGGGCTGTCACTGGGGTTGCCGGGGGGGGCACTGGAAGGTGACGGGGGCACTGGGGGTTGCCGGGAGTGTCACTGGGGGTGCCGAGCAGCACCGGCGCTCGCTGACAGGACCCGGCCGCGGGGCCGCTGTGGAGAAGGCTGGCGCTGGCGGGCGGGAAAGCGGCGGGAGCGGGGGCTGAGGGGCATGGCGGCTCTGCTGAACACCCGGCCAGGCAGGAGGAGCCTCTTGCTCGTTTTCCTCAGAAGCCTCACGGCTCCCGGGGCTGCAAGTGCCTGGAGCAGCGGGGAGCAAACCCGGGTGTGTCCCCGGGACACCGGTAAATCTCCTCAGCTCAGGGCGGGGCTGGCGGCACCTGTGCCATGGCTGACGGCTCTTGGTGTAACTTTTCTTTGAAGCTGCAGCGGTAGAGATACCAGAACATTCCTAGGTGTTTGCTGCTCTTGTTGTTTTATTTTTATGCATATGAGAGAAGACTGGTTAGGTGCATTTTGGGAGTTCAGCATCTCTTAACGCTGCTCTCTGCAGAATAGTCCCTGAACACTGCTGCAGCCTTTGGTGACATCTTTCTGCTCTGCTCTGCCCTCAGTGCCCTCCGGCCAGGTTTGCAGTCTGTCTTCCCCAGTACGTGCAGTCCCCAAAGCCTTGCTGCAGTTGCTGCTGTTTCTGTAGCGATGGCAATGGTGCCCTGTCAAAAAGAAGGCCGTTAGACTGGTTTGGCATGACCTTTTTTCCTGACAATTCAGGTTTGCTGCTACTTTCACTTTAAAGTTCCTTGGCGTTTGAAACATATGTATTTGCCACCATGGTCAAAGGGGTTTTGTTGGAATTCAGTTTAGCTGACGGACTAATGAAAGGTTTCTCCTTTCCCTCTCTCTTGAAAAACAAAACAGAATACAAACAAAGTGAAAAAACCTGTGTACCTTCTAGGCCTTTGCAATGCTTCAGCCATTTTCTGTCGGAACCTAGAATGAATTGTGTCAAATTTCATTAATTTAACCCCATGTCCTTCACATCTTAGTCTTACATTGTCACTGTCATGTTGTCCATTTCATAAATAAATGCCCACTAGTTTTGTTACACTTGTGTTCTTTATCACAACCTCAGTACTCTGGCTTCATGCAAACAGAAGTAACTGACTCAGCAGCTGTGATCCAGCTTGCTGGAAGAGGGCTGCAGTCAAAATACTGACTGGAGAACAAACTGATTAAAGATTAATACATGGATCCTAATGGAAAAGTAGGTTTTGCAAGGGAGGTTACCGTGAATGGCAATGTGTGAATTAGGCTAACAGGGAAGGACTGGACTTTCTTCACCCCGTAATGTCAGATGCAGAAAAATGCTTTATAAGCAGACTTAAGATGTAAAATGGTGTGAGCTGCTCATAGAATTGAAATGAAGGAAACCTGAGTTACTGGAACAAATGGTGTTGTGAAGACTCTCGAAGTGGAGGCTGAGTAGGCTGAAGCAATTCTCAGACCAAAGCTGGTTGGTAACAGGGGAAAAGCAGAAACTTTACTTTTACATGCATGTAGTGATTATATGCAAAAAAAGTGATTTGTGAGAACACTTCAGTATTTGCTGCCTATCTCCAACTGAGCTTTACAGATCTTGTGGAGAATATCATATGTAACATTTTGCTCCTTCACAATAACTAAGTAGCAAGAAATTTTAATTTAAATCCAGCTACAATTTTGCTGTTAGTGAACAGAAAATGACTAAGTGTACAGTACCAATGAATGAGATTAAAAATAATAATAATGAAGAAGCATTAATAAAAGGATTGCTTTTCACACACTCAGCACAAATGAACCCATCCTTACATAGGTTTTACTACCTATTTCAGTTCCTATGTGAGCAGCACTTTAAGTGATATCTAAACATATAGGAAATACAATTTGTGTTTGTAAAAGCAACTCAGCTTAAATCTTCCACAAATTTTCACACACTGAGGCAAAATCAGGTTTTGAGCTCTCATGAGTTGCTCCTGTGCATGGCAGAAAGAAGAAAAGCTTATTTTGTAGTCATCTGGCTATAGATTAAAGGTGGCATCTCTTTTTAATAGCTCCCTGGATATGTTTTCCTCAAACTCTTATGCAGAAAAGACAGAGAGACTGTGATGCCTTGGTTCCAGCTTACAGTGCCAATTTAATGATGCAGAATTGTCTTCTGAATATCTGGTTGGCCTCAATGTGGAAATGTGGCAATCTACCTTTAAATCTTCAGAATGAGAAGTAGGGAATCTCCTTCCTTCAGGAGACAGTTGTATTTTGTTCATGGACTGATTATATCAGTAGTAGAATTATAAACATGGAATATAACCTATTTTTGAAGGCTGGAGAACTGGGAGAAATTAGAGTTAAAATAAAAACAGCAAGACACGGTTTTAAAGCATAACAGTATGAAGGACCAGGAAGAAGTCACCAACTAGTAATTTTTCTTGTTATGCCTGATCTGCAGCAGCCTCACCATCTGTTGTTTAGGTCTAAACAGTTCAAAATCAGACTGTACTTTTCCTGAAATACTGATTTATCTTTTAAATTAATCTCTTCCTTCAGCATCCCCACACAGAACTCAAACATTCACAGAGACAGACCTGTTTCTGCCCTGCCTAAATTAAATACCATGTTAGAAAAAAGTAACTACTTTCAGTTTAGCAATTGTCGACATAAATGTAATTTCTATGGTGCAGTAAAATTTGTATAGACTTTAGCTTTAGGTTTGTCTCTCTATGCCTTACTGTAACTGGTGGTGGAGGAAAGGGAGTTCCAAAGACTGGCTAAAACAAATTGGAGAGAAGTCATCAATAATTTGGAAACTTGGGCACATATTGGTCCAGTTTTGATTTGCCTTGAAGAAGTCAACACTAGATTGACAGTATATCCACTTAAAAGCCATGCATGCTGAAGAAGAGCAGAAAAAGTAACCCTACAAACAAAAGCCCAATTAAAAAACAAACTTGTCTTTTCACTTAAGACTTAATTTCACATCATGAAACTGACATTAGGACTTCAAGTGAAGCCACTGTCTTAGACAATGAGACTTGAAAACTTTCTTATAAATATAATTCATAACCCATTTCTCCTCTTCAGCCCTAATTTTGGTTGAAGATCCCTTCTAGTACTACTGGAAAAAAAGCTTTCAGAGCTACAGATGGTGTGTCCTTTATGTTGCTATTAGGATGCCAACCACACCAGGTAAAAACAAAACAAACCAACAACAGCTAATCAACAACAAAACATAAAAAATATCTGAACCCAACCAAAACCCCCTTAAGTTCTACCACAGAATAAAATTGTCTTTTGCTCTGTAGAAAACTAATGCACCACATATGTGCACCGTGTATCAGATACAAAATGACCCAAATGACTCCTTTTTTATAGCAAAGACAGGCTTAAGATGTCTCATGCAATTAATTGTTATTTTGATTAAGGCCTAGATTACCTTGCCCTGTCTGTAACTTACACCGAAGGTCTAATTTGCACAATAAATATGGTCTTTTAATCAGATGTTTTGTACAGCCCCCACAAAATGTTCTGATACAAGCTTTCTGAGGCTTACTAGCTGCCTCCTCCTGCGTGCAGGGTAAGGCCACTTTGATCTGCATGAGCAGCAAGTCCCCTCTGCAGAAAGGATGGAACTTCATGGTTCTCTATTATCGTCCTCTCCTCTAGTGACAGTCATTCCCTCACAGCTTGCTATGTAGCAAAATCGACACCTGACCAAAACCCATCTCACCATTCATAGCAGAAAGACAGCCTTCTCGCTGAGAGCCTGTCAAGCTTTCACAAGCTGGCTTTCCAGGAATGGTAACATTCGTTTGACTCAGTTTCCTCTGTACCAGATGAGCCATATCAAGAAAAACGGGCTGACTGCTAGTAAATCTTTAACTTTCATTATCAAAGTCACTAGCTGTGACTGGAAAAGGTAACTGGAAGCATTATCTATGATGTTTAAAAATGCAGTTTGAGGATGTTTTGTGTAGTATAAATTATGTTCCACATTTAATGAATGACCTGAAACAACTTTTCAGAAAAGCAGGAGGAACACAGAACTTTCTATGACCTTCACCTCTTTATATTGCTTGGGAGATGCCGAAGAGAGTATCTCCTACATTAGAGGAGCATGCCTGAAGAGCCTTACCCTCTCCTTGCTACTGGAAAGGGGCACAATAAAGTCCCCAAAAGTAGTGAGACCGCAGAAGAAGGCATGGAGAGCAAACGTCGTTCTGCACCGACACACTGCAAGTCGTGCAGCATCACAGAGCTCTCCTCAAACAGGCTTCCCATGGAAATGATTTGGACAAGCTCAGATTTCTGCTTTACTTGTTCACTCTGCTCTGATCTTTGCCTAGTCAACAGTCTGTTTATATTATATACGTGAACTTTAGCTTTGACTGGAACTTCACCTTACGCCGCCTCTAGGTAGTTTAGACAAATTAACTTTCTCCTGTACCGACTGGTTTCTCTCAAACCAATGCTATCTCACTGCAGCTCTGTGTGCTATAACATTGCAATGCCCTAAGGCAGGATTAGGCCATTTGTTTACATATAAACATGTGGCACGCTCCACCTGTACAAGTGTTTGTTTTTGCATAGCTAGCAGATAACAGGGCTGTAAATTTTATTGCTAAATATTATGAACATAGGACTATGATTCTTCCCCCCCCCCAATAATAGTGTTTTGGGCCTGATTCTGATCTCACTTTTATGAATTTTAGGTGGATATAGCAGGAACTTATGACTTACACGTGCATGAAATTAGAGTAAAACTCTTTGGTTTGCTTTTCAGTAGCAGTGATACTACCTGTCAGGTTTTGTAAGATAATATAAGTATTAAAAAATATGTAATTTTTCAGCAAGATGCAAATGTAAATGATATTTCCATATTTTTCAATTCAATGCCTTATTATATACCCATACTGTATAATGAACATTATATTTTTTTGGCAGTATGATGAGAATGACTATTCCTGTTTTTCTCTATTCTGGACATTACTGGGTTATGTCTTTGTCCTGTAAATATCTCTAAATGACTATTAATGCAGATATTTTTCCCCATTGTTTTTCCTTCTGCAGACTCGGAATTCATCACCATAGAGAGCTGCAGTTGCCACAAGGATCCTTCTCCACACTGTCTCAAACTGCCGAGGATTTTATGAGGTAATTTCAGTATTGTCACATCGCACTTGAAACAGAATATCTAAAACATATGATTGTGTTCTCCTATTTATAGCATTATCATTTTGTACCATTTCCATGATTCTTAAATTGCTGTGAAATGAAATAAATCATACACTAGAAACTCTTTTTTTGGAAGAATACTCAAAAGTCCTTTCTGCAGAGAGGTAAGGAGAGATTGTTGTTTCTCTAGGGGGCTCCACCTAGGAGATAATTACATGCTGTAAGATATAATCACACAGGTAGAATAAGGAGACTAGGGCAAAGCAGAATGATGATGTTTCTACTAGTATCTTTGAGTGCAGCATAGGGAACTGCATTGTGTTACAATTTTTAACTAAGCACATAATAAGCCAGGTATGCTGTGTCCTTCTTGTCCTCTTTCTAACTGCCAGCTGTCACGGTAACAACCTTTCTCTACAAACTAAAGGATAAAAGATTTAAAAGTTTTTTTAAATGTGAGAAATAAACACACAGGCCTTCAGGGATATGTTTTCGTATACTGGGGTCCCACAAATGGAACTGGACTTGGCAATTTTGAAATATCTTCAGGATTTTTAGCACATCTTTGATAATTAGAAAAATCATTGGGAATTTTTCTTGCTTTTAGATTGTTGGCCTGCAAAGTATTTAGCTACTGCGTTCACGATAAAGTTCAAAGGCTTTTTGTATGAATGAATTTTGAATTTTTCAGAAGAATGGTTTAAGTGAATATACGCCCACTATTAAGCAGAATCCATAGCATTAGTGAATGTTTCTTGTGATACATTTTGAAATTGTGATAATCCTTAAGAGGGGCGTTCATCCAATCTTTGCCTTTCCCAGAAGGAACACCTACTGTCCAGAATAACTGCTAGCATTACTTGTCAAATTTCGACATGTCAGCTGTAAATTGGTCTCATTTCTGTTCAACACACATGTTGAGTCAAATCATGAGTGAAGCAGAAACAGTACTTTAATATTAGCAGGTCGTGCTCTTGTGATCCTGCTACTCCCAGTGATGCCATATAAACCCTGACATACCACCTATGTAGACCACACTGTTATGTACTGCTAACAGCAAGTTAGTCTAACCCAGAACTACTCTAATTCTGAGAAATTTAGTTTTTTATTATAACTAGTTGAAGACTACTATGAAATGTGTGATGGTTCTTACAACTCAGTCTGATGACTGCAAAACCTTAGTCTTCTGCTGTTGATGACCTTGAATCTTTCTAGACAGTAAGCAGCAGAAAAAATGTGGGTTTTCCTGTACTTTCCCAAGTTGCTCTGTTGAACAGACATGAGAAGCCCAATCTTGACCTCTAAAAAGATGCCCCAATATTTAAAAAAAACACAACTGTTTATGCCCACATTACATTTCAAACATCATTCTTGCAGGCTGTATCAACTTACTGTCTCACCTCGGATGTGGCCATTCATTCCAAACCTCAGTTTTCAAATCCAGAAAAGGCAAATAAAAGCATAATTAGCAGGAAACTGGTATTTTACAGGGAAGCCTAATGAAGACAATTTTATAAAGCCTGTTCCTTCCTTTGGAAGCAAAACATACATTTCACACACAGAGGAAAATATCAGACTGCATTTAATACGTACAAAACTTTTCTCTGTCGCATATTAACAGTGTTCAAATGTACGTATAAAGCAAACAAAGCACCAAGTTTGCAAAGCCAATGTAAGTAATTATGTAATTGATGTAAGAGATTAATTGTTCTCCTGCTGTTTTACCAGCAAACAGCCTATTGTGGTTTTCTTTACCTTGATTGAGCTGTGCTGCCAAGTTCGGGCCATCTTCTGCCTCAGTCCCTTTCAGTACAAGCCAAGCAGATTCTTCTAGAGAAAGAAATACAAATAGTTTTGCAAGATATTCATGAAAAGCTTGCACATTTGAATAGAAGACTATACTGTTGGACTTTCTTAAAAGGACTTGTTTTTTCACAGTACAGGGAAAACTGATTCAGTCTTCCTACTGGCATTTGTTTGCTCATTGGTTCCAACTGATTCCATAAGATTTAAACTTCAGCAAGACAGGTAGGATGAATGAAGCATCTTGCTCTTCTGTTGTGGTCAGGATGGCCAAGTTGGTATTTTCAATCTCTAATGAAAGTTTTCCTAGGAGCAGCTGTTTTGCCCATCAGCTAGCTACCTGTAGGAACCAGGAAAGCTTGACTATTGTCATTGACATCTGTCTGGGCATTGTGAGTGTGGTGAATGGGGGTAATGGTTTCATGATAGCTCCTGCCTACTCTCTCCTCACAAGAAAGTACAGACTGACAATAGATTTCAAAAGTGAGTAGCGGCTTTTTTAGTGTTTCAAAATGAAAGAGATTCTAAAAACTGGAACTTCTTGAAGATTTTTTCAGTAGATCACTCTGTACAATATCAGACAAATCACTCCTACGCCGTAAGTGTGGACGAATTTCGAAAAAGTAGTCCAAAACCTCTGTGAGCAAAAATTTTTTGGATTTCAGGTGTATTTTTATGTTTGAATTTGCATGTTTTATGGACACGACAGTTTAAGTCAAGTTAGATGATGGCATTATCAGCATTAAATAACCAGGTTCTCAGCTGACAAGGGGAAAAAAAAAAGATATCCCTCCACTTTCTTTCCACTTCTTGCATTCTTAGCATTCTTTCCATAAATCATTTAATAGCTGTCCTATTCATAGGAAAATAAATTGCTGAAGCTAAATGGTGGGATGTTTTTCCCCTCCACTCTCATTGGAGGGAAGCATAATAAATTAAGCCTGATTTGCATGCAAGTTTGCATACACAAAACTCTTGTCGTGAACTAGCAAACAATAACCGCTCATGTCAGAACACGTTGTTCAAACAACAACAACAAAAATAGCTACTGGCTGTAAGGCACAGCACTATTGCTCTGCTGCTCTGTGTTACTGATACTTTGCCACAGCAAATCTACACCTCTACAGAGTCGACAAAAACGAATAACTCAGCAACTTTGTATCTCTCATTGTGCTGCAGTCCCAATAATCTCCATTGCTCTGTGGAACATCCTGAAAGGGGGAAATTCGGAGTCCTAAATGAACCATAACCAGAGCGTATAAGTGTAAAAAGCTTTCCCTGATGACACAAACGTTACCCTTCTCTTTCAGTGTGCTGCTTGGAAGCATACATCAGTCCATGAAACTTTTGGCATTAGAACATTGGGCAGATTGCTTCTGCATCTGGTGGCTTTGCAGGAGTACAAGCATGTTACTGCTCCAGCTGGACATACTGACATCATGGGTCACCTACACAATTCCAAATACGGGGAAAAACTCTCCTGACGCGGCGTGTAGTTACGTGAAAGCTTCTGACAGCTCTTCGTGGAAAGTATCAGCATGCCGAGGTTTAGCTCGGTTTACCTCTTGGAATGCTAACACCTCCTTAGTGCCTGCTTACCTTAGTTATCTTCTGGAATCTGTCAGAGGATCAGAAGCAAGGGGAACTAGTTACTGTAACTCATCAATGATTAGGATCTGTAAATGATTAGGATTGCCATAAAGTGCTATAAACTGGCAGTGTTACGAATTGGCAAAACTATTGGGAATAAGTTTGTTATTTTCCTCACCTGGGAATCTTTTCACAGGAAGCAACAAATAAACTATTGACACTCCTAAAGAGTGAAGAATTTCATAACATATCCCGTCATGAGAGAAAGGTTAGTGCATTGCAGTTCAGAATGTATCTGGCAAAGTCCCCACTGCTACTTACTGGAGAAGTAAATACTGGCAGGACTGGAATGTGATTTTCCTTTACAGATACCTGTACAACATCTCTTGGTGTCATCTGTGAACAAAGAGTGACATTTAAGCTCTCATAATTTTATAATCTGGAAGGTCAGGGATTCAAAAATTTTACAGTTAAATACAAATCATTACGCCTTGTGGTATAACTATTCTTCTTACACTTTGTAAGAATATCACAGTCTTAGGTGTTTGCTTTATAAGGCAGGCATGAAAGGTGTTTGCAAACTCTTTTTATGATATTTTGCTCAGTGTTCTGCAATTTATTTTTCTAATATATTTTCATACATGATCAAAGAACTAGGAAGGTCATACTACGTTTGGAAAAACTAAATAAACCATAAACAGACATTTATATCACTAATTTTTTCTGAGCATTGAAAGAATGTTTGTCACTGGGTCAAGAGCCTGCAGCATTTCAGATTGGCTTAGTGTGTGATTTAGAAGTCTCCCATTGCTTACAGAAAGCAATGAAATAGGCCACACCAAATTTTTCCTGCCCTTTACGAAATGGTTTCACAGGGCAGTGTGTGCTGGCTGTCACTTGCCACTGATGAAATGGGGATGGTTTTGTCCCCCAGCCTGTCACGAAGGATGATGCATCTGTACACTCAAGTTCGTCATCACAATCACCCCAAAATGGACTCAGCACAAACTATTTAGGCTAATGCCAGCAAGTCTTAGTCGCATTTTTCTTGAGCCTGGTTCACTCTGACAATCAAAGTAAGAAATGATTAGGTAAGCATTTGCACAGGTAGAGTTACCAGCAGGGGGTGATGAGTGGTGGAAAGTTCACATGCAGCCAGAACAGTGCAGCAGTAGCTTGAAAGTGAATATTAAACCCTGCATTCATAATTTAGGCAAACTATTACCATTAATAAAGTAAATACCAGGATATAATGATCTTTGAGTACTTTGCCTAATCCAGTATACAGCTCCACAACAAGCTTGGCCATTAAAATAAATATGAAGCACAGAGTAAATTGCCATACAGATTAATTAAATTTCCTGCATATTGACTGCAAGAAGAGATTTAGCAGATCTTACTGCTAACAGCTCCCCATTGTATCCTCATCATTACTGCAAGCTTTGCATCTAATGTTGCTCCTCTGTACTCTTCTCCTCAGCTGCCTGCAATTATCTGGTCAAGGAGCTGGTTTGGATTTGGCAGATGAGCAAGTCTTACATTTATGTTTTCTTGTTGTGCCTTCATTTTGCTTAAACCTAGATTGTTTCGGGGGGCTTTTGTGTGTTTTGGAGTTTTTCTTGTTTTGTTTTATTTTGTGGGGTTGTGTTGTTTTTGATATACATAAAAGTGGTTAATTACCAAACATGTTGTACACAGTGTAACAGGTTTAGCAAAATTTCTTGAATTGTAGATGGGGCTCTACCAGACTGCTGGGGCATGAAGGACCCCGAAAGCTCCGTGTTCTCAGCTAAAGCAGCACGTCATATTGCAGGACTCCAGGGTTTGCATCTGATCCCATCACTAGGTGGGACAGCCCTGAGGCTGTGGTACAAGGGATCCCTAACCGCCCACATCTCTGCTGTGGAACTCCAAATCACCAACACGGTTTGAGTTTCAACATCCTCCCTGGTACTAGAGCCAGGGCTGAAGAGTCACTGCTGCAGGACATGGAACCAGGAAACTGTGGGATAAGAACCCAGGGAAGGTGTTTCTAAGGAGGCCACTGACAGTGAAGCTGCCCCGGGGGTTGGCCAGCAGTGTACCTCAGACATAGGGCTCGTAACTCATTTATCACTAGTCAAAACACACTGCCTGCCAGTGAAGACTTCTAATACTTGCAGTTTAACTATGGCAGAAGGAAAGCAGGTAGTAACCTACTCTGACCACTTTAGGGCTGGATGTATTTGGTAAAATGGGAGTAGCCTTTAAGTGTTGACTATTGGGGACTGGGAGAGTCAAACAAAATGCTTTGTGACAAAGGAGTTGCTTTTTACTGTTTGCTGTTGTATAGCAACATGGTTCTTCTGAGCATAATATGCATCTTATTTTATCCCCACACTTTTGCTCTATAAGTCCATAGTGGAACATTTTCCAATTCACCACTGAAGAAACCAATTTCCTCTCAGTTTTGTGAACCATCTACTCCACAGGAACTATGTTTCTGGGCGATTTGTTGTAGGTCTGTTGAATGCAAGACGTAACAGCAAGACAATGCATTTCTCAGTCACCACATGAGTAAGTATCTGTAAAAAAATGCTGCCAGCTGCTGAGTTGCATATTATGGCCCACCTACTGGGCTGAGACTCCTGGAAGGGCTGTAAAATTCTGAGGGCAGGAGTTACAGCTCAAGTCTCAGCACACACCTGACTTCAGGGAAACTTAGAGTCATGGCAAAAGGACACTAGAAGGTCATTATATTTTTTTTCTTAAGCAACAATGTTAGCACTGTAGGTAGGTTTCAGCTCTCAAGGGAGAACTTACCATAGTGGGTACAAAAGTATGAATAGTCAGGGGAGCCTCGATAATAAAAAAGTTTAAACATAAAATAATAAATAAGAATGCAGAAAATAATGCAATCGTATTTGCCAATTAGCAGGTGAAAATAAAGAATCATTTCTGAAATTTTAAATGATTGGCACCACTTAGCTCCAGCAGGGACACTGTAATGACGATTTTTACTTAATATTTTGCATCATAGTAGCCAATTATAGTCCTCAGGTATGCAAATTTTGATTGCCTAGACATAAGCTATCTCAGTCTCTGACCTTCTGATAGTATTATACTGCTTTTTCCTCAGGCAAATTGTTCAAGTCAAACTATTAAGGAGACTTTTAAAGACGTAAGTACTATAGTACACATACACACACAAGTACACACTCTTCCATACAAATGCTTTATTAAAAATGCTTCTGGGGTGGCCTGTAACAAAACTACACCCATGTAGAGTTAAAAAAAATATCAAGACAAAATGGTATCTATTACAACACATTCATATGTTTTCTGTCGTTCCAAAAGTCTGGTCAGTGGCCAGCTGTGAACAGTTAAACTTGCTGTCTATGTATGAGCAGGCTATCCAGTTTGAGATAGTACTCTACATAAATGTGGAACTTGATTCAAGTCTTGGTTTGAAAAAAACATACATTTTGAAAGTTTGTTTGTGGGTAGAGTGCAGTAAACAAATGAGCATTATTTCTAATATTTACACAAGGATGAACATCATGGACTTTTACAAAATGAAAAAAAAAAATACAGTACAAGGACTTTTTACAATATCTGCAGTTGATACTTGGAAAGATCCAGCCTTTGGAATTGAAACTCAGAGACACATAAACTTTCTGCTTCCCCTTCCTTCTTCCCTCTCCCACCCCTCAATATTCAAAGTCTTTACTCAATAGAAATGATTTGTGTAGAACATTGAGATAGAACAAACATGTTTTTTTCTTAGAAAACACACATATTAAATACATCTATATTCAGGATAGATCCTGTTTTCCTTATGTGAACAGGTTTGCATGTGTAAGGCAATAAGAAAAAAAAAAAAGACCCTGTAATTAGAATTGAAAACATTAAGATCTGACTGCAGCAGCAGAAGACAATTCCATTATACTTCGTGATGCTTCCCTTCAGTTTCAAAATGACTGTTGTGTCCGCAATGATGCCAGCTTGCTTCACAGCCATATTGCCCTTGAGGTTAAAAGGGGGATCAAATTTAAACAACGTATGCTCTACTATGAGAGAAAATGCTCGCTGTTCCAAGTGTTGGTTGTTACTCACTATGCAGTAGTATTTATTAGAAATCCTTCAGTGCCTAAGTAATGGCTTTAGCCAAATAAGAACTTGCTAAGTATGTGTGCTACAGGCAGACTATATCAGCAGTAGAGGATATTTAAAATTATAACCACATTTCTGTTAGCACTTTAAAAGGTATAGCAATATTAGGACCATGCGAGAAAAAGCTTCATGCCTAAGGCAAGCAGTAACTTCTCAAGGATGGCTGTAGAGGACCATGGTTTGCAGCAAGGCAAGCACACACAGTGTCTGAGGAGAACTCTTCACTACTCTTGCTGTTTTGATCCCTGATTCTTTATGTGGAGCTGCCATATGTGGAGTGTTTGTGATCTGTATAAGTATAATGGGTAACAAGTCTGCAGCTGTCAGAAGGTAGGATGCAGCATGGATCCCAAGACAACAGGCTAACACTACTCATCTGCCCACAGATCGTTTCCTCTCATAAACAGCTATACTTCAGTGTCCTAGAATCCTTCATTTAGACCTCTGTTCCTTCCCTGGAATACAGTGTGTTATTTGTGCCGATACTGCTGTAAAAATGGGTGTTAAACTGGTTGAGCACAGAGTTGCTGTGGCCCAGGTGGCTAGAAGGCATAGAATTGGACCAGTCTCCCACACCATGAGTGGCGATATTAGAGAGCGGAGAGTAGGAATTAAAGCCTACCATATTCTGTCCCATTTTGTCAATGGGTTCAGAGTTGAGTCCCAAAGGCACTGAGCGGCTCCCCGAGTTAGAGCTGTTAACATACGCAGTCATACTGGAGAGGAAGTTACTGAGGCACGGGCCGCTGGAAGCCGGAGGTGGAGAGCCCTTCCCAGGGGAATCGTCAGTCCCAGGTGATGAGTTTTCCAAGATATCCTGATGCTCTACAGCTTTGGGGCTGCCACTCAGGGCACTATCCTCTGATTTCTCAGATGCAAGAGTGGCAGCACTAGCCCCAATGTCAGATTTCCTTTTCCTCTTCCTGCGAAAGTTTCCGTTGTCAAACATCTTTTCACAGTTTGGGTCCAGAGTCCAGTAATTCCCTTTCCCTGTGGTAGAGGACAAAACCACATTTTTAGTTTAAAAATGTGCGTATATACAGAAAAGAGCAGTCATCTAGGGCTTTACAATGTTTCTCTCATTTCACAGAAATAGAACAATTGCATGAGCAAAAAAAATACGAATTTTTTACTCACACAAAAGCAGAAGTCTGTTGGATTCAGAAAAAAGTGTATAGGTTTTGGGCTGTATCCTTTAGCCCTGACTCTTCACACAGGTAAGACTACAAGTGGAACCACGGGGAGGGGCTGTTATTTTGTTTTCTTGGTGAGAGAAGGAGGGTTTCAGTATATAGTTGGTCCTCTGAATTTACAGCAGAGTAATTAAATCCCATTCTGGGCGGCTCCTCTAGATTCAGGGGGGTAGGATAGGTTTCTAATGAGATGGAACCAGATCTTTGGCCCTCTGCAGCAGTATAATTGAATGGGTTTTAAATGTTCCCAATGGTTCTTAACAGCTATTGATAGAAAACAATAAATAAAGGAACAATCTGACAGCATATCAGCCAAGGGCTTGGAAACAGAAGCGCGATTCCAAACGAAATGCTATTTGAAACAAACAAAATAAGAGCAGCCTGCTCTCCTCTTGAGAACTACCGTTGACTTCCTAAAGCTACTGGATTTCTTTGACAAATCTGTGTTTGCCTTATCCCTTTTTCATTAATTTGCAGTTAAGTTTGACGCAAGTCATATGCATTACACCAAATGGGTTTTGAATGTGACTTGCTCAGACTGCTCTGGTGCTTGCTGAGCCTCATGCTCAGCACATCGATCAGCTCTCAGGAAGACCCAGAGCAGTAAAGAATCCCCTTCCCTGCAGGGATTTAATAGCAACACTGATTCAGATCTCATCTCCGCATAGTTGCTTTCTAGTTCAGATTTACGAAAATAGAAGACCTACTATGTGTATGTCCTGCACCTAGGCTATTATGTCTCTTTACAATGTATTAGGCATTTTTAAATTAATCAAGTTTGACTTGAGGAAGTGGAAAAGAGGGGGAGAGAGCTATACCTGGATCATCTTCGTCTCGAGGCACCTTCTTGAAGCAGTCGTTGAGAGACAAGTTGTGCCGTATGGAGTTCTGCCAGCCAGCTTTGCTTTTGTTATAAAATGGGAAGTTGTCAGCCACATACTGGTAGATCTGGCTGAGAGTCAGCCTCTTTTCGGGTGCTCCATGGATAGCCATGGCAATCAGTGCCGAGTAGGAGTAAGGAGGTCTAACCAACTTCATTAGCTCTTCTTGGGATGGGAGAGGAAGCCAGCCAAGGTCAGTTCCTCCCAAGCCGTGCATGTTAGGCAAGAGCTGCCTTTGCATCCCGTAAGACTGAGGAATGAAGGGACTGGCATTGGATCCCGGGAGATATGGTGGTGGGGTAATGGAAGGTCCGTTTAGCCAGAGGTAAGGATTGGGAGTGGTGTTGTAATCCGTCGTCTCAAAGGTGCTCGGTCGCTGTGGACTAGGGATGTTCTGTGGATGGAAAAAGTTCTCATAGTAGATGCTCATCTCTGGAGGTTCTTGACCAATATTTGGAAACTGTGGGCTGCAGCGTGGTGGAGAGTGCGTTTGTGGATCGAAGGAGCTCATGCTCTAACACAGGCAGCTGATAAGTTATGACACTCCTGTGCTAGTGCTCCTTTCCTGAGACAGGTGCATCACCTGTGCCCTTCCCTACGTACTTATGCACCTGTAAATGTTCCAGCTTGTGCTGCAGGCTCCACCCCGCAGCCCTGAGTGGCTGCAGATGAGGACGATATCCTTTTTGGAATGCTGGCAGTCCCAGTCAGTCACTGATGTCACATCGACGAAACGTGAAAGTTACAACTGTTTATCTTCTTAAATGAAGGAATTTTCCACTAATGTGATGCACATAGAGCAAGCCTAAGGTGCCTTGAAGTTAAAACCCCTAATCAGAGATCCTCCTATTTCTACCTTCCACAATGAAGCTTCGGCATTTAGTATTTCTTTCTCTTTAAAGAAAAGCCATTTTCTGTTGCTGCCAGTAACACCTCAGAATGCAAAAACTATTGTCACTCATCAATGAAACAGCGGGCATACATATATATGTATATACACACACTTGGAAAAAAAAGAAAAAAGAAAAGGGCAGACCTCCTTTTCTTTCTGTAATTCTAATTGCAGTGTTGCTTGTACTTCCCCCTAGGCAATCACAGTACTACAGGCAAATTCTGTAGCTGGTTACTCACGTGAGTAATCTTACTGATATAGATGGAATTATTCCCTAAAGTAAGGATTAATCTTGTGAGAAAAAGATTTCAAGCTTAATTATCAAACCTTTCTTTAGAGCTTAAATTGGTGAACTGAAATAGGAAATCATTATTTGCTGCCTCCTCTTTGCTGCAGGATTGGTGCAGAGAGCTCATAAAAACTGTTAGCAGAATTTCCAAAGCGGAGAGGCAGTGTTCAGCACAGCTCTTTTCAGCTCACTTACAATAACTTCATTTGTGTCTGTGCAGACCGAAATTGATTCCTTAAAATTAAGTAACAAGGAAAAACCTCTAGTCCTTTTATGACTTGGAAAAAAAACCTTACTGCTTTGCATGGCGTCCTGCACTTTCGAAGGAGGAAAAAGCAGAGCTGCAATCTCACCAACACCTGCCTGGGAGTGAGGACAGCTCTTACGGCTGTGTCACTGCACAACAGACTGTGCCGTCGTTAAAAGCATAGTTGCAGCTCCCTTTAGAAGTGATATTTGCATATTTTTTATGTTTAAAGCACAAATGTACATTTGGAACTTCACTCGGCGTTAATAGCCCATGCAGTTAAAAACAGACCTGGTATGACAAGGCCTTTAAGATGGCTCTAGTCCTATAATTTCTGCAGAAGCACAAGTTTTGACCTGTAGATTTGAATTCCTGGCTGTACCAAAGGCTGTTTTGCATTGTCCCACATTCATCAATTCACTTTCTCTTCTGTGCTGCAGCACCACCACCATTTCCCCCCTCTCTAAGCATTAGTGATCGACCAATGTCACGTTAATATCATTGTTGCTTTGAAAGGTACAGAAAACACTTCACTGGAAATACATCTGAAATACTGAGTACAGAGTGACAAAGCCAGCCAATTTCCCAGCACAGAAATATGTCTCTACAGCTGTTATTTGAAAAATACATGCTTTCACTGCGTATAAAATCATTTGTACTACAACTATGGACAAACAAGTCGCTATTTTAATTTGAAGAACTGTGTGTTCAGAGTTTGTAAATGCTAACTAGCCTATGCAGAGGTACACACTAAACAGACAAAAGTGGAATGTAGTGGGGCTGGCTTATTTTCTAAATGACAACTGCTGTGTAAAGGTGGCTTGGACAAAAAAATGATGATTCATTTTTCAGGAAATAGTAAGGTGAGTACCTCCCTCCTCATGAAATAGCTTTTTTCTCTGTAAGAATCTGAATACAAACATACAAAACACTGTTGGAGCAACATTGCCTACAGCTTCCTAATTAACTTACTAACATACAGATGTACTTCAAAAAGTGTATCTGTAGTCCTGCAAATATTAACGTTACAGCTATTGCTAACACAAACCCCTAATATTTACAGGAGTCAATGCAACAAAACATTTAAGAAATGCTCAGATGAGTAAAAACAGGAGTCACTTCTACAATGAACTAAGACCCAGAATATAGTATGAAAAGAAAACAATAAATTTTTGATCCTCTCAGCACATTACCTTTTTGACAAAAAAAACCCCTGAAAACAAGAAAAAACCTGCAAATTTATTACTGCTTGGGGTTTGTATATTCCAAGAAGTAAACATTCAGCTAACTGCATCATGAATTTGGATGAGTGGTATCTAAATACTTATTCCCTGAGGTGCTCTGCACACATAATCACAGCTAAAATACACTGAAGTGGATGCTGAGTGAATACACGCTTTGAAAATATGCCAGGCTTTGCAAAGGAAAAAACACATTACTTCTGCAGCCAGAGGCTGATGAAGGTTGTAAAACTTACTCTGCAAATTAATCTTTATGAAGTTTTGGTACAGTGCTCGTTGGCAAGGTCAACCCCTCGCTGTACTCTGCAGCTGCTTGAGAACGCATGTTACTCCCAGACGTACCTTGATGTGACATCTGAGTGAAGAATCACACGGAACAGAGTAAAGCAAGGGCTGAGGTGAAGAATGGCAAGTATTGCTTTTGGAGCAATGAAGAACAAAGACACCCATAGGATTCTGCCTGTGGAGCTCTGAAAGAGGGTGCAAAGGTCTGATCCCTCCCTGGCATGTGTGCGCTGGCACAGCTTCTAGCACAGACACGACCCCATCAGCAACGTTTTTCTTCCAACTGACTGTGCCTGACTTACTCAGATCAGAGAATAAACAATGCCACTAAACACGGTACTTGGTCAGTACTACGGGCACACCTTGAGAATCACTGCAGTACATGTTCCTGTCAAGCACCTGAGGTGCAGATACTCATATGCAGGCAAAAGGCAGCAAGGGAAGAATAATCTTTGCTCAAGCTGTGATTGCTGAGCAGGGCTGGTCAGAACTGGAGTTTATTGAGTCTAGCCAGGAATACTGTCCTGGGGTCCTCACCTCTGACACTCCTGTTCTTGGCAGGGCTGGAAGGAGAAGGTAGCCGTCCCGAAAGTGGAAAAAGGAGAAAGAAAACTGGTGAGGCTTCCGTATAAAGAGGCTGGGAAAAGGTGAGATGCTGACCAAGCTATGCTAATAGATCATGTTTAGGGCTGAAAAACTCTAGAAATAAAACGGAGGCTGGTGCTGGAGTCATAGTTTAGTTATCATTACTTCCAAAAATCATAATGCATTGGGTTTGGTGAGGTCTTTGTAGGCAGAATACACTTTTTAAAAACATTTATTTTTACTACAGTACAATCCTGTGCAGCTCACATCTCTACCAGTTGGAACCCTGATCAACCATAGATCATTGTCAGACTCTTCTCAACTCTTGTGTTAGATAAAGATTTGTTCCTCTCAGTTTCTTAAGTGAAGCTCCAAATTCTGCAAGATTGAAGCTGAAGCCCTGCAGAACCGTCCCTCTCCATGGGTTTTCCAGGTCAGCTCCTGTGTACCCCTCTACTCCAGCCAACAGTAATATTTCTTCACACTGATTGCCCTTTTACAAAGGAAAATGATAATTGTCTGAAATTTTGGGTTATGAAAAGTTCAAACTAATTTAATTAAAACTAGGATTCCTCAACCTTTTCACGTATACTGCAAAGTAACCTATACAATTCAGTGTTTCTGAAATGCAGTGACATGGGAGAAGTGCACACACACCAGCACACATTAGGAAGCAAAAACACAGGGGGTAAAAGGCACAGAATAACATGGGGAACTCTCTGTATGCTTTTGTCATGTTTTGGCTGAGATACTCCTAACTGCCTTCTTAACTGGATCTTTTGAAATCATAAAGCAAAATACAGCATGATACCTACTAGTCTCACAAGCACCTTCAGGTCATCGTGCTGTTTCACAGCATGATAATTTGATTAACAGAGAACTTAGATGAAAAGCCCCGTGCCTGCAGGATGTGAAGTACAACACAGGGCAAACCTACTCCAAGAACTCAAACAGGTTCAAAATTTTGTAGTAGTAACTTCATCCTGGCAAATTTACAACATACTGTGTATCATCTGCTCCTCGTATAGCCAACATAAAGCACTCTGCATCAGGGACTTCAGCTAATTAATCAGAAATCAGACAGACTTCATCTAGATCATGATACATGTTTGCCAGATAATCCCACTGTGCAGAGATCTATTTTTACTGAATATGAAGCTTTAGGCTGTACTCTTGACATTGTATATAACCCCAGTCCTGGTGCATTATCACAGTTTAACACTTTGCTGAAGAAAAGTTCATACAAGACGTTTATAAGAGGGGAAAAAAAGGGTTTTTTAAAGTTCATCTGCAACTCAGTATACCATGCAACCCACCTGGTTTCAAAGAATCCACACACTGAATGAACAGTTCAGTATTCATCGATAATACATTTTCATATAATGACAAATTATCTGTATTCTCAGTAGTCTAATAAATTACGTGCAGAAGTCTTCATGTCTTATTCCAATAAACATCTGCCCAGTGTATGCACAATATAAACGACAGCAGCAGAAGAAACAAGGTGAAACAAAGTAAAACAAGGCAAACCAATGTCATCTCAAGGCCACTACAAAAGCATAGGAAATGTAAAACGTAGTATTGCAAAACAAGGCAACTGAACTTTATTTCTAGAAATGCAGGTTGAACATTAAATTAATGGAAAAGGCAATATAATTTGGACCTGTGCCACAGATGCTGCAACGCTAGGATGCCCTGTCTTTCAGAACAAAACCACTGTGGTATTTTAAAGCAACTTTATAACCAAGGTTTTAGAAGACTGTAAAACCTCATAAGGGCCAGTAGCTTCTTTCTGGCCATGAGAACTATGATAATAAAAGAAGTCATAACTCCTGCTTCGACAAGGCCTTCCAACATCTTGCCAGCTTATAATATGGCAGAAGGGATTAGGTGTCCCCTGACTCATGTATCAGTCATGGCAGGCCACAGGCAGGTCAGAAATCCATAGCCTCTGTCTGCCTGCCTATGGCTCCCATGGGATCTGCTGCATTTCGATACACAGACATGCTCAGTCCTGCAATAGAGGATACCCCAAGTCTAAACCATACATGGAGAGATTCTGCAACAAATCTCTCTCATGTTAGAATCTGACGCATCTCTCAGTTATGGGAAATTAGTACAACTACAGACACTTCAATCAATCATACTTTGGCATATCAGCTTCTGAACAGCTGAAACGCTTGCCACTTTCCGATCACCTGCTTATCCTTCTATGCTTGCTACTAAATGTTTGTTTATACTAGAAATAAATGGTGCTAAAAATCAAATGAAGTGTTGCATGAACATCAGTTGTGTTTACCTCTATAGGCTTTTTTCTCTTGTGCATTTCAATGAGATGCAGAACAGGTTCTATTGAAAAAAAAAAGTAGTAACCTGCTAATGCTTCTGTTTCAGTCAGATTTCAGCATCAAGGTATTTGCTTGTATGGATAAATCAGCTCCTCCCACTCCACAATTTAAATGGAGATCTCATTGAAAAGACATTTTAGAACCAAGAATTTGTCAGAAAACACAACTTCCTTCTTTTTTTATGTTTTGTTCACGGTGTTCTACACCCTTTGGTACTTGCACAACGAAACACTTGGGGAAAATTAATTAGCAACTAAAACTGATAAGTGAATTGGTACAAGTAAGTGCAGTGAACTACTTTATGGACACACCCAGTCATAAATAAACTTCAGGTTGTTTTAATGTAACCAGGGCTTAACTGCAGTTAGCTAAGATCATCTAACTTGTGAACAGGATGATTTACAGTGTTAATAATCCTTGCTTTTCAGTTGCTCCACTTTGGTTTTCCCGGTATCTGGGTAGACAGATCAATAGTTGGAGTTCTATTAAATGGCAAAGTATTGCAACTACTTATCTCCCCCTAGTGACAATTTTGGAAAATGTACCCATTTATTCAGGATCTCCCCTAGAGGTAACCTAGTCAGTAACAATTTTTAATACTGGCATGATCACTGGCCCCTTAACAATATTGTATACACCTGGATTTGTATTTCTGGGATCTGTAAAATTAGCTAATCGTATATGTAAATATTTTTAACTTTTTCATATTAGAATCCTTCCTTTGCTTGGAAATTCTCTGCAGAAATTCTGGTACCTTTAGAGACTTACGTCTTTCTTTTAGGTTTGTTTCTTTTGCTCTTTTGTTTTCCAATACAGACCTCCAATAGTACTGGTTTCTTGTCTTGTGAAAGAAGTCTTAACGCGGTTAATAAAAAAGACTACAAATTAAGGCATTGTGCATTAGTACTACTGAGCGTGTCAAAGCACCACTGAAGCGTTGCTGAGTGTGTCAAAGCAACTGAAGTCATGTAGTAAAGACTTCACATTGAGTATTAATATTTGTAGAATCCAGGTACCCAACCGTAACAAGCCTTATTGTATGATAAAATACAATGTTCCTGGCTAAAAGAGCTGCGTCTAAAAAGAAACTCTATCCAGGCCTGTATTCTTATGTATAATAACATGTAAGTGTATAAGGACACCGGGGAAAATCTTCCCTTAAAATATCTGTCAAATATGGAGTTTCTTTAGACTTTTCTAGTTACAACTGTGCAAGATTCCTACTACTTCCCCTAGATAAGTCTCTTTTTTTGGCTGCTGGCCTGCCAATTCAGGGCATAGATACCTTCAATGACTGGTTTCTGATCCTCATCACCATTCCTGTGCCTTTGGAGTCAGTCACCACCTAAACCCGTTGTAACACCATCAACAAACACCTACCATCAGCAGAACTAATTCAGGTTAATGGGAACGCCTATGAAATGTTAACTGGGAGTGAGAGATCACTCACGGCTCTCACAGTGACCTGCTCGTGAATGCAAGCTGAATACCCACGTGCAGAGTGGGGCCTATGGAGAAACAACACACATTCATACCCATGAAAAAATCATTAACACAGAAACTGTATTTGTTACAGCACAGACACTCACAGCAGCTGTCTAATTCCAGGGTCAACCACACGAAAGATCACTCATGGCACAGTGGAGATTTCTGCTATCCTGGATGACAAAAACTACGCTGAAAAGAGATAACTCTATCGAAAAAACAATCAGATCAAACTGTCCTCACTTGAAAACCATGATTAAATTTATCTAACATTTTGAAGTTTATTAAATCCATGTCCTACCTGAGGTCTGTTTGCAGAGCAATTATTCGTTTACAGTGTTAATCTTTAGCACACACTGCATCATGATAGCAAATCAGAGGAGAAAATTGCAGACTGAGTCAATAAAGAACAACTACTCTCCTCACCCCATGGCAGTAAACATTGCCAATGCTGAAGTCCTTAGACTGAGGTCAGCCCCTGGAATGTTGCTCAATGTTCCCTCTCAAAAGGACCTTGAATGCCTAAGAGCAAGTAGGAACTCAGTTCTGGGAAGGAAATATAAGTAAATACTGTAATACTGGTGACTACTCCAAGGCATCCAGGATAGGAGACAGCTGCAAGCTTTTTTCAGGGAGGCTTCCATATTCCTTGGGGGAAAAAAAAGAAAAAGAAAAAAAAAAAAGTAAAAAGATGGACATCTCCACCTCCAAAAATGGAGGGAATGGGTCCTTAAATTGTTTATTTCCCCCCCCTCCTCAGAAATGGCTTTAAAAAAGGGATAATGTAAAGAGAATTTGACTTTGAATTGGCTAAATTCTCTTGATTTCTACATGAGAAGGATCCTGTGTTTGGCTAAGTTATACCTTTTATTTTCCTACACTCTGGAGAACAGACCTGTGCCATTGTTTTAAACAGAGTCCCCTTGGTCTAGATGATTCCCGTTGATGTTGGCATATATTAAACCAGTCTCTGGGATAAATGTTTCATCTGTTAAATATAAGAGTATTGCACTGAAGCTGGAACAAAAAAGGGTATTTTGGTCTATTCATGAAAGTTAAGCTAAAATCCTTTAAATGGAAGATCAAGTTAGCATAGAGAACTATGTGATTAGATGGCTTTAAACACAACTACTAGACTTAAGCTAACTTAAACAAAACCCAGATTTAATTATAAACAAAACTACGTTCTTCTGCCCTACCTTGCTATGTTAAAAAAATGCTTAACAGCTTTTTTTTGTTTGAAAAGTGCCCTCATCCCATGATCAGGGTGGCATGGACCTATTCGGAGCTGGACAAGCTTTTAGAGATTTAAGTTATATCATTATTTCAAAGATGCTTCTATTGCTCTTGGGCTGAAATAAAAATCCCTTGATAATCAGCCAGACATGATACAGCTGCTGCAATACTGTGACATCAGCAAGCAGCTTTGATTCAGAGTCTATATAGCTGTAAGTACAATAAAATGCATATGGATTTATCTAAGTCCAAGCAGAAATGCATGCTCATTAGTGCAGTCAATGTAAAATCTCATTATGACTCTGGGTATAGATTGTACTGTGTGATTTACCAGCCATCAGTTCTTGAATTGCTAAGAGATGTTGATATTTGATATTCAAACTGATCAAGTCAAATTGTCTAAATCTGCCTCATTTTCTCAGCAGTTTCCCCTTCATCATTCCAAAGCTTTTTCTTGCAGGATTCCTTGCACAGACCTTCAACTCACTTTGAATGAAAGAGTCTGCTCCATCATTGCCGCTAGCAATGAAGCAAACAGCAAAACAGCCAAACAACGAGAGCTGTGAATATCAAATAGGATAAAGAGAGCAACTCAATCTCTGAATCCATTTTGTAATTGAAACTTTGGTAACTTTAGTAACATGACACAAAAGCATTAACCTGTTTCCCCATTTCCTGATTTTTTTAAGAGTTGTGAACAAGTGCTTGGCGCAGGTTTATTGCTTTTTGCCAGTTCAGGTTAGGTACTACTCTTCAGCCCGTTTTTACAGTAAAACAGCTACTGCCTTAAAATACTGACTAAAATAAAGTAGCTGGTGCTAAAAACTCTTCATCACCACTCTGGCTATGTGAGGTTCTCCAGACTGAGGAAAATTTGAGGGTGTTATTCCACTACAGCTTCCTTGGATTAGTAATTGTGGGAGCAAACTGCCTCTGCACCTTGAATCTCATATGGAAAGCCGAATAGTTCACCATGTCGATTATATGAGTTCTGTTCTTCAGACACCAGGATGGCACAAGGTTCCTTCAATTTAAACACAATGAAACTGGACACATTCCAGAATCTCAGAGTCTTGGTGTGATGCATTAGTAACACATCCAGGAAAATCTCCTTCCACAGTGTTGTACTGCCTTTAGTTTAACATATTGGTCTGAGTTAATTTTACTTTTTGTTGTGACCTTCTATCAACTATGAACAGGCTAGGAAAGGAGAAAATTCTTAATTTAGAATTCTGCACTTCTGAAATGATGAAGAAACCCAATCCTTTTCTCTCCTATACAAGACTGTGGTGTCCCAAGATAGAGTAATAATCCTGCCTTAACGAGCCTTTAAAGTCGGATCAAGGACTTGATTAAATAAATCTGAGAACCAGAGAAAAAGCTAAAAGCTGCACCAAACAATATCAACAAGGAAAACAGAGATCCAATGATGCCTAATGTGTCTGTGGACTCCACACAGAATAACCAGTATGGCACCCATTACCGCCACTGGGGATTGAAACTAGATGATCTTTAAGGTCTTTTCCAACCTAAACCATTCTATAATTCTACTCATGCACTGTTTCTATAATCTAATAAAAAAGATTACAGACTGCATATGGTACAGATAAAAAGTTCAATGTCAGGCAGTACCTGCAACAAATACACAGGTCTATCACACATTAAGCCTCAGTTCAAGAACACAATGTATTCCTAAGGCCTGTAAAATCTTTAATAAAACTCTCCTTCCTGCTCAGAACCTTGGTGCTTTTGACTTATACTCTGAACACCTTTCTGTAGCTCAAACCAGGTAATTTTTATCAAAATAAAAAGATCATTAAACTCCACTCACACAACCACCCCCCCCCCAA